>JAKWBJ010000538.1:6638958-7242500 GCA_023159175.1 Wohlfahrtia magnifica
CAAACTTCAGTCATTATATGTTGAGGCAGGAGGAATGCCCTACAACATGGCAATTATTGGCTTTACAAAAATTTTCTCATTATCCATTCACGGTGAGAGTATTTTCAGCCGAGTCATCGAAGAAAACCGGCTACAGATCACGTAGCCTACCACACAGTGACATCTTCAGTGCGCAAAGGCTTCTTAGCAATTGTTTTGTTAGTGAACTTGTATAGACCAATGATTTTTCTAGAAAGTCCAGCGTATTATTCTTCAATGACTTAAACTTTTCAGCACAAACTGTATGATGCCAGTATGGTTTTAATTCAGCAACCAATAGCACGTTATAAGGCTAATGGCACCTTGCAAGTAAAATGTTAAGCAAAATTTGCGAGGTGGTCATTGTGAAAGTTAAAATATTAACAAGGACAAGGAAGAATGGCCTTTTTACCTGGCGGTATAAGATCGCGGAGTTGAAGCCGCCAAAGTAAGGTAGCAGTACACACGCTAAATAATAGAAGCTCTCGTGAAAGCGTAATGCTAAAAATTGCATGTGGAGGGCATTATATGTCTTCAACATTTGTCGAAAGGCCTTTGAGAGGAAATGGGGTTTTACACGCTATGTATGCCTTCATTGTACACCGATGTTATAAGATCAATCCTTAACTATGACATTCTTGTCTGATGGAAGACGGTTGATCTTCAGAATTTCGGCCGGTCTTGAGACATCTTGTCGTACTGATATGGGTTACGTGTTATGCGAGCATTCAAGGGAATAATATTGCTGATGTTCTCCCAGAGTGTGGCTCTTACATAGGGAGAACATATATGCAACTCTGATAGCGCTGTAGAGCTGGATAGACCTATGGCCACTGAGCATGATGGAGCACAGGCAGATCAATATCACCACTTGTAAAATAACCTGAATTTTTTCTCCGTCACTCTTGGAAGCATATTGACTTTCCACACAGCAACCATTGCTTTGATTCAGTTTTATCAATCAAGTTGGTTTTCAAGCTAAGCAGATGTTTAATCTATTGTAACTCGCCTCCATATAATTGTGTGTAGTGGTGAAGATCCTAGCTAAGTGGTGGTAGTGATCCTTACTTTATCCTTTTGCTTTTTTTCCTGATCATTCGTCTGACATTTGTGTCATCATCACCAGGGGTAAGCTGGAAAGTCAGGGTGGTTACTTTTTAGAAGATTTTTGTCCGAAAAGAGGTTGAAGTCTCGTTGTTAAAAACTCAAAATCGCAAAATCTGCTGAGAGAGAATTCGAGTCTGTACCATTTGTGTTGTATGCATGCGCACTAACCACAACATCACGCCACCACTAATAACACAACCAGAATACCCTGGTCTTATCTGTCTATAAGGAGAACTATACCTCTTTTTAGGTTTGAAAGGAGATTGATCGCGGCTTTTAAGTGCGCAATTACCGAGCACTGTATGATAGGGCGTATGTCGGATAGCGCTGTTTGCAAGACTCACTTTGGGAACTCAGACTAAGGCATCTATATGAATGTAACTGCTATGATGTGGACTATTTTAGGGATGTGTCACTGTTGAGTTTACTAAACTTAGTCTGAGCTACCGGTTAAAACTAAATTTTTCAGGTTTTCACCTTGGACTCTTCCATTTCAGGCCTTTCGGCCTAACTTAACCAAACTGGATCACTGTGGTTTATGACTGTAATGTTTTCACTTGAACGAAATGATCAAACACTCGGTTGTGTTGGCAGATTGTAAAGCGAGCAAATGGGTGAAAATTTGTTGAGCAAATTTTTTATTTTTTTTTGTAACATCTGCCAAAACTATTGAGCCGCCAACAAGCAAAACGTATAAACTTTCGTATTATTCCAATATGCCACCATTAGAAAATATCTTGACGGCGAACGTCATAGTGAATTGTCATGAAAAGCGCTGAAAATGGTAAGTTATCGTTGAATGACGATGAATTTTATTTGATGTCATATCTGACCTTTTTAAAGCAATTGTAGAAATTTTTATAGATAACAGAAGTTGATTTGGTGTTGCAGGCGTCTGTGTATTAGCGAGTCCTAACAGACAATATTTACAAAAACTATTAGGGCTTTATTCGTTCAATTTATTTGGCTCATAATAGACAATGGCGCTAAATATCAGCATGTAGTTGGCTCATGACAGACAATGTCTTAAAATTTCAACATGTAGTCAACTCATAACAGATAATGTCGCTAAATGCTTCTAAGTTTTAGCATGTAGTCGACTCATGACAGAGAATGTATATAAATTTCAACAAATAGTCGACTCATGACAGAAAATGTCGCTAAATTTCAGCATTTAGTCGACTCATAACAAACAATGTCACAAAATTTCAGCATTTAGTCGACTCACAACAGACAATATCGCCAAATTTCAACATCAAGTCGACTCATAACAGAAAATATCGCCAAATTTCAGTATCAATTCGACTCATAACAATGTCGATAAATTTCAGCATACAGTCGACTCACAACAGACAATGGCACTAAATTTCAGTATGTAATCGATTTTTAATAAATAATATCGTTAAATTTTACCATGTCGTCAACTCATAACAGACAATGTCGCTAAATTTCAGCATGTAGTCGACTCATAACAAACAATGTCACAAAACTTCAGCATGTAGTCGACGCACAACAGACATTGTCGCTAAATTTCAGCATAAAGTGGATTCATAACAGAGAATGCTCCCAAGTTTCAGCATGTAGTCGATCCATGACAGAGAATGTATATAAATTTCAACATGTAGTCGACTCATGACAAAGAATGTATATAAATTTCAACATGTAGTCGACTCATGACAGACAATGTCGCTAAATTTCAGCACAAAGTCGATTCATAACAGAGAATGCTTCCAAGTTTCACCATGTAGTCGACTCATGACAGAGAATGTATATAAATTTCAACAAGTAGTCGACTCACGACAGAAAATGTCGATAAATTTCAGCATAAAGTCGACTCACGACAGAAAATGTCGATAAATTTCAGCATAAAGTCGACTCATAACAAAGAATGTCACAAAATGTTAGCATTTAGTCGACTCACAACAGACAATCTTGCTAAATTTCAACATATAATCGATTCTTAAAGAACAATGTCGTTAATTTTAATATGTCGTCAACTTATAACAGACAATGCCGCTAAATTTCAGCATATAGTCGACTCATAACGAACAATGTCATAAAATTTCAGCATTTAGTCGACTCACAACAGACAATGTCGCTAAATTTCAGCATAAAGTCGACTCATAGCAGAGAATGTTCCCAAGTTTCAGCATGTAGTCGATCCATGACAGAGAATGTATATAAATTTCAACATGTAGTCGACTCATGGCAAAGAATGTATATAAATTTCAACATGTAGTCGACTCATGACAGACAATGTCGCTAAATTTCAGAACAAAGTCGATTCATAACAGAGAATGCTTCCAAGTTTCACCATGTAGTCGACTCATGACAGAGAATGTATATAAATTTCAACAAGTAGTCGACTCATGACAGAAAATGTCGATAAATTTTAGCATATAGTCGACTCATAACAAAGAATGTCACAAAATGTCAGCATTTAGTCGACTCACAACAGACAATGTCGCTAAATTTCAGCATAGAGTCGGCTCATAGAAGAGAATGCTCTCAAGTTTCAGTATGTAGTCGACCCATGACAGACAAGGTCGATAAATTTCAGCATAAAGTCGACTCATGGCAGAGAATGTTCCCAAGTTTCAGCATATAGTCGACTAATGACAAAGAATGTATATAAATTTCAACATGTAGTCGACTCATAACAGAAAGCGACATTATAATGACATTATATTTAAATTGTCATAGAAAACTCCCTTTATTTCTGTCATTGTAACGAGGACTCGTCGATGACAGATCTTGTGGTAAAATCAGTTATCTGTAGTCTTCTAGTTCAGTCTTTAATGTCTAGCCAAAATCAAAGTATTGTTTTTCAACATTCTTTTGTTTTGGTTTCTTACATATGTATCTGATCTCATAGTTAGTTGCCTATGGTACTAGTGAGTTATTGTTGCTGTTGCATGTTATACCATATATATTTTGTATAACCATCTCTATAAATTGTATGTGTTCATGTATGATTGTTATTGTTGGTTTTCATAGATAATTTAGCAAACGAAAGAAAATAATTACAAACTAAACTACTGTGTCACATACAAACAATCAACAGCAACAGCAACAAAAAAACAAAATTGTACAAATTGTTTTGTCAAAGTTGAATGTGAATGATAGAAGAAAGAGAAGAAAAACAAATTAAATAAAATGGAGAAAAGGTGATTGATGGGTATTTCCATTAAAGAGGATGAATCTGCAGAAGTATATTTCAAATATTTAAATTAAACATGACAGTGATAGACGACACAAATTTTATGATTTCTAGCGTAAAATTTAAGTACCTTCTTAATTATTCCTACTACAGTACACTTTAACCTTTGAACTCTATACAAATAAAATTTTTTGCAGGAAACACCCATATGTTTGAAAAAACAAAAAAGAAAGAAAAACTATACTCAGAAATACATACGTATGTATGTAAAAAAACTATTCTAGTTTCGTAAAATATAAAAGGAAATGTTTATATTTGATTCAATTCTTCTTGCATCTCTATTTGCAACTAAATTTTACTTTTTTCCACTTTTCCTTTTCTTGTCTCTTTATGTTCCCTTTGATTTCCTTTAAATTTGTGGCATGACCAACAAATTCAATACATGCTCTGCCAGTCAGTCAGCCAGCCATACAATTAAGAAAGAGACTCAATGATACTCAAAAAAGTTAAAATTCTTTACAATATTTTTTTCACATTTTATTTCGATTTGTTGTTGCTTCTACTTCTGCCACATTTTTGTAACAACAACAAAGAATACTATTTGGGGTACAATTTACGCTTCGTTGCACTTAAAGTTTGTTTGTTCTCTACTACTTACACTTTTTGTTCTTCTTCTTCTGATTCTAAATGATGCAAAACACGCATATGTGGTTGCCATTTGATTGTGAAAAGAAAAAAACTGTAAAGAAAATCTGTGGAGGTTTTATTTCAAGTCTGATACGGTGACGTTATTAAGAAGTTGTCATTTCTGTAATTTCAAACTGACGGCAACAAATAAAAACATTAAATTGTTATGCTTGACTGTTGCTATTGCTGTTGCAATTGCCATTTGCTTCCATTAAGTAAAAGTGTCTGTTATTTTTTGTTTTTTCACAGAAGAGGGTATCCAATACCAAGCGTTCATATTGTACCTGAATGTTATTTACTTTCAAAGCTTAAACACCAAAAGTGATTTTCTTTAATGTTGTTGTTAAGTTGCCATAATTGTGAGCTGTGAAGTTGTGTAGATTAAAATCTCATGCCATGGGAAAGAAAATGTTTTGGGAAAATATGCTTTCTTGAGATTTTAAAAGCGTACATTTTTATCTGTGATCGTATAAAAATGTTTTTAAGAAATCAAAACTAATTTGTATGGCTTTTAAATCATTATTTTATTAGGAAGTAAATTAAACTGGTATAAGTATAAGAGCTGCAACAAAGATTTGATCGTAAAACACACAAAAATAATAAGAATCTACAAGGTGTGCGCCGGGAAGGTATACCATTTTGTTTTGCCGTTATTTTGGTAAACATTATTCTTGACAGTTCATATTTGGCAGTCGTAAGGTAGAGACGTGGCAAATTTATTATAGAAAAATATTCTGTAAACCAACGTGTTTTAATCGTTAAAACAGCTCGCCAATGACAAACCGATTTTCAATAAAAAATCATAGTGAGTAACGAGGCACATTTTCATTTGAATGGTTATGTGAATAAACCGAATAGTCAGTTACGGGCAATGGAAAACCCTCAAATTATTCATCAGTCACCTTTGCAACCATTAAAAGTGATATCTGGTGTGCAATTTGATCAGGCGGAATCATTGGACCTCACTTTTTTGAAACTGAAAACGGCATAACGGTTACTGTCAATGGGGATATCGCTCCCCATGATTGAAAACTTTTTAATGCCACAACTGCATGCTTTGGGCTTGACTAACATGTGGTTTCAACAAGACGGTACCATCGGATACAGCCAGGATTACAATGGAGTAACTGCGAGACCACTTTCCATTATTTCAAGGAATGGTGATGTTGATTGGCCTCCACGTTCGCCTGATTTGGCTGCTGCGGACTTCTTTCTGTGGGCATATCTGAAAAGCAAGGCTTATGCAAACAAACCAGAAACGCTGGAGCAACTCAAACAAAATATTCGCGATGAAGTTAATGAAACACCGCGTGAAATTTGTGAGAATGTAATGAAAAATGTGCTCAAAAGGGCTTGCATTTGTGAGGCTAACAGAGGCGGGCATTCATCCGATATTGTATTCCATACATAATTGCCGACGTTAAATAAAACCTTTATCAATATAAGATCCATTCTCTTTCATATAATTAAAAATTATAAACACACAAAATAGTATACCTTCCAGGCGGACACCCTGTATATTCAAAGATTAAAATCAAAAGTATCATAACAGACTTAAAATGTAATAAAAATCTGTCTCTCCTATTCCCCTAAGATCCAACTTTTTATTTATTTATTTTGTTTATATCGTGTGAATTTGTGTCGCTGTGGTATGGTAGGTAAGACACCCACCTACAGACCAGAAGGTCCTCGGTTCAATACCCGGCCAGACCATCTGAAAAAAGAAAAAGTTTTTTTTCAACAGCGTATCACCTCATAACATTAGCTATTAATTGGTTATGAAAATTACTACTATTGAAAACTTCCCTAATGCATTTGCCGTTCGGAGTCGGCGTTAAACTGTAGGTCCCTTTCAATGAGTTTTTAAAAATAGAAGCGGTTGCAGCTCATTGACTGAGAGAAGTCCCCATGTTTCTTAATGGAATTTATGGGAATTAATAATAATAATCGTAGTGAATTGTCCATCTAACTGGTTCAACCTGGTGCTCATATAGACTATGGGAGACCTATAACACTTGTGTTACAAATTCTGATGTATCGGGTGATTGTTTAAGTGCTTTCGGATTTGATTTAAAAAATCACATACAATTTAGAGAAATGTATAAAATCTTTGCTGACCCTGGCTAGGCTTCAAATAATTCATAGGCTGGGTCCAATTTCGGCTTACTCTCTCCAACATATAAGCCAATATCTCATGAACAAATTCTTCAATATTGGCCGTTGCGGGTTTGCCCCTATAGCCTCTAAAATAGTCTAAAAGCGGCGGCCAATTGCCCGGCCACAAATGTGAAATAAACTGTTCATCGAACCCGCCTCTAAATTGGGCCATTGTTTCGGATGCTGTGTGGCATGACGTACCGTGTTGTTCAATCCACATGTCAGCCAAGTCCAGCTCTTCCACTTTGGCCAACAAAAAACTTTTAACCATCGCACGTTAGCGCTCGCCATTTACAGTAATGTTTCTGCTTCGTCGTCTTTGAAAAAGTACGATCCAATGATGCCACTGGCCCATAATTCACACGAAATAGTGCATTTCTCGGCTATTTTGCTTGTTCCCGCATCCGTTCAACCAGAAATGAATTGAACATAAAACTAAAGAAGTGCACGATGCACTTTCTCAACCGAGCACAAATTTTGATAAATAAAATTCAATAATCTCCAAGCGTTGCTTGTTTGTAAGTAGATTTATGGTTACATTATGGACTAAATTGAACATGTTTAACAGTAACATTTTACACAGAAATAGCTAAGCTGCCAAAAAAGTTGCTAAAAAATCACCCGATATATAGTAATTTTCCATCTCGGAGTAGCCCTGAATACCTCCAAGGTGTTTGATAGAATTTGGCATGTGGCACTCGTTTCACATACAGATTTCTTAGACATCGCACTATAAGATTGTTTAAGGATAGAATCTTTCAGACGAGTTCAGGATTTGTTCAGGAGTACTGCAAGCGAATTGTTCTTCCTACATTATGTGTATAAATAAAAATCAAATGTCGTTCGTTGCTAATCGCATCATTTCATAAAGAGTGCAGCGACTTGGCATATTTTTCTTTTTTAGGTTTTTACGGAAAGATAAATTGTCCACGATCACTTTTTGAATTTATCTAAAATCGGAGAACGACTGCACTAATTTGTACAATTTTCTTTTAATGTTTTGACCACGCCCGTTTCCGCGTTCATTTATATATATCTAAAATCGATGCACGCTTGGACCGACTTGGGTAAGTTTTGCTTTTAATGTTTTTACGGAAAGAAAAATTATCTCCATCCACTTTTTAAGTCCTCGGAGATATTGTCTGACTTAGATATGACAGCTCTTAAATGTCCCAAGCACGACGATATGATTGTGATGCTTTGAGGCAATCAGTTCGAGCGAACCTTTCACTGTTGAAACGACAAAAAAGTATGCTATACTCTTATGAAAATTGTGAGATAGAGAGAACAAAAGGGATGTTTATCGGGGTGGAACTGGAAAAACTTTTTTGATTGCCTTGATTTTGGCAACGATAAACTCGCAGGATGATATTGCACTAGCACTTGCTTCATCGGAAATTGTAGCTACATTATTGGAAAGGTGGTCTACCTGCTCAGTCAGTACTTAACCTGCATTGAATATGCAAACCAATGAAAATCCAACATAAAAGATTTCCAAAAATAGTTTTACAGCAAAGCAAACTGATCGTTTGGGATAAGTGTACAATGGCGCAAAAAGACTTTGGAGGCATTAGAAGTAGCGATTTAAAATTTACGAAACAATCAAAGTCTCTTGGCAGCTGATTTTCGGCAAACATTGCTAGCAACGTCAGTCCATGAACATAATGCTTGTTTGTAGTTGTCCACTTTGTGGAAACAAGTTAAAAAACTTAAACTGATTATGAACATGAGCAAGCGAGTCGAGCTAATGTGTGTGAAGATAAATTATTCGATTTTGAAAAGCCAAGACACCAACCTTACTTTTTTAACATGCACAAATTTTTCGTTAACAGAGTACTGTTTAATCTCTTAACAGTACTCTATTCTTGGGAAGATGTGTAATTTTTAAAATTCCATTTTCTCAAATCCGGTGATTTTTCAAGACGTCCCACTATATAGGTTCTGTTCAGGACCCTTTTAGCCGGCATGTGTATGTCGTAGTATATCTGTACACTTCCATATTTTAGAGAAACGCTCACTCATCTTCCCACGAATTTTCAGATTTATCAAAAAGGTGTTTTTTTAAAATTCAATTTTCTCAAGTCCGCTGATTTTTTTAGACATCCCACTATATGGGCTCTGGCCAGGATCCTTTTAGCCAGCATGTGTATATCGTGGTATATCTGTACACTTCCATATTTTAGAGAAATGTCTACTCATCTTCCCACGAATTTTCAGATTTTTCAAAAATGTGATTTTTTAAGATTCAGTTTTCTCAAGTCCGCTGATTTTTCTAGACATCATTATATGGACTCTCTTGTAGACCCCTTGGACAACCATATTAATATAGTGGTATATGGGAGCACCTACCTATTTTTTCAAAATGTCCGCTAATCCTTTGAAGATATTTTACATTTTGTATATATAGTCACTGTTAGCCTCTTAACAGTATTCTGTTAACGCAAAATTTGAGCATGTTAAGTATGGTTGGTGCCTTGGCTTTTCAAATTCGAATTTATCTTCACACACATGTCGAGCCAAAGAACGATCAATCTGGAGAAATATTTTCAAAGCAATTGCTGGAGGCTAATCAACTTTTGCCGGGTTAGGTAATCTGTAATATTTCTTAAAGACTTTCTCCTACAAATTTCTTATCTTATCTGCACATCCACTTCGGGTTGTTAGTTTGATAAAATAAATGTTTTAAAAAACATAAGCAGTAAGAGTGAAGCTATAATTCTAAAGTAAAACTTTAAATTGGGTGATTTGACGCCCGATGGTATGTGTAGTATTAATGGCATTATTATTTTTTTTTTTTTTAGATACTTTTACGCTATATTTTCTTAACGACTATTGTTAGCTTTAATACTTCAAAATTTATTACTTTTTTTTGTGTCCTAATAAAACCTCTTCCCATAATCCTCTTCGATTTTATTACAAAATTTAACACTTGTGTGGCAACAAATTCCAATTCTAAAGTTTCTTCCACTACAATTTCAATCAGACAAACAAAATTTTTGAAAAATTCGAAATGTGAATCTATCTTGATAGATAGGAAGACACAATTTTTCAAAAACATCAACTCCATATATTAAATGGGTAACAAAAAAAATCTGCCATTAAATCTAATTTTTTTTTTCTCCCCTACTTTAGTCATTTATTTTTAAATGTCTTTTATAGCTGACTAAAATACATGATTATACTATTTCAAAAGGAGAGAGAGGAAGGGGAAAAAGAAAATTAAAAACGGAAAAAAAATTAGAGATGGAAAAACTAAAATGAAGAAAAACTTTACAAAAATGCAATTTGTTTCCATCAAAGCAAAGCGAAGAATGACTGACGACGACAATAGAAATGGAAGAAGAAAACTAATAAAAAAAAAAGTTTATAAATCATTAAAAGAAAAAGTTTATCTTTCATTTTTAAACGTTATACACACAATGTATTGCAAAAAAAGGAGGGGGTAAATGGGTAAAGTTTTTATTTTCTAAGATATATCTGTATGTAGGTCTAAGGCAACACTATTACAAAGAAATTTTTCAAATTAAAAATGAGAGACGAAAAAAAATTAAGAAAATTTTAACTCTTTTTTTAACAATAAACGAAAAAAATCATACAATATTTGAAAGCTAAATAACCCACTAGGAAATTCAGAAAAAATACATTTTAATTTAGTTGTTTTAGTTAAAATAACACCAAGTCTTAAAATAGAGCAATTCCGATCAAGAAAAATAAAACCTGATATCGCATTAGTACGCAGAAGACCAGTAAGTTGACATGATAGAGATAAGCCAATGAGCTCATTTATACTGAATTGTTAGTTCAAGTAAAAAAGCACGATTTAGGGTTTAGAAGGTGGACCCTGAGATAATAGAAAATCTTTTACGTCATTGATATGACTTAACACATCTCAAAGCAATAAGATCCCACTCAAGTTTAAGATTTTCTTTCACTAGATAAAGCGCAACATAAGTCAATTGATGGCATGCATGTCCTCGCACAACTTAAGCTAAGATCACACGATTGTCGCAATGCATCAATTATTGATACGACAATCGTGTGACTGCCCTATAAGTAGTAATGCGGCAACAATAACATAAAAAATGCACCGGCTCCGAACGACAAATGTATTTAGAGAAGTTTTCAATAGTATTTATACTCATAACCAGTTACTAGCTAATGTTATGAGGCGATGCCGCTGTCAAAATCTTTTTATTTTTTAAGATGGTCTGGCCTGGTATTGAATTGACGTCCTTCTGGTTGGTAAGCGGGTGTCTTACCTACCATACCACAGCGGCAGGATAAATTTGGATAATTTTGATATTTTACGTCAATAAAGTTCAATAGAAATTGTGTCATATTGGTACATTTATGACAATCGTGTGATCCTATCTTGAAACCAGCAGTATGTTAGTGTTCATTTCTAAAGGTACTTTTATTTTATTTTATTTTTTATTTCTAATTTTTATTATGAATAACATTTTAAAAAGTTTTCGAAAGCATCGGTTATTGAACTTTTCACCTCTGCAAAATTTCCTACCACCTCTTCTAATTAAAATATCGAATGTAACAGTTAACAACGTTTAAGTCTGGCATACCATGTTACATGGTTGTATGAACATGTTAAACAAACTTTATATTTAAAATAAAAAAGAAAAAAAGCGCTCACGAGACAAATGACAACAACTACAACGAAAAAGAAAAACAACAACAAAAACAGCAGGAAAAATATTTACAATTTAATACAATCAAACAAACATTAGGCATCTATCACCTGGAAATAGTATCAGATGCATCCATATATACATACAAGACAGATGCATAGACAGTTTAAAACAAGCAGATATGTACGATAGTAAGAGATTACACTCGAAAACTTCAAATAGTAAATACTTTTTTATGTTAAAAGGAAAACGTTTCATTTTCTTCAAATTCATTGGAATTATTGTTTGTTTTAATGCTTCGAAAAGCTTTTATTAAAAGATAATTGTAATTTAAAGGTTCGAAGGACCATACGCATAAGGATTCCTTGAAAAACAAATAAAGGGTACGGCAAATAAATTTTTTCTTTAAAGGCTATAAAAAAAAGCTACTGAATATTTTCACAATTTTTTTTTTTTTTTTTATTTAAAAGTACAATCCTTCCGGTTAATAATGGAAAATAATTTCATTCAAATGGCTGCCTCGGCTGGCCATGCAGTAGCCTACACGATCGGTCCAATTTTTAAGCACGTTATCGATGGTGTGCAGCTATATTTCACCAATGGCTTCACGAATATTGTCCTTTAAAGCGTCAATTGTCTCTGACTTATTGGCGCAACACTTATCTTTGACGGCACCCCACAAATAATAGTCCAACGGTGTCAAATCGCAGCTCCGACATCAGCTCTGCGGCTGATAATGCGATCTTCAAAAACAGGGTGCAAAAACATCTAGTGTAGCTTCGGCTGTGTAGCACGTAGCGCCGTTCTGTTGCAACCAAATTTTGCTAATATCATCCTCTTCAATTTTTGTGAACAAAAATACGTTCAACATGGCCCGATAACGATCGCCATTGACTGTGACGGCCACTTCTTGCTCATTTTCCAAGAAAAATGGCTCAATTATGCCTCTGGAATGATCAGTAAATTAGTAGGGCTGATCAGTAAATTCATAGTTGGGGCGAACTGGTTGGAGAACGAACCATATGGGTATCTACTGAGCCTAAGTTTATTGTATATTGTTCGGCGACCGTTCTTAATCTAACCTAACCTAACCTATGTCTATAATTTGTTGGCATTTTTTATTTTCCAATACCAGGCTATCCTGACAACGTACGTAAGTCCTACAAATCTTAAGCCTGTGTATATTTTCTGGGTACAAATTCTCGTAACCGTTTGAAATCCAACAGCTGTAAGAGTCTTAGAAGACAGGAATCACATGAAATTTTGGTCCTTTAGGTTGCCTAGTTTATGTAAAGAATACCAAGATTTTGAAATATCTTAAACCGGGCAATAAATATCTTATATCAACAATAAATATGGTACAATAAATACGAGCTTACCAACTCTAACAATGTGACATGGCGACAACAACTTCTTAAAGAAATCTATATGGTCGTTTGAATCGATTTTTTGGCAGGCGTTAACATTAGCATTAAACCAGTGCAAATGTGGGTTCGAGTAATTAAAACTAATTGAACTATACAAATTAAACTAAAACCCAGTTGTAAGTAATTACACTTAGTAATTAATATAGGAAAATAATGTAAGAATTTTGAAAATGTTTATGGTCCTTCGAATCACAGTCTTGCTTATGTTCAAATGAAATGACTGAATACACTAATGTAGGGAAGTAGTATAACTAAGGCATTCACAAATTCTGCATGGTACGCAGTTTTGCATGGTAGAATCAATTTAACGATTTCAAAATTTCTATTTCTGGTCCTTCGAGCCAGTTACTCTTAATTCTTTTTTAAAACTCATTCAATCAATCCTTATATTTTAATTGTTTTTAAAAGTTTCCTGAAGTCTATTTTACTCTCATAAAGATTTGAAATTACTTATGTTAAAAGAAGTTTTAGGAGTAGACACAAAATCGGGTCAGTATGGAAACATATTTCTGCCCCAAACTCTTTCGTATTCGAGTAGCATTCATCATAAGAAAAGTTCCCATCGCAGTTAAATGTACTGCAGATCAATTTTCTTTTTCCCAATCACTTAAATTTGTCCACCTGGTGTATAATATTTGTATTCCGATACCATGCATTTTCGAAAATAATATTTATGTGCAATATTAATAAACTAAAACGAATGGGGAATAATTTCATTTAAGTTTTACATACAAATTTATTTATCGATTATTTCTTCTACATATGTAACGAAAGTCGTACAGAAAAAACTTCTTTTATTCCGTACTGCTGTTGTAGTGCCAAAACTACTGATGCTGATATTACTTTTGCTGCAGTCAAACAATCCAGATGCATGTTTAATGATTTTTTTCCTTCTTGTTTGTGCAACAAAAGAATAAATCCAGCAGCACATTTATTCACACCAGACAGACGGACAGACAGACAAACAAACTAGGAGAAAGAAAGACAATCCCAAATATGGAATGAGACAGACATAGAGAAAGTTTATCCGCTTAAAGAAAAGCTGTTAACTTTGCCTCTGACTCTGTCTATATTCATTTTTATAATCATCAAACGAAAGACGTTAAGATTTTGCAGATCCCACCAAAAGACGAAAAAAAAGGGAGAAATAATAGAACAGTTAAGCCACCTCCTACACATATAACAAAAACTATCACTGCATCTTACACTATACAAGCGATAGGATAAAGACAATGTTTCCAGCATGACGCTATAAATGGCATATACGCGTGGGAGTATATTGGACCATGGATTGTATGCACATTTGAGGTAAACTAGTAATAAATATAGAATTTTATAATTCCAGTTCTAAATGGTTTTCAATTCAAAAATATTAAAAATAACCTTTAAATTACAGCAAATTATAGCAATAAAATGGAAATGGTGTAATACGCTTTTTATGTTTTTATTTTAAACATAACTGTCTATAATAGATTACGTCTGAAACTAGTAAGCCTGTTACAGTAGAGTACAAAATGATAGATACTGTAGTTGGCTTCTTAAGAAAATATAGCGGCCAATTTCGGAAACTCATAGTAAGCTGGCCTGAGATACATAGTTTTTTGCCCATCTTAATTCGTTACGAAAATGGGCTTTCAAATCAAAATGAATTTCATGCACTTCATGATTTTTTTGGTGAACATAATCGACCATATGTAACCACAATCGAGAGAATTGTGCATAAATTTCAGCAAACTGGGTCTGTAGAAAATGTGGAAACACGTGTGCATGGTCGCTATAGCATGTTAGAAGAACCCTCAACCTCAACTTGTCGTTGTGCTCAATAATTGAACATCTCACGAACATCAGATGTGGCCAGAAATTGAGGATATAGACCTGGACCATATGTGGTTTCAACAGGATGGATCGAGCCAACGAAACAATGGCTCTTTAATTTAATGGCCGTGTTATCTTATGTCGTGGCGATGTTAATTGGTCGCCACGAGCATGTGTATTGATAACAATGAACTTCTTTCCTTGGGGATATTTAAAACAATAAGTGTACGTCAATAATGCAAGAACAATTCAAGAGCGAAAGGATGCGCTTTAATTTTTTTCTCCGTTACTCCTCTAGGGAGCATATTGGCTTTCCACAAAGCATGCATTGCTTCGTTTCAGTTTATTTAATCAATTTGATATTTCAGGCAGATGATTAATCCACTGTAGCTTCCTCCATAGGATTTTGCGTAGTGGTGAAGATCCTCGCTAATTGGTGCTGATATTTACTTTGTAATTTTTTTCCCAGTAGGTGGCGTGTTTCCCTGATCATTCGTCTGATGTTTGTCATCATCGCCAGAGGGAAGCGGGAAGGTTACGGGGGCTTCTTTATTTTTAAGATAGAGTTGTTTGGAGGGAAGTTAAAGCCTCTTCAGTAAACAACACTCGAAACCACAATTAACTTTTTCATCATCATGTCCTCCGCTCGAAACTGGGCCGTTTGTGTTGTTATGCGTGCGCTCTAACCAATACACTACGCCACCCCCAAAGGATGAGATAGTTCGGCTTATTAACGACATTGAATCTCAATTATGTCTTAAAGTCATTAAATATATGGTCCGATGGAGGGAGGTGTGCCACCGAAGCCGTGCCGAACATTTCGCCTATGTTTTGTTTCACACATAATCGTCATAGATAATGATAAAAAATATTAAGATAATTCTTCGACAACTTTTTGTTTTATTTACAATTAATATCGTGCCTTTTGGTTGGACCACCCTTCAGATCTCGGAGTTCAATAAGACAATAGTGAGCATTCTCTAGCGCCGCATTGATGGTGTTCCGACAATGCAATCTTCTTAAATCACTTCAAGATATAGATATAATACGTTGTTTCATGTGTTCTATGTGTTCCTCTGGTTTTGTGAGCACCGGGCATAAATACAAAGTTACTCTCAAAGTTCCCGGTTCCTCTACTACTTCGCGATAAAATAAAAAAAGTTGCACTATGTTTAGTAGCATTCCTTCAGAAATTAAGGATTATCATAACCTCCCGTGCCTATTGTAGCCTTTTGCAATTTTGTTCTAAACCACATGCACTACTTCAGCGAAAGCTGTCAAAAACCGGGAAGTTGAAGAAGCTCCCGGTAGCCGTGGAACAATAATTTAGTTTCTGCTTGGATATCAAAAGTTTTTTCTTCTAATCCAGACAGCAGAATACTTAGGGGTACATTATAAATAAATGTCATGTTTGGTGAAGCGCATTATCCAAGCCAACAATTACCAGTAACAGTTCTTGTTGAGGTTGTGTCTCATCTCTTAAATTTACGTTATGTGCTGCAGTTGCCTTTTTTGCCGACTTAACATTACCTGCTGATTTCTGTTTCGTCTTTTTGATCGGATATCAATTCCTTTTGAGCTTAAGGTTCGATATTACCGATTTCCTATAAATACGCTGGCGTTTTAAAATATTTCAAATTGATTTCATACGAATGTTGTAAAGTATAACGAAGCTGCGCCATATTTATCTATTTAGACTAGGCGAGTACAATACGAATTTCAGCCCTGACTCATTAAAGAACTAAAAATATTTTAAGTTTTTCAACATACCATAGCCTTTGAATGGTGTACCTTGTTGTAGTTTCCTACAATAAAAGCTGGTGATGTCTATAGAACCTAAGAAAGCTGTTTATATTCAATTGTATTCGCCTAGAGTGCCCAAACACATAAATTGACTTTCTTTAGTAAAAATGGTTCGAAGAACCATTTTTTCTATTTAACAAATAGTTTAAAAGTGCTTAGTTGTAAAAACCAGTTTTAGGTTTATTACAAGACTATACTAAGTTGAAACGAGAATTGTATGCTTAAAATCTAACTTATGGTCCTTCGAATCGGTTACCTTTTCCAAATACTACATGAAAAATTTTGCATTCAATATTAAATAAAATTTTCAAGTAAATTATTTTTGAGATTGAATGAAATTGGGCTTTATGTCGATTGCCAAAAATAGCACCCTGGTGCTGCCTCACTGTAACAATCGCCATTTTTAAAATACGAAATCTATTGTTTTATAAAGCATTGCCAGAATAGAAATAAAGAGGATTTTAAAAACGCATATATAAAAAAACCAATTACCGAAGTCATAAATTAAAGTAAATAAAAAAATCGATTTACTGTACCATGACTTACAAGCGAGCACTGTACATGTAATATGTGTATTGTTTTGCCATAAACATGTATGAAATTTGTTCGTTACCATAAGGTTACACAAAAGTATTTTGTACTCTATGGCACATGGTCTGTTTTATACATCTATACCTGCTGTTACTGCAACAAATACTACTACGAATTACTTATGCAACACATATGTATATAGAATGAGCTCATTTATGCTAATGCCTCCTTACGTACTGAGTTGCAAGCCATAAGTCTATAGAAAACAACGCAAACAAGAAAAGTAACATTTGGCTTAAGGAGTTTAACTCAAGCATCAGAGAGTCTCTCTTTTTTTTATATTTTCATTCTAAAACTGCAGTAATACATTATGTTGCATAAAAGACATGGTAGTCGGTGGCAGTAATAATGCTCACTTAGTTAACACACACAGAGATGGAGACCGGGTTAGTAAAATTTGCTTTAGACTTACTCACAGCCAAGTTCAATTTAATTTTGTTCGCTTAGTTCTCAGTGTTTCATTTTAAATTTGTAAATAAAAGACTGGGAGTTTAGAAGTTGAAATAGATGAAAAAGAAAAAGTTTAAAACTACAAGTTCAGCATGCTGCAGCATAAAATAGTTTTTGAACTCACAAAATTTTGCAAAACGTTATGCCATTAGTTACTTAAGGGAATTATGCTTAACATTTTTAGAAAATGAAGAAACATTAAAAAGAAAAAAAAACGTTCATTTTAAATAGTATTTCTTCTATTGTACTTTGTGTACCTTTTTCTTATGGGGAGGAGTATAGAAAGAAATTTGTGTTAAAGTGTTTTAATCTATAAAGTTTAATGAATAAAACTTAATTAATATAAGGATTAGAGAGAAACAATAGCAGCCAAAAGTCTTTATACTAAGAAAGTTTGTATTTCAGACAAAGAAAGTACAGCATTTTGTTTGCAAACAAAGCTGTTACGAAATATTCAAAAATAAATTTTAAATAAGTTATAGTCAAAGCAGTGACGCTGTCTGCCGCCCATACAAGCATAAGGACGACGTACAGGCCGCTGGTTACTGATTAAGAAAAAAAATAATGGAATAATGGTGGATATGGCAATTTTTAATTATTTAAGTCAAACTCTTATTCCCGAATTATATCAAAAATATGTACAACCTTTTGATGATGCTGATGTCCTAATACTCGAAATGTTCAGGTTTTATTTACTGATATCTTTATGATATCTTTCCATCGGTTATATCCCTTATTCGGGAATTATACCGCGGATCTACTTGTAGAGTTCTGCACGAAAGTCAATTGGGTGACAATATAAACATAAAAGTTGGAGTGTGACAAGGATGCGTAATATCACCACTGCTGTTTAATATTATGCTGAATGTTGTGATGCTGTGAAATTAAAAACAAACCCAACCAATGGCATAGCATAGGAATTGCAAGGACAATTTGGTGACCTAGAATATGCCGATGATACACAGCGGTGAAAGAAATAATAGGGACACATCAAAATTTTCTGAAAATAAAATTTTCTTAAATTTTTATTTATCAATTCAAAAATCAAATAAAGAATGCATTGTAATTGAAAGAAGTTCGTATATACGATTTTCCATCTGACCCAAATATATTTATCTTCGTTTCTTCAGACCATTTCACGTTGTTCTAGTTATTTGACATAAATTAAAGTGTCCCTATTAGTTCTTCCCCCACTGTATGATTTCTAAGCCATAAGTACACCGACATGGTAGAGAAAATCAAACTGCTAGAAGCATATGCAGCAAAAGCCAGTCTAAAGACCAACTGAACGAAGAGTTAACCGATGCGAGTAAACGCAAATCACAGCCACCTATTTTTAATCGACGGCTCACTAGTCGAAGACGTCAGTAGCTTCTGCTATTTAGGAAGTATCATTGACACAAAAGGAGATTCCTCTACTGGCATTGCCAACCGTATTTGCATCGTCAAACGCACACGTATGGAGGCAGACTGAAATAGCAACCTTCAACTCTTATGTAAAATCAACTGTGCTGTATGGATGCGAAACGTGTAACGCAGGCCCATGTGATCTCAACGCATTACAGGTCTTCATTAACAGATGCTTTAGCAATCTTCTGGCCAAGAACAATACCTAACGTCAATTTGTGGTCAGTGACAAGGAAAACACCCATAGCAACCAAAATCCTTAAACGCAAGTGGAACTGGATTGGTCATACGCTGCGGAAGCCCCAAGCTGATCTGACACGAATAGCTCTAGACTGGAACCCCCAAGGTAGCCGTAGAAGGGGAAGGCCCGCCCATACTTGAAGAAGAAATTAGTTACCGAAATTACGGGAACAACGAAAACCTGGAATGATATTAAAGTGTTAGCTCTAGATAGAAGGGTTGGAATTTATTTGTTATGACCCTATGTTCCACGTTGGTATGGTGGGATATGACACAACATAGTTAAAGCCCTAAACTTCAACCACATGACAATTTGGAATCATTCAAAGATGTTCGATATTTGTGTGCCACAGGGTTTTTTAGCTATAAAAATCATATTCAACGGCCGTTGACCTTCCACAATCGGTTTAAAAACTTGGATTGACTGCAATTAAGGCTATATTGAGCATTTGGTAGAATGGAAGAGAATTTATACATTACAAGCTGATACAATCTTTTAAAAGGAGCAATTATGATCCCTAGTGCTTACAATTGGACCATTTAATCAGAGCAATCAAAAAAAATTGACCAGAATTAAGGAATAAAAAATCTGTTGGAATCCATCGTGGCTGGAAAGTTTTAATGTAGTCATCGTGTAAGGCTTGAACCTGACTACCATTGATAACCACATACTGGTGTCACAGTTTTTTCGTTTGTTGTGAACAAAAATTGATACCCAACTTTCGTTAACATAAGTTTATGCCAAATTTATCCCAAAAATTTCACAGCACTTCTTAACCCAGATACCGATCCGAAATTTAACCAGTACATCTCCGCTGAGTAATTCAAAGTGTTTAGACATCTAGGCAACGGTTTGTCACTTCCTACTTCTAGGCCTGTTTTTCGACAGAACTTTAAAATATCCAAGACATTTTTGCTTAGAGGTGACTCATCGGACGCATCCCCTTGACTCACAGAAGCACCAAATTCTCTAAGTGGGCCTGCGATCGATTTACAGAAGATGCCGATTTTGCTAGAAAAATCATCTATTCAGATGAAGCTCATTTTGATCTCGGCTGGTAAGTAAACAAGCAATTTTGGCTTTTGAGGTACAGAAAACTCGCACTCATACATTGAAAAACCGATACACCCAAGACGAGTCATTGTTTGGTGCGGATTTTGGTCCAGAGGCATAATTGGGCAATTTTTCTTCGAAAATCAGCAAGGAGTGGCCGTTACAGTCAATGGCGATCGTTATCGGGCCATGTTGAACGAATTTTGTTTACAAAAATTGAAGAGGAGGATATTAGCAACATTTGGTGTCAACAGGACGGCGCTACGTGCCACACAGCCGAAGCTACACTCGATGTTTTCGCCCTGTTTTTTAATAACGCATTAACAGCCGCAGAGCTGATGTCGTTTGGCCACCTCGGAGCTGCGATTTGACTCCGTTGGACTATTATTTGTGGGATGCCGTCAAAGATAAGTGTTACACCAACAAGCCGAAGACAATTGACGCTTTAAAAGACAATATTCGTGAAGACATTGGTGAAATACAGCTGAACACAATCGATAATATGCTTAAAAATTGGACCGATCGTGTAGGCTACTGCATGGCCAGCCGAGGCAGCCATTTGAATGAAATTATTTTCCATTATTAACCGGAAGGATTGTACTTTCAAATAAAAAAAGAAATTTGAGAAAATATTCAGTAGTTTTTTTATCGCTTTTAAAAAAAAAAAAAAATTATTTGGCGGACCCTTTACTTAACTCGTATTAAAAGCGGTCTTCAAATTCAAAGAGTCATTGTGCTGTTTGAGCAACCCTAGTACTAATGACTTCATTATGTACTCTATTTCATTCATTTCTCTTATAGCTTTTAATGTCATCGGTTTCCCTTTCTTTTTAATTTTAATTACAATTAAATGCTCAACAAATGCTTTTGTTCGTTATGCCTCTTATGCCATTGACATATTGACGATCCGACATTTTTCGCTTGAGCGTCAAGTCACTCGAGGTAAATGATCGCTTTATTGTGCTTTTTTTGCAATAACATTTGCCCAATAAGAATTCTGGTCATTTATGTATTTATAACAGATGTTGCCCTTGTTGCAATGCATTTGTGACCCAATTAAATACTGAAAATCTGCCACAAAAAAAGAAACACAAGGAAAGTTATTTGATACTTAATTAAGGAAATAATTTTAGTCAGCAGTAGCATATATACATACGTATGTACATATGTATGTACGTAATTGAAAATTAAAAAATTCTTGTTTATAGAAAATTGCCAAAAATCCAAAAGAAAGAACTTTCCATTTGCAAAATATTGGCAGCCAGCATCAAGACCAGAACAGACCTAATCACAGCTACAGACACCAGCAACAGCAGTAGCAGCCATAAATCAATTTGTTGCCCAAAAAAAAAAAAAAAAAAATATTTTTGCTGTTTAAAGTACAAAAATAGCCCCCACATATAACAAAATCTCTTATTTTCAATATTTATTTATTTTTAATTAAGCGCAAAAAACCATTTGCGCTAGAAAAGATTTTTAGATAAAATTGCAAATATTTTTTGAAGTTAAAAAAAATTCACAAAATTATTTGAATTTCAATGAATCATGGCATGAAGAAAAGCATTTTAAATAAATATTTATTTAAAAATTAATTGGCAAAATATAAAAATCTTCGTTTGCTCTAATTAAGCAAATGAATCATAAGAAATATTTAAATGTTTTTCTTTTTAATCCAAATAATCTTAAAATAATTTTTAACATTAATTTGAATATAATATAATATAGATATTTATACAGCGCCATTTATACATCACCTTAACATGACTACACACAAATAAACATAAGGGAAACATTTTTGTAATTGATAGCAGTCAAAAGCCACTAAAGTCATATGTTGCTGGCCTAAGCAGATGATAATGATATAATTGGGCAAAATATAAGAGAGGTTACTGCAGTATTCGGAAGAATTGAAAATGAAATGAGTTTGACAGTAAACAAGGAAAAATCTACGCGGTGGCGTATTTGCGTGACATTGTCAGTATATTTTAATGGATGAATCATCGTCACAATATTGGTATCAAATAGAAAAATGTATGAAATTATCGTAAATGAAAAATTTAACTGATAAATCCTCGTGAAAACGACACAAAAAGGGTGTTATATATGACAACTTAATTGTAATGTCATCATACAAAAGAAAATTAACATTTAGCTACATTGTCTGTTATGAGTCGACTATATGTTGAACGCAGTAAGAGTTTGGTTGCTACACTCCCCTGTTAACGAGTAAAATGCTAATATTGCTCGATGATATGGTCTCTTAGGACTCAATAATACACCCGCTTAACATGAGATTCGCAATAAGCAATTGCTCGCTATTACCGAAAAATTTTCGAAAAAAATATATGTTTTCATCGAACAAAAAATTCATAGAACACTGCTGTTCACTTCATAAGAACTTTGTTCCCTCTCAATTCACACGTATTCTTATGCTCTTGCTTTTAGTCGTCACTGAAACAGCGACGAAGGAACACGCGTAGCGTGTATATTTTCTTCAATTTTTGGTTTTATTTCTTTAAAAAAGCAAATAAACAATTTCTCTCTTATTCAGCACTGAGAGGCGAAAAAAATGCAAAAGCAAAAGTAACGACAAAAACAGGAGAGAGCAAAAGCAAAAACAGAAGAGAAACTGTTGATATCTCAGGCAAATTTTCGAGATCGGAAGATTTGCTGCCACAAACTGAGCGACGGGTGAACTCTAAGAGTTTTTTTCCTTTCGCTTCTAAGAGTCGTTTTCGAATGTTATATCAGATAAATATTTGCCAGAGCGGACACAGACACTTGTAAGGCAAGATCAACTTCTGTCATCTTTGAAAATTTGGACAATTTCTTTAAAAAGTCATGTATGAAACCAAAAAAAATTTATCCTCAGTTATCGATGATTTACTATTTTCAGCATTTGTCACAATGATTTACTATGAAGTTCGCCTCCGGAAGAGCTAATAACTAAGCTAGGACAGAGAGTAATAATGTAATAATGTAGTTGTGAACATGGACAATAACGTCAGCCAGGAAATCAGGCGAAGGTTAATCAAAGTAAATAGATGTCAATATGGCTTACCAAAGCTATATAGAAATAAGACCCTCTTTACCCAGTTCTACCCAGTTCTAGTCAGATGCTGTCAGAGGATGATTGAGGCAGTTTCCACAAGAAAGGTATTCGTTAAGGAACCAAAATATCAATGGAAAAGAAGGCTATCTAGTTTGGTGGTTTAGGTTGATAACTTATAGAGACAAAAAATCGACGCCCCGGGTGTATAATATTATCTGTTAGCTCTCTGACCATGATCAGCGGTCATAAACGGCCGATTTAATAAGTTAACGGGCTTGATTTTCAAATCTGATGAGGTTAGATCACACGATGTAGGTGGAAAATTAATTTGTTCATTACGTGAAATTACTACTTTATCAAAAGTTTCTTTATGTGCTGTTGGAACCACATATCAGCAAGATTAATGCCAGCTAATTGAGGTACGAATTATTTACAGTAACATTCTGACCGTATTGTTTTTGAAGACATATGGACCAATGACTGCACCAGCCCATAAAGCGTACCAAATAGTAATTTTCTGTGGATGTAATCGTGTGCTGACACAAGCTTGTGCATTATCCTCACTTTAAATGGGACAATTCTGCTTATTTACGTACCCATTCCAACAAAAATGGGTTTTATAGGAAAACTAAATTTTGAATGGAAAATCAATATCAAAATGTGCTTCAGCCCATCCGCCGAACTTGCGGCGGTGTAAATCTATCCATAATGAAATGTCAAACCAAGCTAAACAAAAATTAACTATCAGCTATTAAAGCGTTTGTCAAATAAAGCAGGGTTGCCAACTTAAAGTTAGGAACCTCTATAAAAAATCCCTGATAGATCTTAGAGTCATTTATCGACAATTTCAATTTTACAAAATTCGATTGTTAAGTGCCTGGCTTTAGCAGCACTGGATTATTTTTAGTGGAGCTGTGTTAAAGGTAGTATCCATACAGAGTCTAGAGTTAATGAAATATACCCGCCATTTTGCCAAAATGGGATGGAAAATTTTGTTATAAGAAGTGACAGCAGTATACTTGGTGTGCTAGTTAACTGTCTGCCCGGTTTAATTTGTCATCTGTGGGGTGGTCCAACCGTAATGCACGATGTTAATTATGAGCCACATCTTACCGTTAAGTTGGCAAATTCAAACATGGCTGAAGCCTTTTACGAAAATGGGCGTTGCCACACAGCCACACAGCCACACAGCCAACGAATGTTATCTCATGTCGTGGCAATGTTTATTGGCCGCCATAATCATGTGATTTGACACCGTTCTTTCTTTGGGGTAATTTAAAAGAAAAAGTGTTCGTTAATAAGCCAGGAACAGTTCAAGAGCTAAAGGATGAGATAATTCAGCATGCCACCTTAGCCGTGGCCGATATTTTATTTCATACATAATTTCCTCTGAAAACAAGATCGTCAAGCCCTACTCTTTCCAACGCAACAATAAAGATTTTAATGAGTTTTCTTATAGCGTTGAAAACAAAGTTCTTATTGAAAAGCCCTATTTTCTATAAAATATGTATATAAAATCTCTTACATTATTTTTTTAAACGTCTCTCTCCTTCCTTTCTTCCTGTATAGACAATAATAATGTAACTCATATCCGTTTGCCTCAATATCTCATAGAATGAGGACAAAATAAAAATGTTCTGTTTTTTCTTAATTAATATCACTTATACTCATCGTACAACGAAATGGAATGGGGATTAGAGGGTCTTAAATGAGGGATATTTGTGGTGGCGTTAATACTTAAATTTCTATTATTTATTCTGCTTTTTGTACAATGTCTTCTCTGTACATTTAAATTATAATCATATGCTGCTGCAGACATTATGAGTATGAATGGCGATATACTCGTATGTACATACGTATGTATTTAGAAAAGATGTTAACATTGATAATAATTCTATACATTGTTCTAGAAAAGACAAAAAAAAAACAGAATCAAAATAATGTCTCAGTATAACAAAAATATAAAATGAAGGCAATTCTGCTTAAAAGTAGCTAAAAGTCCTTTTCTTAGGATAATGGTATGAGGTTTTATATAGTACTTAACCTTTTTTCATATGATTTTCTTTCTTTCTTCGAAACTCTTTGTTTTTTCTTTTTTCGTTGTTAATAAAGAGCAAAGTACACATACATAACATATGAGGCATAATAAATAGAAAAAATTATACAAGAGAGTAGATGTAAAAGATACTATAAACACGTACACAGCAACAGCACGAAAGTGGGTATAGAAATATTATCTTAAATGAAAAAGGATATTAGAAGGCTGTTCGCTGTTGCTATTTCAGTTTTTTTTAAATTTTATTTTTTGTTTTATTTTATGAAAAACAAAAGAAATCAACTCATACTTAAATATTTATTTCAAATAAAATATCTGCTTCAATGTGTATATCATCACCATCCATCTACTGCATTTTCCATGCTATCACAATAAGAAAAGATACACAATATGTTGTGTAGTCCGTAATCAGCTGTGTATTTGATACTTAAAAGTCTTTTGTTTCATTCTCTTATAGGTTAGAAATGAACTTAATTTACGTGTTTTTGTCATTCATTATTAAATCCTACATCTTACCATACGCTTAAAGGAGGTATAATGTGTTTGAGCTCTTGTTTGCAATAGCTTTAGAGAAAGAATCCAGGGACGACTTTTAAAAATACTGATCCACTTCGAATAATGTCCTAAATCGAACATGGAGTAACTCAAAAACAGTTTAAAATATCCTAACTTTTTTAAATAAATCTCAAATCAGCTGATTTTTAATATTTTCAAAAATCAAAAGTGTTTTTTTAACAATTCACTAAAATTCGATATACATATACGAGGGCGGATTGATATTGAAGCTACCTAAGTAGGAAAAAAACATTTTTTTTTTTCAAAAACCATTCATTTCCCAAAATAGTCTCTTTTTAGCTCAATGCACTTAGTAAGACGATTTTCCAACTTTTTTATACCATCTGAATAATACGATTTTGGGAACTCCTTAAAATACGCATTAGTTTCGGTAATCACTTCTTCGTTTGAGATGAATCTTTTTCCTGCGAGCTATTTTTTCAAGTTTAGAAACAGGAAAATGTCGCTAGGGGCTAAATCTGGACTATAAGGTGGATGATCAACCAATTCGAAGTGGATTTCTCGTAGTTTTAGCATCGTATCTAATGCTGTGTGAACCGGTGCGTTGTCTTGAAGAAAGACCACTTTTTTCTTGTTTAAATGTGGTCGTTTTTCCTTGATTGCATCAACCAGTTGATCCAACAATGCACGATAATACTCTCCTGTGATTGTGGATCCCTTTTCAAGATAATCGATGACCAATATTCCGTATGCATCCCAAAATACAGTGACCATAACCTTGCCTGCCGATTTCGCTGTCTTCGCCTTCTTCGGAGCACTTCCACCAGCTTCCACCCATTGCTTCGATTGATTTTTGGTTTCAGGTTTGTAGTGGTGGACCCACGTTTCATCAACAGTTATTAATACGCCAAAATCGGCAGGATTATGCTTTATCATGTCCAAACACCCCTGTGAAGTGATCCGTCGAACTCGTTTTTGTTCAACACTGACCAAACGCGGCATTCATCTTGCCGATAGTTTTTTCATATGCAAATGTTCATGCAAAATGTTGAACATACGTTCATATAATATGTTTACCATTTCAGCAATCTAACGTATTTTGACCCGGCCATCATTCATAACGTTATCGAGGATTTTCTTGATATTTTCTTCAGTACCACCTCTTTTGGCCTTCCTGTTGATAGTATTGTTGCAGTGCTTTTTCGGCCCGTTTAAATTCAGCAATCCAATATTTTACCATATAATCTGACGGAACAGATTCGCCGTAATGTTTATCAAGCTTTTCTTTTGTCTCTTTCGCCGTTTTGCCTTTCAAATAATAGTTTTTAATTCACTTTTTTCCATTTTCCAAGAAACACAAAAGTTGCTTTTTCAAACGACTACAACAAATAAATTAATCAATGAATTTGGCTAAAATTTTAACAGCTGACGTTTGACAGATCGTAATATCTAAGAAAGAAAAATTTTTGTGTTTGTGCTGCCGTCTAGCGCTAGGTAGGTTCAATGTCAATCCTCCGTCGTATATCGTATGTGTTTTTAGAGGTTCATGACTTTAAGTTAGCAACATTCATTGCTTTATTGGCAACACTGCTTTAGTTCAGCTTAATATTTCGTTATGGGAAGTCTTACGCCAGAGCAACGCTTGCTAATTGGTGCAACTTTGTAATTGAATTTCCATTAAAAAAAAAGAATTCAGTACTTTGCTTCAATTTTATTACTCAAGTTGACTTTTCAAGCTAAGTAGATGATTAATCCACTGTAACCCCTCCATATCGATTGTGTATAAGTGGTGAATATCCTTACTAATTGGTGGTGATCCTTACTTTAGCATTGTAGTGGCGTTTATCCAGATCATTCGCCTGATGTTTGTCAACATAGCCAGAGGAAAACTGGAAGGTCAGGGTTGCGCCTTCTTATTTTTATTTTAAGATGCAGTTGCCTGGAGAGAAAGTTGTAGCCTCTTTAAAAAAAACTCAAAATGAAACTATAATTAAATCATTTAGTAGATAAAAAGAATTGTAGCATAAGGCGTGGTAATCATCCACAAAATTTTGTGGAAATAACATTACACCCATAGAAAATTACCGTTCGATGCGCTTTATGGGCTGGCGGGGCCATTGATTCACATATCTTCACAAACGATGATGATTAGAATGTTACTGTTAATGCTGAATGGTATAGGAAAATGATTAGAAATTACACCATGCGAGTGCTGTAATTAATTTACTCAAAGAAACTGTTAATGAAAGAGGAATTCCACATTATGATCCAATTAATTAGATACCAAGATCAAGTGATTGAATTCCATTAGGTATTCTTTCTTTTGAATGGTAAAAAGTCACCAATTGAACACCTAGAAATCAACAATCTGAGAGTTATGGGCGAAATACGGCCGCATATGCTACGATAAGTTTGCGAAAATTGGTATTCCAGATTGCGCCTTGTATGCGTCAGCCGTGGCGACGACATAACCGATATCATATTTAAACGTTAATGTCATAAAATTGTTTATCCAACAAAGATGGTTTCATTGGTATTAAAAATATATTTCTTTGTTTTATTATGATTAAAACTTGTGTAATTGTAAAAAAACACCTGATATCTAAAATTTTTATTTCTATCCTGGTGGATCACCACTAGGGAGATCGGACGGGTGTTTTTCGACCCTTTTTGTTTGTTGTGAAGTGATTATTTATTATTAATTCTAATAACATTCCATGAAGGAACATGGGGACTTCTTTCAGTCAATGAGCTGCAACCGATTCTATTTTAAAACCCATTAAAAGGGACCTGTAGTTTAACGCCGACTCCGAACGGCAAATGCATTTAGAGAAGTTTTCAATAGTAAGTAATACTCATAACCAGTTACTAGCTAATGTTATGGGGTGATAGCGTTGTCGAAAAACTTTTTTCAGTTTTAAGATGGTCTGGCCTAGTATTGAACCCACGACCTTATGGTTGGTAGGCGGGTGTCTTAGCTACTATACCACAGCGGCATGGGTGAGGTGATATCGCTGTTTAAAATTGTCAGATGGTGTGGCCTGGGATTGAACCGATAACTTCTTGGTTGGAAGGGCTCTTACCTAACATACCACAGTGACACACACACTATTAAATACGTGGTGCATCAATTTACAGACAGTGCTCCTCGAAATCTAAGAACATTTTCTTGTCGAGGCAATTAATGACTCATATATTACTAATTGATTTATTCAAAGTATAACATTTAATTTTTGTTATCTTAGTCACCTAAATTATAACTATAATAACAAACCTTTAACTCCATTCTCTTCCAAGTAATACAACAAAAAAGAACTTAGCTACTTGAGTAGCTGTTCGAAACTTAAGCATTTTTCAGTACTTTGTGTAATAAGCTTTGTTTTTTATAATCTTCGCACACCGTTTTGTCATAGTTTTTATGAGATTTGTTAGAATCATTGTTAGTATTAGTTGCCACTTTAATTTGTAGCTCTCACTCAGCTTCTGCTTATTTTGAAAACGACGTGGTCCAGCTCTGCGCTTCAAGAATTGGGAAGAATTTTATTTAAATGAAAGAACCGGTTAACCGGTTATTTGAATTATTATTAACCGAAAACCAGTTTTTTAAAAAGTGCTACTTTTCGAGTTATTCGAAAGCCGGTTTGTGAAAAAAGTCGAATAATCGATCTCCCTAATCACCACCATCACTTAGCAAGGATCTTTGCCACTACACAATCACATACAGGCGAGTTACAGTAGGCCAATCATCTACTTATATAGCTTGAAAAATCAACTCACTAATGAATTGGAAATGAGGTGCTTTGTGAAAAGCCATGCCGGTTGGCTCAAGCTATAAAACTGCCAAGAAGAGTAAAGGCGGAAAATTCAGAGTCTGTAATTAAGCGAAAATTTTAACAAAAATCATTAAAATAAAAAAAAAATAAACGTAAAACTTAGTACTTTATCAGTCCATTTATCTTCTTACTCTTTTAATAAGGAATTCATTACATATTCCAAGATCTAGATTGTGCTGTAGGGCGGTTTTAGATGGTCGAACTTACTTGTTTCGTTTCGAAATTTTCTTTTTATTTCAAGGCTCTCTTCCTGCCTCTGTGTGTTACAGAAAAAGTATTTAACACCCTTTTTGCTTCTTTCTTTTTTTTGCTTTGAATCTAAACAAAAAAGTACTTGACTTGCAACAGAAATTCTTTTTGAGCTCATTATTGGCATAGAGAGTATGAAACAATAGATGCTTATGCGTCTTATTTTTTTCGTCTTTGTATCTTCAGTTAATTTATGCCTTTCAATTATTTGCTTCTATGCCTTCAAAGCAGTGTGTATGCGTAGGTTTGGGCTTCGCAATGAGCCAAATTAGAAATTTTTTTGTTTTTTTTTTCCTAAATGTCATCACTAAAGTCTAAACACATTGTCGTCATCATCGCTATAAAAGCCTTAAGCCATACAGCCTAAAGGTTGATTATAAAATGAGAAAGAAAACAAAAGAACCCATATGGCTTGTTAAGTTTGTAATCAAACTTTAGTTTGAAATGTTTTGATGAAATTTGATCTTTTAGTATGAGCAACACCTAAAGAGACAATCTCCGAATAAATTAATTTACAATTGCGGTTATGAATAGCAAACTTGTGATCAGCATATGCTAATTTTTTCACCATGACTAAAACACAAAAATATACTCAGTCCTTATGTCTTTCGTACATTCCTCATCCAAGGAATTGTTTGAAATTAAGCAAAAATCAGTTCGTGATGTTTTTTAAGAGGTTTTACTGTATTTAATATGATGTGTCTCCTTTCTTATTCTTTGGGTATGGCATGGTATGTTGACAATTTGAATTTTTTTTCCACGTGTCTGTTTTTTGAAATTAGAGAAGGGGTAAATGCGCAAAAAGATGAAATGAAAAGAAGAACAAAATATTGACACAAAAGCAAAAAAAAAAATAAGAAAAAAATCATTGATGTCAATGTGTCTACAAATTCCTTGCATTGGGTCTAATAGTCATTAACCTCATTTTTTGTTAAACGTAAAATTATTACCTTCTCTTTAACTGGCTGTTCTTATTAGAAAAAGCACACATAGTCACTGATTATGATGAAGAGTTGTGAAGGGAAAAACAATATTTGTGTAATTAAGTTTAAAAGCAAACAGTGGGACTGCAAAGGTATCGAGATCTAAAAAAAACAATAACAATTAGTTTCTAGGAATTCGACTATACAAATTGACTATAGATTTCATCAACAACCTGCATGTTATCATCGGACAATCCTGTATTTTACTGATTTTGAAAACACAACATAATTTGGATTTCATTAACGATGGTTCTCTACTGGAACACCAGCTGACATAAAAAGCCAGGCTTTAAGTGGCAGATAAAAAGTGGAAAAGTAGGCATTCGGCAAGGTTGTGTACTATCTTCTCTTCACTTTAACAGAAAGTTGGATACTGCATAATGAGAGGGGAATGACTTGAGGATTGCAGGGATGACGGATGGTGTATATCTTTTAGCACATAGTTGCACGGACATGGAAGGGAATATTTGTAAGACAGCCGAAGAAAACATTCAGCAGATCTGTAAATTTATACACACATACCACTCTATACAGCCCTTCTCTTTACGGCATTTTGTTATAGAGACCTATTAGAATTATGGCACACTTTTATTTTGCGATACATATGAACTCGTTATATGTCTTAAAAATTAGGTATTTATACCGTTTTCTAAGAAAAAGTATAAAACCAAAAAAAGTAACTCGTTAGGTGGCATTTCAATTCACAACCTATATTTCGGGAAACTATCTAGGCCGTATAAAGAGGTATAAGTGTATTACCAAAACTAAATATTATCACATATACGGGACAATTCAAGATATGTTCACTATAAGACACAGTTTAGCTTGGAAGTATAAGGATCAGGACAAGATATGCCATAGAATGGAATCAATAAAGGCAACCTAAGAATAGGACGACCATTAGACACTTGGAAGAGACAAATTAAAGTGGAAATAAGAATAGTCTGTCATATTCTGTTTTTCTATTATATCGGGTGTTGTTTAGAGGTTCATAACTTTGAGTTGGCAACACTGCTTTTTTGACAACCGATTTAACAGCTGATATTTGCTTTTCGTTTAATTTTGTCTTATATTTCACCAAGGATTGACTTACATCAGGGCAACGCTAGCAAATTGTTGAATTTTTTTTATCTACATTACGGCTCTGTTCGTCAAATTTCAAAATTCAAAATTTTTCTCTGGTGAAGCACATTTTTGGTTGGAAGGGGTACGTAAATAAGCAAAATTATGGAACTTGGAGTGAGCTTTTTCGACACACCATTACACCCAAAGAAAATTACTATTTGGCGTGCTATATGGCCTGGCGGAGTCACTGATCCCTTGCTTTTAACGATGATGGTGAGAATGTTACTGCCAATGGTAAACGGTGTAGGGACGGGATTAGAAATTTTTTTCTTACCTCAATTAGCCGGCAGTAATCTTATTGGCATGTGTTTCTAACAGGACGTCGCTACATGCCACACAGTTTGTGCTAAAACTGATTTACTTAAAGAAACTTTTGACAGAAAAGTAATTTCACGCAATCGTTCACTTATTCACGTGACTTAACCCTATTGGAATAATAACCTTGGGTTATGTAAAGTCACTTATCTACGTCAATAAACCAGAGACAATTAAAAATCTGCAAATTAACATTCGAAGAGTTATTGGCGAAATACGACTGCATATGCTACGAAAATTTTGTGAAAATTGGTATTCCAGTTCAAAACTTATACGAGCCAGCCGTGGCGGCCACATGGCCGAAATCATATTCAAACATTATTATCACAATTTTCCTTCCAACAAAGCCCGTTTTATTGACATTAAAAATATATTTATTTGTTTTATTATAATTTAAACTTGTGTACCTGAAAAAAATACCCGATAGAAATCTAGAAGGAGAGCAGTGGCGTGGTTCGATCTGATAAATTTGTTGTCAAAAATCCTTTGCGATCTGGTCGACCAACGACTAAAAAAAAGCCGATGAAATCATGAGAAAAGGTTGAGAAACCCGTCATGAGAAACCTGGTATTCCTCACCAAACAATTATTAGTCATTTGAAGAAAGTTGGTTACACAGAGAAGCTTGATATTTGGGTGCCATATGAATTAGGAGTAAAAAATTAATAATGAACATAATTTCCATTTGCAATTCACTGCTAAAACGAAATGAAATTGAAGCGTTTCTAAAGCGAAGTAAATAACAGGTTGTGATGGTGCCAAAACCAAGTAATGTTGTCTGTCTGCAGAGATTGGAAAGGAATTGTTCATTATGAGCTTCTGCAACTTAATCCAACGATTGATTCTGATCTCTATTGCCAGCAATTAATAAGATTTAAGCAATAAAATCAATTAAAATGGCCAGAATTTATTTGCTGAAAATGTGATGTATGCCATGATGACAATGTCAAAACACACACATCTTTGATAGCCATCATATAGTCTGACCCCTACACCTACCAATTATTACAATTGGCTCAGTTTTTCGCTCAGAAACCTCAGAAGTTCTACAGCCTTACCGCAAAAATGACAAAAGGTTATCGATTAAAACGGCACATATTTGGTTTAATAAAGCTCGTTTTTTTCTTCGTCACTCCTCTAGAGAGCATATTGACTTTCCACAAAGCATTCATGGCTTTGTTACAGTTTCATTAATCAATTTGATCTTTGAAGCTCAGTGGATCATTTATCCACTGTAGTCCCCTGCATATGATTTTGTAGTGGTGAATTTTCTTGCTAATTGGTGGTGATCTTTACTTTTGCATGGTAATTTTTTTCCGGTGGGTGGCGCCATCACAATACCAAGCCACACACAATTTGTGTGATCAATTAAAATTGTTGTCTAAATATTTTAATACATTTTATTACAAAAGTTTAATACACAGGATCTTTAAGCTTCCGATTGTTATTTTTATCGGTATTTACAAAACACTCTTGGTGGTAAAAAGTTAGACAATCGAGCGATGGTTATTAGAATCAAATGGTAAAATGTTAAAAAGATATATTGATTGTTTTGAATTCGTTTTCAATAAAAAGAATAATTAAATTATTGCAAAAAACCGCAGCTACTTTCTTTTATGACCTAAGCTGCCAAGAAATTGGCACAAAAAAGATCAGGTTATTGAACTTAGAACTTAGCATTGTATATGCTAATAATTGTGTTCATTTATTTATCTTTTTGTACATATACCCACTGTGTATGTTGTCACCATAATGTCTAGTGAATCTCATTTAAGTTTCTTTCTCATACTGCTCTGCATGACTGCTTCTTTTGCACGTTACCATTGTTTTATGAGCGTCAAACTAAAAAGGCCAGGTCTTCTAAAAAGTCATATCATTTTGGAATTGCCTTAAAGAAACATTACAAATATAAATAAATATTTATTTATTTTTAACATTTTATTTGTTTTATGTTTGTCTTTTTTACATGAATTTTGTTGTTAAAACATTTGCTTTTCCCCCTTCAACGATTCAGACTGATGAGAGACTGCCTCTTAATTCCAAGCTGTCATTATGTCAATAAAAAAAATCTTTTATAAAACATGACATTGATTAATGGCTACACTACAATAGAAAAAACAAAAACAATTTTTCTTTTCTTTTATACTTAAATGTGGCTTTTGGACCCCACTTTCTTAATAATTTCCCTCATCCTCCTCCTCCTCCTCCACCTCTTAGCATTTAAGCCATTTGCCAAACAATATGGCATAAAATAGGAAAATGAAATAAAAAAACAACAAAAAATATGTGCTGAGTAGTTTGTTGTTGTTAAACACCTTTAAGCAGCTTAACGATGACTGTTCTGTGATTAATCCGCTTTCAAAACAAAAACATATACAAAAATGTTTAGGGATTTGTTTATAAGCATTGCTGCTGGGAGAAGAAACTTTAAATAACAAAAAAAAAAAAAAAAAAAAAAATCAAAATAACAAAGTACATAATGCCATGCAATGGCTATAACGGTGAAGTTATTTTCAGAAGCTGTAAAGTATTGTAATTATGCGGATTTATAATTGATGGCCTATTTTGCTTTTCCTTAATAAACAAACCATTAATTAAATTTGCAAATTAAATATTAAAAAAATCATTTATAATTTTTAATTTTATTTTATAACATCACGGAAGTATAGTTTAGTTTTTCCTTTAATTTTTCAGACATTTGTTGACATTTTGGTCATTAGCCTTTCATTCACTTCATTTTTAGTTTTCCCAACTGCACTTGATAGCCATGAAAAATGTATTATTTCTTGCAAAATTTTTTCTAAAAAAATTTTACGAAACAATTAAGAAAACATCAATCATTTGAAATTTCTTAGCAAATATTTTGTTTTAAGAAGGGTTTGGTAATTTGCTGTTTGTTTTAAAGGGTGGTCCAATCATAATCGTGAGTCACACTTTAATGTCGAGTTTTTGTCCAACTTAATTTGACATTTCTTTGTTTCAGTATTTGACAAATTCAACCATAGGGTACACAAGTAAGCAGCACCTTAAGATTATTGAAGTCTTTTACAAAAATTGGCTCTCAAATCAAAATGAATTTCATGCCCTTCGTGTTTTTTTTTTTTGTGAACATAATCGAACAAATGTAACCAAAATCGGGAGAATTGTTCATAAATTTTAGCAAGCCGTGTCTGTAGAAAATGTGGAAATATCTGTGCATGCCCACCCAGTTCGTTTTGCGGAACACTATGCTGTTGTTCGCAATAGTGTGGCACAAGAGCCGACTACCTCGACTCGTTGTCGTGCCTAACAATATTGAACATCTCACGAATATCACTGATGTGAATTTTGAATAAAGATTTGGATTTACACGCTTTCTAGGTTCAATTAATTCAAGAACTGAAGCTTATTGACCGTTTCCATATATTGAACATCCACATATTGAACATAATATTGAACATCTCACGAACATCACTGATGTGAATTTTGAATAAAGATTTGGATTTACACGCTTTCCACGTTCAATTAACTCAAGAACTGAAGCTTATTGACCGTTTCCAGTATCGTAAGTACGTCGAATAGTGAGTTGAACAGAGAGAAGTGAATGGTGATTTTACAAAGAAACACCCGATTCACACTTTCACCTCAGTGGATTCGTTAACAAATAGAATTGCTGTATTTGGGCAAATGAGAATCCACGACTGATTGTTAAAAGGCCGATTCATCCACAAGGGGTGACAGAATGGTGCGTTTTATGGGCTGGCTGTGTCATTGGTCCGCACTTTTTCGGAAATGAGTTCGGCCAAGCAGTTACCGTAAATGATGTTCGCTATCGCGAGATGATAACGTACTTCTCCTCACCAGAAATTTAGGATATGGAGCTGGACGATATGTAGTTCTAACAGGATGATGCCACTTGAACGAAAAATTCAATGCCGTGTTCTCTACTATCGTGGCGATGTTAATTGGCCAATGCGATCATGTGATTTTACACCATTGGAATTCTTTCTTCGTACGTCAATAAGCCAAAAAAATTAAAGAGATAAAGGATTAGATAATTCGACAAATTAACGACATTAAACCTCAATTATATTGAAAATATGGACCAACGGATAGAGGTATGCCACCAAAGACATGGCGAGGATTTAACCGAAATTTTTTTGTTTTATTTACTATTAACCCTTCACTTTACACCGAACGAAACATGCGTGTATAAGTTAAATATAACATGACGTGTAAATACGTCAAAAATAATTTTTAAATTAAGATCCAAGTTTAGTTAGTATTGCTATATACATTAATTGCCATAACATTCGATGAAGGAACATGGGATCTTTTCTCAGTCAATTAGCTGCACCTGATTCTATTTTTTGACCCATTGAAAGTGACCTACAATTTAACGCCATCTCCGAAGGGCAAATGCATTAGAGAAGTTTCCAATAGTAGTAATGCTCAGTTAATACCCAGTTAGTTAATAACTAGTTATGAGGTGATACCCCTGTTGAAATTTTTTTGTTTCAGACGGTGTGGTCTGGTATTAAACCGAGGACCTTATGGTTGGTAGATGGGTGTCTTACATACCATACCACAGCGGCACAGTATTGTTAGTATGTCTACCATAAAACTCATATAAAACTGTTTTTTTTCTAACATTTACATCTGACGCAAATATATGTCAGAGTCTATATATGTTAAATTTTTAATGCCTCAAGGCAAGCAAATTGTGTACTATACGTTAGAACTGCCCACTGTGAATGCCTCTGGCAACTTTGTAATAGCCTTCGAAACTACGTAGTCAAATGCCTTAAAAAGAAAAGAATGAACCAATGGGCTTTAAGCGACTTTGAAACTTAGACTACTTATGCCATCACTGGTTGCAGATCTTTGGGGATTATATTTCTTGGCTGTAGTCTAGACCTTAATAACTGGGAGTTATTTTGACTCACTAAGGAGTTATATTACATCCAGTGCAGCAAATGGTGCAGCAACCCTTGTGATACTCGGATATCTCTTGTATAAAAGGCTTCGACGGCGTGCAGAGACTCAGCGTATGCTGTTCAATATGAAGTATACTGTGATTTATGTCCATCAGGGACGATAAGCTCTATAATAAACTGAATCATTTCGTATGTCGCCTGCTATTCCTTTTTTAAGTAATTTTCGAATATCACTGGATAATCTTGTGCCAGAGAAGAAATAAAAGGCTACTCTGGGTCAGATCAGAAACATATTTCTAAAACAGTTGTCACAGATGCATTGCGAATATAATTACTTGCTTTGCGATTCGGTAGTATACGCTGTAGTTTATACCTGCATTGCAGGGAGAGTTATTTTCACTCGATGTGACTACATACGAGTATTACCGCTGGGTGTTAAGATCACCTTTCACAGACAGATAAGTACGTAAAACATATGACTTATACCGATTCAATCAATTATAACACAGTATAAGCAAACCGTATATATACGTCATAGAAGCTTTTAGTGTGTAATTCTTAGTTTTTTAATGGCATTGAATAAAATTGAGGCAAATAGTACAGTTCAGAGGTAAATTATACACATGAGAGCTCATATATACTGGTAGCCAGCTATTTAACAACAAGAAGTGTTTGTACACTGACATGAATCCAAGCTAATTTGGTTCGGATGGTAAAGAGAATGGCAGACGTCCATCACACAAATAAATTTACCCGCGCTTTACTTACAAAAACTTATGCTTATGATTTTTAAATAGCCATGTCAGAATACAAACACCCCTAAATAGCTGGCCACCAGTGTATACATCATCATCAACCCAATAGATCTTGAATTGAGCTTTTTGGGTATATTATAGCCACCTTGTGAAGCAATTAAATTTGAGTTTTGAGTTCTAATTTGAAACATTATTACGCCACAAGAGGAAGAAAAGCTTTCTTTAAGTGATTTATTGAGCCGCCATAGATATGATATGTGATGTATATTGTATGGAATTTACCTTAAATTGGATGCCATTTACTCAATTTAGTGTTCTATTACAACCAATGGCTCTTATCTTAGCTAGGATTGAATATTGTACTGTATAGGTGTAGTTTGAAATTAATTAATAAATAATAATTGCAAGAGAAGACTTTAATATTTTGACGTATGTACACGTCAAGAGCTTTAATAGTTATTTTAATGATTTACGACTTGAATAAAGCAGTTAAAACTGAAACAAATCTATTGGACAACTACTTGCAAAAATAATAAAAATCGCCACCGTATTTACATGTAAAAAACCCATAGAGTTTCAATATTTCAGTTTCTAGGTTCTATAATAGAAAGCAGTTAAGCACCACATAAAATAATGTCTTTATTGCCTTATACTTAAGTCAACAAGTACTAACTCTGTTTTAAAACAATTACTCTTCATGCCTATTATACCTGATTATTATTTTATTACATAGGCCTTTTATCAACAAAAGTATAATGTACTTCAAGCTCTTTAAGAGTTATTCTTTCAAAAAATATACTCGTACATATATTTAACCACAGAGCCAAAATAATTTTTTTCCATAATTTCGTTTCTATAGCGGCGTATCACGATTTTACAACATTATTGACCCCCATAACAGATTATCATCTTTTACAGTGTAAACGACGACAAATTTAAATAATTTTATCTGTCCTAACACTCCGTTAACGGAAGAAGAAATACAATATAAGGGGGCATTATGGCAAAGTGAAATAAACGGCATTAACTAAACGATAATGATGATAATCACTAGATAATACCAATGCCCCTGCGGTATAAATTACAGTTGGAAAGACAAAAAGAGACAGGAAGACAAGGAAAGGGAAATGAAATGGAATATCAAAGTTTAAATAAAGATACAAATCTTTGGAATAAAAGCAGAAAAAAATTAAAACAAACAAAAAACACACAACAAAAGAGATGCAAAGTTTATCAGCATTATTACCAGCTCACATAAAGGAATTTTGTTGTACAATGGCAACAGCAATGCCAACTAGCGCACCAACTTGAAAAATGCCATTAAAAATATTTTAAATACAAGATAATATTCCTAAATAAAGAGACCAGAAATCAGCATGAATGAAAGTTAAGTTTCTGTTTTTTTGTGCGCCTCTTTAAGTAGTGTTTCGTCAGCTTCTTTTCAGTAGCAGTCGCAGTCCAAAAAACACTGGATAAATATGAAATTCAATACGCCATGTGGCTATAAAGGCATTAACCCTGAAGCTGTAGTAGGATATTTAAAGACAAATAAATTAAAATTAATTATAAAGCTTAAAAGGGTCGAGCAGCAAAAGTGTTAAAACATTTTCAACTAGAAATTACATTTGGAACTAAAGCAGCGACCAGAGTTCCTGTTAAAACAGTTTATAATTTATTTTTTGTTAACAGTGTAACACATAGTCTGGTAGCGTAATGTAATTAAATTTTTTTTGTATTAAAAGACCTATTTATTACAATAAAAGTCAATTTTGAAATTTGAATAACACTGCTTAAGGGCCTATTTGTGTAGATGTAATCATTTAAAAATGTATTTTTTCTATTTATCTTTTTTATATTTATCAAATTTATAGATTTCTTGGTTTGACACCTTTATAGTTAAGAATACTACACAATATTTGTTCAAAAAATAAAGCAAATTTTTCAATGCCTATAGTCGAAGGCTCTTACTAAAAGTGAAATTTTGTCTTTTAGCAAATTATGAGAAAAATATAGAATTACCTTGACAAAAGTAATTGCCATACAGAACATTTACAAGGAGAAAAATTATGTCAAAAATAGTCAATACAACTTTGTTATGCCAAGTTCACACGAGTCCTCGATTTACTATATTTGCTATTAGAATTACTTACACGAATTACCCTGTTCATATGGTATCATTCTAATTGATTTTAATAGTTCTTCTTCATATTTATGTTATTTTTGTTAAATTGTGCAAATTACGTGTTTTTTATGGTTAACAGACAGCTGGTGATACTTGTTAACCCATAACAAATAAGATATTTAGTAATTCACAGGATAATTGAAACTCAGTTACTTGCAATTTGAACGATTCGCTGTTATATTAGTATACATGTACCAGATAATTACAAAAGTATGGTTTCGAGTACTTTTAAAGTATTGGTGGCCAAACATATATATTCATATTCCATACACAACATATTCAAAGCTAGCGCAACTTAGATAACTATAAGTAGGAGTTGCGTGAAGTATCTGTCATACCCGAACTTATAAATATAAAGTGTGTAGAGGTATAACTATGTTTATACTTGGATATTGGTATATTTCTACTCGAGTATACTTAGAGTACATTTTTACAAAATAAAAGCTTTTACTTATGATAATGATTTAAATACTCATGAGTACGTAATGTACTCTCATTATTTTTCATTACCCATTGATACACATACTTCGAATGCGTGAGTATGCGCACACCCAAGTATTGTCATAAGTATAGCAAACAACATGGATACAAACATGCTATTTGAGTTATTTAATATGGTTGTGTACAGACATGTTTGCTATAAATATGAAGTGGAATTATATCTGTATGTTGTTAAAAAAGTATAGATAAGTACTTAAGTATACTTTGGTTTTGAGTATTTATTGTCATTCTCTGATATTTACATACTGATTAACATAATTTGGTAGCATTTAGCTGTGCAATATTTTGTAATATTTTAGTGTTTTAAAACTGCTTGAATTTGTTCAAGTATCATAGCATGAGGAGCTGTAATAGCGTTTACATATTCGGTTATAATATTACCAATAAAAGGCAGCTTTTATTTTTTATGTATATATATCCTGTGGCGTATAAGAACGATTTTGTCACTATAATGTTGTCATCAATGAATCATTGTCACAATATCTTAGTATCACGGCAGATTTTATATGAAATTATCGTAGATGGAAAATATCATTAATGAATCCTCGTAACAATGGCACAAACAAAGGGTTTTATGTAAAACAACTTCGTTGTAATGTCATCACACTAAATAAAGATAAAATTTGGCGACATGTCTGTTATGAGTCGATTATCTGCTGAACAATGCAGGATTTTATCAACAACAGCTCTCTGTTAACGAATAAAGCACTGATGATTCTTGACGCCGGCAAATTCAACTTCTGTTATCTATGAAAGTTTGAATAATTACTTGTAAAATGTCATGTATGAAACCAAAGAAAATTTATCGTTAGTCATCGATGATTTACCATTGTCAGCGTTTGTGACATTAGCCAACGGGTAATACAACAAAGAAAAAAATTGTTTTAAGTTGAGGTCTAATAATTGGGCAACGCAATAGGTTACCTAGGGCTCCATTTTCATTGTCCACTTATATATGTTTAAGCCTTCCCTTTGCTAAAGAAAAAGATTGCTGAAATTTACAAAACTTTAAAAAAAAAACTTAATAAAAATTATAACGGAAAAATATTTGAAATTAGATGGTTTAGAGAAAAAAAATATGTCTTATAATCGAAAAGTCTAAACGATTTATGGTCATTTGATCCAATTTGATTTTAATAAAATATATTTTATATATTAAGAGCCATTAGTAACTAAAATTATATTTAGAAATTTGTTTGAGATCCAGCTGACTAGAAGGACCATGTTTAAGTTTTTGTTTATTTTCCAAATAAATTTAAATTTGTTTAAAATCAACTCTTTAACCAAAAACTCTAAATTTTCAGTTTGATTTCAATAAAATATTTTCTTATATATTAACAGCCATGAATAACTAAAATTACTTTTAGAAATTTGTTTGAGGTCCTTCGAACCACGGATACATTTTTTTAAATATATTTGCTATAAGTTAACTAATTACCATAAAAAAATCAAATAATAGTTTTTTTTTATTCTCCAGCTGACTCGAAGGACCATTTTAAAATTTTTGTCTCCTTTCCAAATAAAATAAATTCAATTTTTTTAAAATCAACCCTTTAACCAAATACTTTAAATTTCGACAATTTTTTATAGCTATTTATTATTCTATCATTTGTTGTCTTTCCAAAAAAAAAAAACATTTACAACAAAAAACTATGAATATTAAATTTACAACAACAATATATTATAATTTTGTACAAAGAAAGGAAGAAAAAAAAACAAGAACTATTCTAAGCCTTTTGCTTTCTTAAGACAGTTAAAGACAGACAAAGAGACAACCTCAAACTATTGAAAATATTTACACAAAATTGCTCATAAATCATAATCAAAAAATTTCTTTTAAATACAAATTCAAATTCATAACTATAAAAAAAACAACATACAACAGCAATAACTATAACAGCAACAATGATAACAATAAAAATTTTACAAATTTTAGATGTTTTTTTTGACAAAAGAGCAAAAAAAAAACCAGCAGGAATATTATAAAAAAGTGCCACTTGAATTTTATGGTTATTGTTCCATGCGAAGAAGAAGAAGCATAAGGATTTGACATGGTATGAAATCTTAAAACCAAAAAAAAAAATGCTTCAAATGATTATACTTCATCTTCTTTTACTCGGAGACATACATAAGAGCTTCAACCCTTTGTGGCTTCACAAGTGTAGAAAAGCAATTTTTTGTTTCTGGGTTGAGGCTGGGGGAATAGATTATATTCTTTTATTATCTTAAAAAAGGGAATAACAAGAAACTATTTGGAATGCATAAGAAATCATTTACAGAAAAAGAAATTATCCTTTGCCAAGGAAGACGTATATTTTTTGTTTTATTACAGCCCACAAAAAAACAAAAGAGTTATTTCAGTCAGTTAAAAAATAAATTGACAAGTGTTTGTATAACCCTTTTCTTCAGCATACAAGTAGTTAAGGTATAATATATCATTCGAAACCATTATGGACTCAATTCCATCTCTAGCAAAAACGTTAACAAAATCTATACATCACGTCGAAAATAATAATCAAGAAATAACAAAACACCCATGTCGGTTATGGCCAAACATATGTTGACCTACACCATCATGTATTTTTTAAGGAGCAATTATGGTGAAATTATTAACTAAGTATATTATTTTGGTCCCATGTGGTTATTACCCAACATAAATATTCCAGCACTGGTCATAATGCACTTCACTTTGACGCTTTCGCCTCCACTAGCTAACCTTTTCAGTATTTCGTACCATGTAGGCTGCAAGGTGGCCACATTAGTCGCTAAACGAATAAAAATTTTAAGCTCAAAAATTTAAAAAACTACAGGCCAATGGATGTTCTGTACTTTTAAAGGTTATGGAAAGAACACCATGTGATATAAATGAAGAGAAGAAATCTTTTTAGTAAAAGGCAGTAAGCTTTAATGGTGACTTATTAGTATTGCTTTCAAAGTAGAAACTTCGATTCATTCGCTGATTTAGCCGAAGTATGATTGTAGCTCCGGATTTCTAAGGCAGGGTGCACTTCTGTCTTTATCAGAGACCGCACTATACAAGTTGCTAAAAAATAATTTTTATATATAACTAGAGTAGCCCTTTCCGCTTTGCTAGGAGCCTATAAAATGTATTTCTTAAAAGCAAATATAAAGAAATGCACACATTTGATATAGGAAAACCCACCATCATAAAACTAAATAGTCTATACCCAAAAGCTAAAAACTATCGCTTTTACTATTTTTTACAGATATGTAGTAATCAATATTTACTAAGCATGGAAGATGACACACCCACTTATCCAAGTCCGCCCACATTTTGACCAATGATTTTTATTGATCACAAAGTTATTTGAACCAAATTTAGAAGCTTTTACTATTACCATTCTCGAGATATACAGAAATCAATATTTACTTTGTATAAGAGGTGCCACACCCACTTATCCAATTTCGCCCAAATTTCGACTGGTAATGTGTATTGACTTTGAAGTTAATTAAAATAAATTCAGAGCCTTCCGCTATTACCTTTCCAAAGATATACAAAAATCAATTTTTACTTCGTACGGAAGGTGCCGCAGCCACTTATTGAATTTCGCCCTTATTTTGACTGATGATGTGTATTGACTTCGAAGTTAATTAGACTAAATTCAGAACCTTCCGCTATTATTTTCCGAAGATATGTATGAGAGGCGTCAATCCCATCATCAATTACAACCTATTTTGTAGTCCTCTTTTATAAAGATCCTTGTATGAGCTAACTTTTTTGTAAAGTTTGTGTAGTAACGCCCACAAGCTGTTAAAATATGTTAATTTCATATGAAACAAGTACCAATGCAGAGTTAAGGGGCTTGTGAGCAAATGAGGCACGCCTTTACTTGACGCAATCTGCCTAAAATTGTCCACAATGTTTTTTTTTTGCCACTGAAATCAGTTTTGGAGGGATTACATTCTAAAATTAACACACAAAAATTTACCCATACATCTAAGGCACACTTTTGTGGGCCGATGCGGTACGCCTTATCCTAATGCATTCTGCATTCTTCTACGACGAATTTTTTGGCTAAAGAGAATATTTCTAGAAGTTACAGTGCAATTTATTTATTTATTTATTTTTTTTTTTTTTTAATAAGACGCACCCTAATGTATATAGATATAGATTACTGACAAGTGGATGAATGTTTAACTGCACTTAGTAGATGGGCATGAAGGCTAAAATAATAAATTTAGCTCACGGGAATAATGCAGAATATCACAGTGTAGGAGTAATGGCACTCTACGCAGAAAAAAAGTCGTTTTGAGTTTAGTGTCGACTGCACATACAGAGCAGTAATAATCAGGAAAGTTTCCAATAGATATCCACGCGAAAACCCGACTTTATAGTTTGCTAAGTGCAGTACCGTCACAGGAACCAAAATCAGAGGAGCACTTATAATCTGTCAGGGAATATCCGCAAAAATGGAATATTCATCACAACGATAGACGGACAGAAGCTCTTATACTCTGTGTGGACATGTGCATCCTCCTGTACAGTCACGGATCTCTCTCGCACTATTTTAAGTCAACAGATAGTCTTGTGTGACGAAATTGCTCGCATTAATTCTAAGCCAGGGAACATTATGCATTGAGGAACGTTATGCACTGGAAAAGTTTTTTAGGTATAGGCCAATCGTTGAAAATCCGCCTAACGAGATCTGCTTATTGAGTGTCAAGTAGAATGCCGGTAACCTGTTTGCCGAACGAGTTCTGAGCAGACTCAGCATAATCAAAAGAGAACTTGTTTTTCTGCATCCAACAAAATGTCACCACTGAATGTTACCTTTTCAAAAATTAAATTAAGGTATACTTAGTTCTGGATTAGGTTCTTCCTCTGCGCCTGCGAAGGCAAGAATTTGCAAAGTTTTTACGAAATATAATTTCATATAAATGACCGCCTCTGGATTGGTTGTCACAGACGATTTTTTTGAGGTAGTTCCCGACAGCTTTTTCACACATTTCGGGCGGTGTACAGGCGATAACGTGACGAAATTTGGCTTTGAAGTGTTCCAACGTTAGCGGACTAGCCTTACAAAAAAAAGTCTAATGGAGAAACTACGCGATTGGGAAATTACTCAACCAATAATGTCAAAATCGGTCGTATTGTGTGGCTCGTAGCACCATCTTGTCGAAACCACATATCGTACAGTTCATAACACTCAAGTAGGCCATTGACAGCAACAGTTCTTCCAGCTTCATTTTCGAAAAAAAAAAACGGCCCAATGACTCCTCCAGACCATAATGCGTAACAAATAGTCTTTTTTTTGTTTGATGCAAAGGCTTTTCCACAATCACTTCTAAGTTTTGGGAGCCTCATATACGAGAATTTTGCTTATCAACGTAACCGCCGAAAGTGGAATGAACTTCATCGCTGAAAAAAAATTTCGTTCGGAAAATCAGAAATCAGTGTTACATTCGAATCACGACCTTTGTAGTAAGTTTTAGTTATTTTGTATGCCGCTGTGGTATGATAGGTAAGATACCCGCCTATCAACCAGAAGGTCGTCGCTTCAATACCAGGCCAGACCATCTCAAAAATGAAAAAAGTTTTTTTCAACAGCGGTATCATCTCATAACATCAGCTAGTAACTGGTTATGAGTATTACTACTATTGAAAACTTCTCTAAATGCATTTGCCGTTCGGAGCCGGCGTTAAACTGTAGATAGCTTTCAATGAGTCTAAAAGTAGAATCGGATGCAACGCATTGACTGAGAGAAGTCCCCGTGTTTCTCCATGGAATTTTATAGGAATCATATTCGTAAATAGCTAACTTTTCACTTCATAAATGACACTTTAAATGACAAATATTTAATAGGTGAGACAGCCTTGCTGAACCGGCGGTTTTGTAACCACTAATTGTGTAAGCACGATACTTGTAACTTATAAGCTGGAATTTAGACATAAGGCATGAGTATATTTCTTAACAGTCAATTTAAGCTATGCTTTATGTTATGCTATATTGACGTAGGTATTAACGACGTCTTAAAACATCTATTAAGTGTACATGCAGAAGCACATGACGTCTGTAACCGTCTTATATTCTTATATTCTTATCATAAGCAAACTTCAATTTGAACAGACTACAACCTGATTTTCGACATTTTTTGTTTGTTTTCCAGCTGAAAATGTTGAAAATTTTGCAGACGTCAGAACAGACGCTATGTATTTGAATCCAGCAGAATTACTAGAAACCCGCTAGGCATGTTACCTACCAAAGAAAAAATAACCACAGCAATTCCAAGTGAATTAGGTTCGAGGTCGATAAGGCAAATATTTTCACATTATTAACAAGGGTCAGCTAAGTGGAAATAGACACCTCTTGCAGCATAATAATTACAGAGAAATGATAACAATTGTCCTTGCGGCAAGTAAAGCGTTAAGTAAAAAGTGACAGTCATCTGTCAAAATGGGAAAGTCGTTAATCCCTTAAAATATTTTTTGGTATCTAATCATCTTCCTTATTATTTTGATCCTTCTGTGAAGAGATGATACGAAAAAAAACTTTTTGATTGCTTCGCTTGTTCTTGAAGATATTTTTTGAAGATTAAAACGGGCATGAAAAAAAGGTCAATGGTATTTACAGCATGAGAAAAAGAAAACGATTGTATTTGATTTTTGTTTCTATTCAAAAAAAGTAAAATAAAATTGTTAATAATACTTCAGACAATTAGCTTTTAGATGATTTTTATTTTGTTTCCTTTATTCGGTGTTAAAAGTATTTCAAATTAAAGAAAAACAAACAAATTGGAATTTTTGTATAACAAAGATGTAAAAGATATGATTTGATTGCTTATACATTTTGAGAAGAGTTTTCAATAAAATTCTTTTACCATCCCCCCTCATAATCTCTCTGACAGTATCGATTTCATAAATCCATGCCGCTAATAAAATAACTGAATATTGTCTGCTACTGTGGAATATTTCTTTGTTCTAATTTGTTACGCCCCATTGCATCTTTTGTGAAGGTTTTTTTTTATTTTTTTTTTAGTCTTTTCTTCCTTTATTCCATTGTTTTATCATTTATTTTTTCTGTGTTCTTTGTAGCATTAAAAAATTGTTTCGGTTTTTATGGCCAAATCAACCAAAAAGATTTTTTAAGCACAAACTCTGCCATATTTAAATACAAAATTTATTAGAAATTATATGCAGACGGTAAAGAAACCACCACCAAAACCCACCACAAATTCACTTTAAAATATTACTTTAAATAAAATTTTTTGTTTTAAATATATTTTCTGGAGAAAATTTTTATGAAAATTGAAACCACTGATATAATGAAAAATATATAAAAATGGTTTTCAAATATCATAAACACTCTTCCAACATATAAACGAATCCGATGCACTCGAATATCTTTGATAAGAAAATATTTAGAAATTTTTAGCAGATTTATAGGATAAAAAAAAAAAAATCATTTCAAAAGATTGGCTTATAAGGTTTTTCAGGAGCCGTAATCACAAAAGTTTAGGTGGTAAGTCTCTGAATGTATTAGCGATGGACGGGTATTTGGTTCTATCAATTCGAGGGCGATTACGTGACCTTTGAATTTACTCCTCTTAACTGATAGGCAACAGGTATCTGTCAATTGTCTCCTGAGAAAATTTGAACAAGCTGCGTCACTTGGTTTGTGTTTGACAGCCATTGAAAGCAGACTACAGCGGGATTTGAGGAAAAAATGGAAAAAAAAGGGAATTTCGTGTGATCTGATTTTTGCGGAAAAAAACCATTACTCCAACCAATAAATAAATAAATGCTATGGGAATTCTACACCATCATCAGGCATAACATAAGTCCGAGCAAATTTTTTCGTTTTCTCTTGCACGTACCAACTGCAGGTAAAAAATTCACGATATGATGTTGGCCAATTGCTGATTGAAAGTGTGAGAGATTATGGAAGCTATAGTTTTATTTTTGAATGATCACTTAGGTATGAGAGTGCTTTACGCAAGATGAGTGCCACGTTTGATCACAACCTTGTGGTCGGTTTTGATCTTCGCAATCTTGTGACAACTTCGTGGTATTTGGAATTGTTCAACCGCATTGTGAACGAATTTTTAAGTCGTTTCGTAACCTTGAATAAAACGAAACACACCAGAGGCCAAGAAGTAGTCAAAACAGTGGGTTTCTTGGGACAAACCGTTTTTATTTTTAGAGGCCAGCACCCAGAGGTTGTTGGAAGGAAGATAAAGAGAGTAGTGCTTAAGGACGTTCGATTTATATTTTCTCGTGTCTGAAGTCGCTGGACGAACAGTGTGACTAGATAATGAATTTCCCCTATAATGCTTTGTGAGATTCACTGGATAATCAACCACAAAAGGATGCGCACTGCGTAAAATACGAGTACTACATAAGAATATATAATTATTAGAAATTAATTTCTTAATTTCGTCAGAACACATTCCGATAGAACCCATAGAATGAAACACACCCTACATTGCGACGATATTCTGATGAATCGATAGAGTGGATTACCATACCTTTATTAATGTGTATCTTTACCCACTCCTGTACGCGGATCGGATGCAGGTAAATATTAAATATTAAGGATATCAGATGGAGGGAAGTATTTCTTGCATCATCTTAAAAATCCGAGGCACTTGACTGCTTCTTCGACACTCGAAGTATGTAATCCTTCCAACAAATATTACAATGAATTTTTATGCCTCTAATTCCTCAATATCTACATTACCCATAATCATAGATGACACCACACCACCACGTTTTTGTGTCAAAAGACAACATTAGATATTGCGTGCATTAAAATCACACGACCCCACTCGGAGATTTTTGCTAAGTTGCAAGTGAACGTCTCGTTCATATCTCCAAAAGGCTCAGGCTACGATCAATTGAATATGAGTGTTAAATATTGTTGTCATCTGCAAAAGAGTCGATAGGATTAAAAGTGAGAACAAGAAAGTCATTAAAAGAACTATTTGAAATAAAATCAGAGAAAGGACAGGGCGTTGCGGTACTTCCGCGTTTATAGCGAACTCGCCAGATGAGATCCCATCCATAACCACTCCTATAGAGCTATTTCTGTCAAAGCTCAATGTTAATCGAGAGAAGTAACTACCTCCATCAAACACAATAAATTTCGTAATGAGAGCATTGCGCCAAACTCTATCAAACGCCTTGGATATATATTTTTTTTGTTATGTTGGTACATCTTTTGTTGATGTTCCCGCTAAATCTCGCCATTTGCATTTTTTTATATTCGGTTTCGGTATGTCCATCAGTGCTTCCTGTGATTTTTCTATTATTGCCCCTCAGCTGCTGAAATACGTTCCCCGTAATGGTTTTTTAACTCAATTAAACAGAAAAAAGTCAAAGGGAGCTAAATCGGGTGAATTCGTTGGCTGTTGGATGGAATTTGTTGAATTTTTTGCAAAAATTTTGAAAAATCATGGCACTGAATAGTTTTCTGCCCACAAATCTGGTCTCTTTCGACGAATTGCTTCACGCAAATGTCTCATAACGCCCAAATGGTACTTTTTGTTTACTGTCTGGCTTTCTGGCAAAAATTCAAGATGCACTACACCATTTAAATCCATGAATATCGTGAGCCTTAAAAGCATTTTTGACTTAAAATGGTCTCAGCTCATTTGGTGAACGCCATTCACTTGCCTGATATCTGGATTGATTTTCCTACTCATAAACCAACTTATCGCCTCCAGTGATGAATCTTAAATCGGATTCAGCCTCGCAAATCATGTCTCTTACGACCTCAACATGGTCAAAATTGTAAAAAAATCCCAGCATACATAGAGATATATATGGACTCTTGGCTACGTAGCTTTTGAAACTGTCAAGTTATGATGCCAAGATTTAGCGGAAATATCAATAACGGATGTATCAGCTTAACAACAAAAAAAAAAAAAAAAAAAACTCAAATATAAACGATGGGACCGCCGAACGGGAGTTATCCAGAGCAACAACCTTACTCTCGCCAAAACCATGAATGGACCTGTCCCCCCTCTCTGAGTGCAAAGGAAGCAGGTCGCCAGTTGAATGGTCCCTGACGATCACTTAGCAAATGTTTGGACTCTAAATATTTCACAAGGTGGTGATTAATCATACTCTCCATAGCTTTCTAGAATGCGGAACAAACTGCTACTGACCAGTAGTTTTCAGGGTTGCTAGCCTCCCCTTTTTTTGGGACTGAAGATACATTAGCAACTTTTCAATAAAACGGAAAATTGTCGCCGCGATATGACGCACGGAAAAGGTTAGCCAATTGACGGGCAAATGTCGAAGAGCACTGCATCAGAACCAGCGCGGGAATGCCATCCGCCCAAAAAGACCGAGATTTGCAAGAACCCTCAGCGATGGAGGTGTATTTGGTTGTATTAATATTTCCTTTCTTTCATATCTTATCTTTCTGGTTCTTATTTTACAGCTATTAAGGAATGCATAACTAATTGTGATTGGCAGTATCTTAGATACGGCTTAGTCAGCACTTAACATTCTCAACTTACTTTGTTTACTTTTATTTATTATTTTCATAATGTCATAGTTCATAGCACTTTTATACAGAATATATTTAATTTATTTAACACATACAACTTACCATCAATAACCTTTAAATAGTGTTGGTTAGAAAGAAAATCTTTAAATAAACACGTACCTAAAACGAGAAAGAAAAAAATTTTAAAAATTAATTTTCTATTAAATTATAATGGAAATTCATAAACAACAATAACAACAACTTGAAAAGAAAACTTTCAACAACAAAATTGTTGTTCTTCTCCTTCAACTATACTTACATTTTTCTAATAAGATAAAGAAGAAGAAAACAACAAACTTAACAAGTCACTAAACTTTGACCCCAATTACTAATCATGCACAGCATAAAAGAGCGAAACAACAAAGTATGGTATAGAGAAGAAGCAAACCGAAAAGCAATAAAAAATATGAAGAAGAAAAAAAATCATGAAAATTATGAGATTGATGTTTATGACTGACTAAATGCTATACGCATGATGCATTTAATTGAAAACATATAAATACGAATACACGAGGCAGCATTAGCTTTCAAGCAAAGATTTCTTTCTGTGACCAACCCAAAAACCATCTAAAATTGACTGCTACCACTCACTAGTGCTGCCGTTATTGCTGCATGTTGTGCAGCGTATTACTGTTACAAACTCTACAGTTTATTTATTGTATGTCAGTCACAGCTAGTAAGTGTATTGCCATAGTTGGTCTCAGTCAGTCATTCAGTCATATGCTATAACCAACGTCAGAGTTATTGCATTTTTACAATGTATACCCAAATTGAGGTTAACTGTTAATTTTACGGCTTCTTTTTTTTGGATTTTTCTTGTAACTTTACATCATACAATCGTACAAGTATTATGCCACGACAACAAGGTGGAAATCTTATATGAAAACTTTGATTTTTTTTTTCGTTTTTTTTTTTGTTCGTTCATTTTTCTCTTTCAAGTTTTTTATTACATCTTTGCCCCTGCCGTCTACAATATCATACAATGCCATTAATGCCAATATTTTTTTTTTTGCGCAACAAACAATAGCGTTTTATCGTCATTGCGAGTGGCAGCAATTTGGATTTCAGTTTCAGTTTTAAAAATTAAGTTCGTCAAACCAAAATTTAATCAACCGTTAAGAAAACAATGAACAGCATTAAACAAATTTTAAGAAAAATATCAAATATGACTGGAAATAAAAATGACAAAAATTATTACAAAAGATATTGAGTACACTGTGAGAAAAATTTTGAATAAAACAGTAAATATTTTCGTAAAGAAAACTATAGAATTATGAAACTATTGAATTATCATCACAAACTCAAATAGGTCAAAGGTCAAAATATAGAAAACATGTCAAAATAATTTAATTTAAGCAACGCTCAGAGTATAGTTAGTTTGCTAGTTACACCGGCTCACTAGTCCAGCTTTTTGAGTCCAATACTGATCTTACTGTGATGCTCATAGAAGGTAGCATCCAAGCGGACTAACATATCCGCGCTATGACCCGAAACGAACCAACTATATGCATGTACAAAGGAAGAAAGCCCGCTGATATTTATCTCAACTAGTTTCGATATGACATGCAGAAATGCACTGCCAAGGTAAACACTCCTAATATCCAAAAGATTCCGACATAGGAAATGTTCAACTGTCTTCTTCACTTCCTTATTCTGACAACTTCTACCGTAGCCATTGAACAGTAGGCCCAGTTTCCAGCATGCGCACCAGCCGCGCAGTGTTCGCTGATAACAGCCAGCAGGATTCGCAGCCTATGTCGCGTCACCTCCTTGACCCCGAACAAGCTCGATCGAACAGAGCATGTTGGTTTATTCTCTCCTCTTATCTCTGCCCTGTCCAACATGTATCGCAAAATCAGAAGTCTGTAAGAGGAAAGTGACATCACAACTAGATGGTTAATCTTCTAGTTGCCAAGAAGAGAACCCTCCCCCGCTAGGTAGTCCGCCACACAATTCCCTCGGATGTCAGAGTTGAACCTTACGACCAGGTGATAAATCTGCTCATCGCTAAGGGGAGCCATCTTTAGCCAGCCCATTCGCCACACAATTCCATTGCGTTAGTGAGTGACCCCTCATCCAGATAATTTCTAGGTCTGACTGTCTCGCAATCTCATTTAGAGACGTCGCGATGTCGAGTAGACATTGGTGACCACCCTGATCTCAGCCTATCCGTGTTCCGGATATCAATATCAAAGACCCTATAGCACATCAACCAGTCCGCTGCCTGCACGACACTGCAGTGGTCCGGAAATCCAAAGAATACTCTCACCCCATATGTGGAAATAAAGACACCGCCCAAATCCCTTCCAAACCAGAGGATTTAATTAACGATTCTGGTGAAATACTCACATTAGCAAATGCTCTCTATTCTATTCCTATAGTGCACTATGCTAGAATTAGGTAAATATGTTGAGGGAGTAGTGTTTACAGATATGGGATTTGAATCTATAGGAAAAGACCTTCTGCAAAATTAAATATTAAATTACATTATAATTATGACGAGCGGAATAACTAAGATTATATACTCGATGTAGTGCAACAGACGAGAATCTCTGTCTCCTCACACTAGAAGACTAGCACATTATGCTCTAGTCTACTGCCTCAACAAAAATAACGAAAGTCTCCTGAAACTGTGGCAAAACCACGTTAAAAGTCGATGAACAACAAGTATAGCAAGCTATTGAGTTCGAGGAATGACTAGATTTAATGAACATTTACATAATACTTAATCCATGTAGTGAGTTTCGTAGATCCACCATGCTAAGAGGAAACTTTTTTTTTGTCGTACACTTTTGTGGTGTAGGAAATCAAAAAGTCGAACTTGACCAATTGTTGCTGTTTATTTTGCTTAATATTTTTACAGTGACTTTTTGAGGTTGCAACAAAAGTGCAACAAACTTTACATCAATGGTTAAGTGTAAAAATTTGCAACAATGAAAACTTAAATGAAACTCATGTTAGATGACGATCAAATACGTCAATAAGAAATTATGAACAGCAACAGAACACACATTTAAAGTCTTTTGGAGAACAACTATATACAGTTACTCAGTTTACAGTGTCACTTTTATAAACTAATTTTTATGCTTAAAATGGACTGATGACATGTGAGTGCTTTGTATTCGTCAAACGCATTTGTGCTGGTATTGTTTATTGAATTGCGGAATTCTATTGTTTGTGATATTCAATTGATTTTAATGGTTATATACAGTATAGAGTATGTGGTGGCTGCCACACAAGGGTGTGGCAAGGTGATGGTAGTGGAGAGAACAAAAAGGCGTTTGATTGTAAAATGTCTTTGTTTGTAAGTAAGAAACGAATGCCTTTTGTGTTGCACAATGTAAGAGGTGGTGTGTGTCGCCGATTAATTCACTCTTCCATCACACACACACACACACTATCATAACTATATACAATATGAGTATGGATGGTTTTATGCCGAAGTATGCATCATGGATCGATGGCTGGATGGATGGATGATTGAATGGATGGCTGGCTGGCAGTATGTATGAGGATTGTTGCTGAATGTTTGTTAATTTAACAAAAACTGTCAATCAATTTGTTAAACGGCTGTCATCGTAAATATTTGTTAATGACAGAAAATACTATTTATTTTCAGATTTTTTTTTCTGCCAATTTTACAAAGACTCCTCTGCAAAGACTCTCGCTTTGCAAAAAACAAAACAAAAAAATTAAAACAAGAAACTCTAAATGGAATGAAAGAAATACAAAAAAAGTAGGTGAGCATTGTCACACATTCTTATAAAGTTTGATACGTTTTTTTTTCTCTTTTGTCGTCGTACTGTAACCATGGAAGAATGATTGGTTGCTTGGGAGCTTGACGCTCGTAAATTTTGCTAATTTATGACAAATTAATTGTTTGTTGTTAAATTCGATTTGCATTAATAATAAAATGGCATTAAGCAATTGCCCTGGGGGAATTACTTACATACATATTTGTAATTCAATACATTGATAACAACAGCGAAATATGATTTTGCTTAACATTTTGCAAATAAATATTCATTCAGTAATTGTTTGTACGCTCCTCCGTTGACATTTGAATGATTTATTTGGTTCTACTAAAATAGACAAATAGACAATAAAAATATACAAAATAATCATTTAATTATAATTGCCTTTGAATTTGATTGACGTTGTGTTAAGCAGGAAAAATGTTTTTTATAAAAATTAAAATTTTGATAACCAAAGTTAAAGAAATATACGTAAATACAGGTTTTCGAAATTCGGTTACAAATTGTAGGTATATGGCTCTAAAATGTAACATTTCTGGTAGTATTTATTACGTCAGGCAATACGAAAGCTTGATTAAAAGGTAGAAAATCACCTACATTTCAGAATTAGAAAAATTACGGAAGGTCACCGTCACATTTTGATTTTCTATTATACTACTCTAACAACTTGAGTTTCGTACCACGGTTATATGAGGCTTTGTTTTCCTTTTTAAGGTGTAAGGTAGGTGGTATATTTTTTCTATTGTATATTTTTGTATGGCTGTGTAATAGTTAGTACCTTAATATGCAACAGTGAAAATTTTTCGACTAAACTTTTCACTACTAAAATGCAACGCGTTTTTGAAATAATTTTAAAAGGAGTTGTGATATGGCAGGTAAGACACCCACTTACCAAACAGAAGAAAAAAGAAAAAATTTTTTCGACAGCGGTATCACCTCATAACATTAGCTACTATTGAAAACATATCTAAATGCATTTGCTGTTCGGAGCCGGCGTTAAGCTGTACGTCCCTTTCAATGAGTTTAAAAATAGAATCGGGTGCGGTTCATTGACTGAGAGAAGTTCATATATTCATATATTCATATATCCATATATTCATATATTCATATATTCATATATTCATATATTCATATATTCATATATTCATATATTCATATATTCATATATTCATATATTCATATATTCATATATTCATATATTCATATATTCATATATTCATATATTCATATATTCATATATTCATATATTCATATATTCATATATTCATATATTCATATATTCATATATTCATATATTCATATATTCATATATTCATGTATTCATATATTCATATATTCATGTATTCATGTATTCATATATTCATATATTCATATATTCATATATTCATATATTCATATATTCATATATTCATATATTCATATATTCATATATTCATATATTCATATATTCATATATTCATATATTCATATATTCATATATTCATATATTCATATATTCATATATTCATATATTCATATATTCATATATTCATATATTCATATATTCATATATTCATATATTCATATATTCATATATTCATATATTCATATATTCATATATTCATATATTCACATATTCATATATTCATATATTCATATATTCATATATTCATATATTCATATATTCATATATTCATATATTCATATATTCATGTATCATATACATACATATACATTTTCTTTAAAGCCTGGTGAAGCATAGGGTTAAAACGAAAGATCGGTAGTTATTCTATTTCTTGAAAGCTTCATTAGAAAATTCCAGGATTTATTTATTTGGATTACCTCAGCATTGGTGTTATGTTAAATTAGGTTAGGTTAGAGGACGAGAAGCCATTGTCCTTTGCTGGGGATTAGAACCTGGACCGCTTGTGTTGTATACACTACACCACTTCCAGTTTAGATGCAACCATCATATAGCCTGTACCTTGCACCATCAGATTATTATTTATTTCGATCTCTGCATAGCTGTCTTAATAATGTAAATCAAAATTTCGTAGCCAAGCGCAATTGCCAGTTTATCGCTCAGAAAACCCAGAAGTTCTACACTGATGTAAAATATCTTTTCCCTAAAAATGGACAAAAGGTTACCGATGAAAACGAATATTCATTAAAGCAATCGAATTGGCTTTCATCAACTCTTATTCTTATTCATTATATGTATGTAACCACAAAACCTATGTAAAATATGCATATAGGACAGATAGATAAAAACACGTTAGAATGTCCTACGCTTTAAAAACTTAAACTACATTGCAGTGACAATAATAATATATAAAGGCCAAGAGTTGTAATAGATAGCATTTTAAAACTTTATGATGTAAATTTACATTTTTTTGTTGTTGTTGTTAATTTAACAATTTTTATGCACTTCTGTGTCTATTGTATGCAGAAAAATAAAAGTCTTTTGTTAGAGAAACACAATAAGTGTCAAAAATAATTTGTTAATTTACCCATTCAAGTACTTGCTTTTTTGCTATTATTTATTTTAGTTTTCATTTGTTATGAATTTTTTAGTATTTATTTTAATTTTTATTTACAAAAATATATTTTATTTTCTTTTATTTTTTTTTTTATTTTAATGTGTTTTTTTGCACGAATGCCTGCAAAAATTAAAATTCAAGAAAAAATAAAAATTTAATTATAATCACGTTTTATTTATGGATGTTGTTGTCTGAATGCTTATGAATAAAAATAAAATAAATTTGAAAATATGTTTTATTATTTAACTTCATTATTATTATTCAAAATAATATTTTGTTTTTTAAACGGCAAGGAAGTCATTAATTATTTTACTAAACAAAACGTTTTTAATTTTAAATTAAATAAATTAGTAGCGTTTTTCTCATCACAAATTAAAATAATATTACAAAAAGACTAAAAAATTGCAAACATTTCTTAGAGCAATACTTTATGTTGGGTTAGGTTAAGTTAATAGAAGTCTTAAGCCTTTCTAAATAACAATAGGTCTGTTATGCACTCCCATAGTCAACTTAAAATCGTCTCTGCAACTCAGTTCCTTACGGTGCTCTAATCAATGTTATTGAGGAGTTTTCGGCCGATAGTAGATCATGTTCGAAGCGCACTGTCCCGCTTCCGGCAAAAGCTGTGAGCAAATAGAGAAAATTCTGCAAACTTTTAAAGTCTTCCTCGCATTCAAACCATTATTTAAAGCTGTCTGCTTTTTATCTACAGCGCACTTTTTATCCAAAATGTGCTTTTTAGTCAAAGCATCAGTCACTATTTCCGCAGAAACTATATTGATGAAGAGGAGATGACTCACCGGAATATCTTTTTTATTATTCCACGGAATTAGATGACTTGAGAATGTCATCGCTTAGTCGGAGATGTTTCGATTTGAACACAATCCACGATATAAAAGAGAATAGGACGAAAGCTGGCCGGGATTATTGAGAACTTTGGTACGATAAGGCCCTAATCTATGGACCTAAGTGAGGGTAGTTCAATAACTACGTGAAATATGTTTTTCTAACAAAAAGGCACATCATCATAAATCAGGTCGTTTATAAAATCCATTCAAAGGCTTTTAAACAGAAAATACTCGCACTCGCAGGTAGTTAGTAGTTAGTTACGACGGGTAGTCAGACAACGGTCCAGCCCACTTGAGTCCAATATTGATCCCACTGTGATACCCATATCAGTAATCGCATTCCGCTCGAACCGAACCTACCAGACGCCTGCTGATATTCATATCAGCCAGATCCTACAAGGCATCCAGAAATGGACTGCTAAGGAAAGCAGTTCTAATATTCGCAAAAAATGCTCGACAGTCTCCTCCTCTTCATAGTATTCATCAGGTCCAGTTATCAGCTATTTGAAGAAAGCTGGATACACAAAGCAGCTCAACGTTTGTGTGCCAAACGAACTAACAGCGAAAATTTATGATTCAATGCTAAAACGGAACGAAATCAAAAATGGATCGAATACGACAATAATGTGCGAAAAAGATCATGGACGATAATGACGGTGTCTGGTGTCTGGTGTCTGGTATCTGATGTGATTAGAAGAGAACTGTTCATCATGAGTTTTTACAACCTGAATTGAAACGACTGATTCTGATCTGCTCTGCCAATAATTAACGAGGTTTGAAGCAAGCAACTCAATTAAAACAGTCACAATTGATCAGCAGAAAAGGTGTTGTGTTTCTATCATGACAACGCCAGACCACACACATCTTTGATGACTCAATAAAGGCTGAGAGATCTTGACTGGGAAGCTTTAATGCATCCACCATGCAGCGCGGACTTAGTATTCTCTTAATGGTCTAAATTTATTTATATTCCATAGAGGCCTGTTTTTCGCTGAAAAAACGTGATAATGTCTTTACCCCAAAAATAGCCAAAAGTTATCGATTTAAACGCGCAAATATAAGAGAGAGGTTTTTAATTTGTGAGCAAATTTTTAACTGAACTTAACCGAGCACCCAATATTTATCTAGTTCTTCTTTTTAGGTTTCAGTGATGGTTTTTAACATAAAAACTACTCACGAAATACACTTTTTTTAAACCAAACTACAGATTTAAAAAAAAAAAAAAATTAAAAAATTCGAGTTATTTTTTGAACGAACTTCGATTTTGTAAATTCTTAAAGATTTAATAGGGCTTTGTTTTAACAACATCTCTTAAGTTAAGTTTAATTACAATCAATTGCCAAAAAAAAAAAATAATTTCTCTAAACCCCTTAAAATTGTGTTGCCAGTTTAATGCCACTCTTGTTGAGACTTGTTGGTCGTTGTCAAAACATGCTGTAGATTTCATTTTTATTTTTTTGGTTGCCTGTCTTGCCTTCAATCAAATCAAGTCTGTTGGCAAAAGATTAGAAAATTTAGCTTTTTAAACGAAAAATTTAGAAAAAATCATGTTAAATTACGTAATAAAAAATGTGTTTTATCTACAAAAATAAGACACACAAAAAAACTATACAGTGAGTTATTTATTGATTTGTCGAATATCTGAAAAGATATTTTAGACAGAGAGATGGAGTAAGAGAAAGACAGGGATAAATGCCATAAAATTGGTATTGGTTGTGGGTATTATTTCACGAGATTATTTATAAAAATAAACATTTAACGCTAAGAAACAGAGATCGTTTCATTTGCGCTCTTATAATTCGCTGGTGCCTCTAAAGGTGATCAAAACTCAAATAAAAATAGAGTTTGAATGCTTGTTGTGAATGTTTTAAAAGCTTCATAATTAGGCAATTATGTAAAGAGCTTAACGTATTGACTTTTATAACGTCATGGTTTCATTTCATTTTTTGTTTTATCAATTTCATGTAAAATGATTTTATTTTGATTTGTACACAGAGTAGTAGTGTGGCAGTAAGTGGCAAAATAAATGTCTATTTTAAAAATGTTATTAAAAGACGTGTGAATTTTTCCAAACCACCACCAGTTATACTAGTTTTATAACAGACTTTAAAATGAAAATTTACATTTTGACAGCCTAAACACCATTTGGTGGTTTGAAATGCAAATGGTAGATTTGCCAGTAAAAAGATTATTAAAAAATTGATTAAATTATGGCCACCACTTTAGGTTGAATAAACTTTTCTTGTTCATATTGCCTTCTATTAAAACTCGTGCACTCTGTAGTATTATTGCAAATAAATTACTCCTTTGACATAAACGTTCTATTTGTTTAACAAAAGATCTCTACAGATAAACTGCAAATATTGCAAAAGTGAAAAAGATGTCGTCTGAGAAGAACAGCAAAATAAGCAGACAGATTGTCTGATGACATACATTATTCATCGTCATCTATAAGAGATGATGGTGTTGATGACCCAGATTTAAAAAAAAAAAATAGTACTCATACTGTAAAAATTTCTGTAGGCTATAGAATATGACTAAATTTTGGACCATATACAAAGTATATATTGGCAGTGTTCTTTAGTAAGCGTTTTAGTTCCAAATTTGTCTGTATCACAAAATTTGTGGGCATTCGGCTAGTACTACGAAAATAGGTTGTGGGAAGGAGGATAGAGAGAATAGTGTTTATGGACATTCGATTTGAATTTGCTCACAAACGTACAGTACGACAAAAGCTGAGGTCACATGATTGTCTCAAATTCACCAATATTACACATTTTGCATGTACTGTGCTTTATTGACGAAGAATATCAAAATTATCCCCATTTATTGGCATATTTTTATTGGTACGTATTGGTATGTATTGTTCACTGCGGTTGCCGCACCGTTTGCCGATTGTCCACTTCGTGTACCCAATAAATATTAACGCACCGATTGCCGCACCGATTGCCGCACAGATTGCCGATTGTCCACTTCGAGTACACAATAAATATTGACGCATTTTTATTGCCGCACCGACTGCCACACCGTTTGCCGATTGTCCACTTCGTGTACACAATTAATATTGCCGCATTATTATTGCCGCACCGATTGCCTATAGAGCCGTCACACGATTCCTGTTCTAATTATTTATGCACTGCATCAATCGTATTTTCCCAGCTTGAAGAACGAATTCTCTCTATAACGTCTTATGCGATTCGCTGGATAGTCAACTACAAAAGGATGCTGTGTATCGACAGAATTCGCTACCCTATAGTCATTAATGAGTAATTCGCCTTGCTGGCGGAAGCAGATTGGATTGGAAGTAAGAAGAAGATAGTCATTAAGAAATATTAGAATTAGAGTGGGAGAAAGAAAAGAGCGCTACTGCTGAATTTATTCTGAACTCATCGTATGAGATACCATCTACAACCACTCATATAGAATGATCTCTGAGAGAGATTTATATCAAATCGATAGAAGTGATTATCGACACCAAAAGTAAATAGTTTCGACACTACCGCCTCATGCTAAACTCTATAAAACATCTTGGAAATATCTAGAGCCACAACTTTGCTCTCACCAAAACCATGAATTGATTTGTTCCATCTCTCGGAAGGCAACTCAAGCAGGCCACCAATAGAACGGTGATCTCGTGGAAACCGTACTATCGATCGCTTAGTAAATCGTTGGACTTCAAATACTTCACAAAGTGATGATTAATCATACTCGCCATAACTTTGGACAAAACAAACAAGCTGGTATAGGGCAGTAGTTATCAGAGTTAAAAGCCTCCTTTTGGGGATTGCCATTAGCAACCTTCCAGCAAGATGGAAAAATACCGATGCGATATGGCGCATGAAAAGAATAGCTAATGGATGCATAAGCGTCAATTTACTTTTCAAAGATTAAATGTTGTTGTGGTCTATTCGTAAGCCCCAATTTTCACGAACTTTTTGCAGGATTTCGACCCGTATCTTACCAATAGCAATTGTAAAATTGTCTTTCAGACCTGGAATTGTGGCAGGCTCGTCTCTGTACACGAGAAACTTTACATAATCTCAAAAAAATGCCCGAGTGGGATCACATCGCTTCGTCTTGGCTGCCAATGGACTGCTCCTAAACGTGAGATTAATTGCTTGCCAAACTCGCCTCTCAACAGGTTCATAGTGTCGTGCACCGTGTGGCATATGACACCATATTATTGAAACTATGTACCAACAGTCCAAAACCAGAAATATGCTCTTAAAATTGTTTTATGCGCATAAAATATGCAGTAAATATCCGAAAATATATCTAAAATTTAAAAAAATGCTTTAAAAAAAACACTCTTTCTTAGATAATATAACAAAAGTTTATTCAACAGCTCAATTCAATATATTTTAAATATCTGTGGTCAGAATAGCTTTAGCCGACATAAGCGCAAATTGGGTTATAGTGCTAAAAGCTTTATAGAAGTTAGGACCCTTAAATATATTTAATCCATTTTTAAAATCATTCTTTTTTAACGTTAAACGCTTTTTGATCACACTATGTAGTCTGTAGATTCTACCAAATATTATTTTAGATCCCGGTAAGCGTCAATAAGCTAAATTGAGATATTGAGGCGCATTAAATTTCAACTTGACTTAATGACTTGATCAAAACTTTAAATCAAAAAAGTGTTTTCATTGAAAAAATATATTAGAGCACAAAATATCCAAATATGTGCTAAAAAGATTTTAAATGCTCTTTGAATACGAAAACAAAATGTCGCAAACATGCTCTTAAAAATGAAATATGCAAATATGATGTTATTAGCAAAATATGCAAAAATTGTACCAAGAAATGCCTAAAAGTTCTTAAAACGAAAACAACAAGTAATTTCTAAAAAGGTTTAAAATGCTTTTTAAATATGAAAAAACCGTCGACAACATGATCTTAAAACTGAAATATGCAAAAACGCTGTTATGAGCAAAATATGCAATAATATGCACTAACAAATCTATTCCAAAATGCATTAAAATTCATTAACTAGATAAATAGTTACATGCGACTTGATTGGTTGCATAAGAAATCACATGCAATTACTAAAAGGGTTCAAAATGACCTTTAAATACGTACAAATATTGAAACATGCTCTTAAAACTGAAATATGCAAAAAATGCTGTGAGAGAAATATGCGAAGATATGAACCAACAAATCGATGCTTGAATTCATAAAAATTCATGAAACTGATACATCCGACTTAATTGGTTGCATGAGAGAAAACATGCAATTGCATATTTCTGCATATTTCCCTGCTCATAATATTCAGCCCGTATTTTTGCCATTTTTTTCCATAGTTTTAGTTTAATTTTTTATAGTAAAAAAGCAATACATCACAGCAGACATTTTCAGATATTTCACACATTTTTGAATCAATATATAGTTTTATACAGGCCACATTTCCGTCTTCACCAACATTGTAAAATGAAACTTAAATGAATGTAAGTTTCTAACCTCCTTTTCCAGTTTTAACCTCAATTTAAAAATAGGAAGAAAAGAGAAGAAGGATTAAAGGTGTCATATGAACGGGGTAATTTGTATAGGTAATTCAAACAGGGAACAAAATAATACGAAGTCTCAGGGCGTCAATTTTACTTGCTAACATAACTGCACAGGTAATAATAGGCAACTGAAATGAATTTTTTTGAACGAATTTTTAAAATAATTTTTTACATGCTTGAGAAAAGACAAGAAATTGTCATTACAATGTGGCCTAGCTACAGTAATGCTCTATTACAATTGAGTTTGTATCTTGTAATACAATCCATTTAAACAAATTTCATTTGAGAATTCATCGTAATTAAAGGGAGTTATACTTCAATCAATAATAACCATTATCTGTGTTTTTAGTTTCTCATCTCATACAAACTCTGTTGACGTTCGTGTTTGATGAGGATATATTTTAACCGGGTCTTTATTGGCCAAACAAAAGTCATAATTGTCTTACACATTTTTTTTAATTTCTTACTTTAAAGTTAAAGACCATTTTAAACAGATCTGAGATAATTCAATTAGAAAGTCCTAAAGCAGTTTTAATCTCTTAAATAAACATCGCTCTCATAAAATTTTAACAGTTCGGTCATGTGTTTTTATGGAAACCGAAAAAAAGTCAATCAATTTAAAGAAATAAAAATTATATGCAGACAAAAAGCCATTGATTTGCATAAAAATCAAATAAAACTTCAATCAATCGATATTTTAATTATTTTTTATGAGATTTTTAAAAAAATTTTTTTATTATTGGCTCCTTGAACAAAAAGAACAACCAAACAATGGGAAGTCGTTTTATATTTGCCACCTTTTTTTCTTCGCTTTGGATTTTTATGGCAAAAAACAAAACAAAAACAACAACAACAAAATCATAAAAAATTCAAAAACCAAAAAAGTGAGGCAATAAAAAGTTTAAAACATGCCACAAACTTTGTAGACACTGAGTGGCATACAGACAGGCAGCAGCAACGGCAGCAGCAGTAGCAACAAGCAGCCATTGTGGCAGTAAATTACAATAATTGTTTTATTGATTCGTCATTTCAGAGCAAAAACAATAGCATTTCTGGTAAAGAGTTGATTTGATGGCTGTTCTTAAAAAAAAAAAGTCATTTCCAAAAAATACCATAAAAATAAATAAAAGCGATCATTAAATTTTATTCACATCATTTCCATACAGCCAGCTTAGCCAGCCATCAACGGATGACATTGAACAAATATTTTTGTTTTAATACAGACTGTTTCCATACGATAGTGGACACAATGTGTTTCGCATATTAAAAAGAGGATTTTTTCTTAAAAACAGAAAAAACGTTTTTAATTTCATTAATAATCTCGTAAGCTTTTCATATTTGTTGTCATTAGAAGGATTTAAATCATCAGCCAGACAAGTGATTGTATGTCAAAAGCAATTTAGTTGAGTATGAGAAATGATCAAAATACGAAGATCATATAAAAGTACTAATGTGGGCATTAAGTTTTGTTAACAAATTTGTTAAGAAAACAAATGCCTGTTTTTTCACAAAAAAAAAAGCAAAAAATGAGTCAAAAGAAAGGAAAGACACCTCACTGCCAATAAATTAATGATCTCTGCCTGTGTTTAATTCTTTTTCCCGCAATTTAAAATGCAGTGAAAGTATTTCGAATGAAATCAAAATTAAGGTGTGATTTGATTTGTAATTGATTGTGTGATATAATGAAATATTAGCCAACACTGTGTCTAATGCGATCATATCATATTCTTATATGAATCACATTCAAAAACAAAAATTGCCGGATTGTAGTGGACAATTTTTAAGCAGCACGTTTTATTATTTTGAAGAAATCACAAGGAATTTCAAACGGATATATAAAAATGATATGATTCATAATGATCATTTTCGATATTTCCAAGTTAAAGACTATACTCATACTTCTTTATACGGCCCAGAGAGGTTCTGAAAATGTAGGTCAAAAAACGAGTTACTTCTGCTTTTCATACAATTTTTCTTAAAAAACGCTCAATAACTGATTTTTTAGCGGTAATTTATATCGCAAAGCGCAGGTGTATCATAATTTGGACAAGCCTATATAACAAAATGCCAAAAAAAAAGAAAGACCGTATAAAAAGGTACGAGTGTAATCATATCTGTGGGATTTATTTCAATATATGGGTGTGAGAAAAGGTTTGGTTACAAATTTGGCCAAAAATAAAGCATCATTTATAACGAGTTTATCCAACCAAATATATGCTGTTTTGATCGATAACCTTTTGCCAATTTAGGGTGTAAAATTTCTAGGTGTTCTGCTCGAAGAACTGATCAAGAAAAAATTATTTAAATTTACAATATTAAGACAGTTCTGCAGAGATTTAAACAAATGAAAATCTGAAGATGCAAGATCCGTTATATATGGTGGAGGCATTAAAGCTTCCCAATCAAGTTATCTTAGTTTCTGTCGGGTAAACAAAGCTATTGATCAATACTGACCATCTTAATTGAATTACTTGCTTTAGTCGTGCCAACTATTGAACAATTCCCATTCAATCCAACTAGGCACACATCTTTACCTTTTTCGGTATCAATACTGCCATTGTCATTGTCTGCGAATCTTCACCTTGCTTTCTTCATGATCATTCGCTTCAGAAGTGTTTTTTAGGAATGAATCGCTAATGGAAATTCGATTAATTCATGGAGCACCCAAACATCGAGCTTCTTTGTGTATCCAGCCTTTTTTCAAATGGTTGATAACTGTTTGGTGATGAATGCTCAGTTACCAGCAACGTCTGCTTTATTTATGTGCCAATTTTGCTTAATTTTATTCATAATTTCATTAACATTTTTATGATTTTTTAACCAGAGCGAAGTGCATCTTTAACATAAAAAAAAAAATTTTTCACTGTAGCTCTCCTCCATATGATTGTGTAGTGGTTTAGGTTCTTCTTAAATGGTAGTGTTGATCCTTAGTTAACATGGTAATTTTTTCCCGGTAGGTGGATCATCGCCAAAAGTAAGTTGGAAGGGTCATAGGAGTCTCCTTTGGATGAATTTGTCTGAAGGGAGGTTGAAATATCTTTATTAAGCACTTGGAACTGCAAATAAATTTCTTTCGTCATGTTCTCTGCTGGGGCTTCAAACCTAGACCGCTGGTGTTGTCTGACTGCGCGACACCTTGCCACCCACAACATTAAAGTTATCAGATCGAAACAAATTCTGCAAATTCAAATCCTTAGACTTTATAAAATATGACAGTAATGTTCCAAATTTTCACTTATTCTTAAAAGTAGATAACTTTTCGCAGACATCTGCATATATTCGCTCACAGATATAATTTCTCAGTAAAAATAGGCAAGAACCTCTCGAAGTCGAAGTTTGAAACTAAAAGAGAACTCAGACAGTGAGACAGTCTATCGTGCTGCCTCTTCAATATTGTAATAGAAAAAATAGCGAAAGATACCACGGTGAATGGCAGTGGCACTATTTAAAACAAAAGTCAAATGCTTCTCGTGGTGAACGAGGACAAGACGAATTGAATGGTTACCTCCGACAAACAGACCATGCACCTCGAACCATCATTACATGCAAATAACGTTAACTTTTAAGTCGTTGATAACTTCATCTATCTCTGTTCCGCCATACGCAGAAGCAATAATATCAAACAAGAAATTAAAAGGAGAATATTTCTTGCTAACAAATCCAATTTCGGACTTAGAAATCATTTTTGTGATAAAACATTGAGTAAAAAAACAAAACTCGACCTGTACAAGAGGCTAATTTGACCGGTATTGCGGTATGGTAGCGAAGCGTGGGTCATGACTAGGGTTTTTTCAAGAAATTCCCGGGAACTTAAATTTTTGAAACATCCCGCTCCCTCTCGAATTTTTTTTCTGGGATCCCGGGAAGTAGAAACATATTTCTACGTATAGAAAGCAACTTCTTAGAAAAAGATCTTGGAGAGAGGAGGAATCTTGCTTCATTTCTAGACTTACCTTGATCAGACTGAATAGTAAGTGCACCAATCAACTGTTTTTGTGAATTTTTTCCTCCTCCTTTAACTCTTTCTGCTTAAGAGTTCGTGCGTATTTTTATAAAAATTGTGAAAGTTTTTTTTTTACTTGAAAAATAATTAAAAATTAAATAAGAAAAAGTAAGAATTGCTGCTGTAAGTGCTTATGCTTACGGTCATTGTATAGCAATTAAAATATTTTTTAATATGCTTCGAAATGCAATAAAAATCATCCTTAAAAAATATTTAAGAAATGCCAAGCCTATGATTAATGGCCTTTTACAACTAAAGGATCAACGTTAAGTGAAATTTGTTTTGATCAATAACTGACTTATATGTTTTGACTGACTAAATATGTTTTTGTTCATGTTTTTTTATTTATTTTTTAATAAAAAAACATTTTATTTTCGCAAATAAATATCTTTCAGTTCAAATGTCAATAAGTTTAAGTGTGGAAAGTTTGTAGCCACAATTATTACTAAATTTTTTTTTTATGATCTGAAATCAAAATGTTAAAAAAATAAATAAAATTGAAATTTATAAAAATTATGCTTAAGCAGCTTATCTTAAGCTGTTAAGATAGCAATTTCATTTGCATAAACGATAAGATAATCAAAACTCGTGTCGTTTACTGACTATGACAATTTAGCTCAAAATATTAACAGCTTACTCAGATTGATATTCAGTTTTTTTTTTAATTTTTTCCAATTTGCTAAATCAACAATAATTTTTCTTTCGTTTATTTTTTCACAAATTTGTTTAATTTTACATAATTAATAGCAATGCTAATAAAACTTAATTAAAAAAGAAAACAAATCATCATTATCATCACAAGTTTTGTTTTGACAGCAAATATTTATTCACTCAGTCATGACTGTGACTATGAAGGCATTTGTCAATCAAATAAATTTTTCAAAAGTCAACACATTGATCTGCGCAATAGACAAAGAAAAGAAAGTTTGTTTTACTCGAAAACCCACAATAAAACAAAGTGTGAGAAAAACTAATAATCATGCTTAAAACACTGCAAGATGCCAAGAAAAGTTAATTAATGGCATTCAATTTTGGGGTGGAGGAAAAGAGTAAAGAAGAATAATATTAAAAAATCTAAATGCTGAGCATTTGTTTAGAAACAATTTTTATTGTTTCAAGTTTTTATTTTGTTTCATTTTAAAACAATAATAAATGACTAAAGTTGATTCATTCTGAAGCTCTACAAAACGTAATGTAAGTAAATTTGTTGTTGTTGTCATTGAATAAAAAATAAAAAAAAATATTTTTTTTTGTAATAAAAAAAAAAATAAATAAATAAATAAAACAAATAAAAGAAATATTTTTTTAAATAAAAAAATAAATAATAAATAAATAAAGAAAATATATGTTATTTAATATATATTTTATTTATATTTTAAAGAAAAATTTTAAATTAAAAAATTTTTTGACTTTTTTTTACTCATATTATGTTGAAAGAACGGGTAGGGAGAACAGAGTTAACAGACAAATTATTACAGTCAAAACAGTCTCCACAGCAGCGACAGGCAAGCTAATACTAGTGCATTTTACAATTGTGATAGAATTTAACAGACTCTCTCATACTACACTGAAAGAAAAAATTGCTTTTTATGTTTAACACAAATGGCTGTATATACTGAAAAAAGTGCTTTCACACTTTCAAAGTTCACAAATGTATTTCAACAGAAATTTTTAAAGGATAAAAGCAATAACAAAAATATGAAAAATTAAACAAAAAAAGTAAGGAAAACTACAAAAAGCTGTTACAAAAATAACAAGGAAAAACAACAACAAAAACCATTTAAGAAAAACATAAAATTAAGAGGAAATTTAAAATAAAACAGTTAAATAAAATGTTTAATTGATGACGACAAATAAAATTTTTTCTCGCACTGTATTTTTTCATATATTTATCTCTACTTTTCCTTGTTTATTTTTTGTCTATGCGTGTGAATACGTACGTGTGAGAGCAAGAGTGAAAATTTGCTTAGAGTCGTGTTATGTATCTCGCTGCTCTATACAAGTAAGATCTATTATCACCCAATACAAGTTTTCTTACCTAAGGCGAACCTATCGGTCTTTATCCTACAATAGAACTGACGTTAAGGAGTTTCTATTGTAAACGCTGTTTCTCCATTGACTTATATCACTTCTATCTTATCTTCTGGAGTAGCAGTTGTACCCTACAGAGTCTTACTGCGGCTATATAATTGAACAATTCTTTTGCGGAACATTTTCACTCCTGCGTAAGACATATCTTTAACAAAGCGATCGTTTTTCTTTAATTCATCTAACTACAGCGAGTCAACAGTACAAGGCTCATTGCAAACTCAGAAGGGACCATTTATTCTACAAATAATTGTTCTCCTAAAAGTATCAAGAACAGTCTTATCAGCTTGCGTAGGTTAACTTAGGTTACATGGTTCGCCCGCAGTTAGCAAATGAAATTGGAGGCTTTTTGGTCAATTGACACTGAAAAACTTGTTAATGATTTAGAATTAGAGATGGGATAGTTGGGCACTGCCCTTCCTAAACCATAATGGACTAATCATGCGATTCTTTCGATAGCCAACCGTTACCCATGACAAAATTGAATAGATTCGTCAGTGATATATCCTTAAGACAGTTCTCTTCATGGAAATAATGTGCACCGAGATGCCTTAGCTTAGCTACCGCAGAACAGGACAGTCACAAAGAAGATGTTGTACCAATTCCTCCTCCTCCCCATTCGGTGCGACATGAGTCCAATCATCCATGTCGATTTATTCTACCTAAATGGTGAAAAAGATTGGCCATCGAATAGCTGCTGATAATCACTTGATTAAGCTTTTCGACGATTAACCATAGAAGCTCTACAGAAATAGAATTACGAATTCAACCAAACAAAGTCAAAAAGTCAAATACGTATATTATTTGCAAAGATTTTCGCTCAAAAATTCAAATACTTTTTATATTCCGAAAAGAAAATTTTTAAAAACATTTCTTTTCCAATCTATCCCAGCTATCAAGCAAGAGATTATGCAAAAGTTCGAAATACTTTGCTCGCTGTTCGAACTACTTATGCAAATTACCCTGTTCACATGGCACGTTTATAGTTCTTGTTGATTCTTCTTGTTATTCTAGTTTATTGTTTTCTTGTTGGTTTGTAAATTTTTTTTTTTTAATTGCAAAAAGTTGAGGAAAACAATGCTCAAATTTAATCCAACGGATACTTGAAACTGAATTACTTACGACTTTGATGCGAATGGTGATTGGGGAATTATGTAATTGTGTATTGAGTTATAAATGAGAAAGCGAATTACGGAAAAATCTTGTGGTGTAGATATTGCATTTCATAAGTTTATGTAGGTTTAGAAACAGGTGCCAAGAAATTTTAGTAATCCACTAAAGGTAATGAAGATTTTTTTCACAATCAAGTAATTATGTCTGTCGAACAAAAAACCGCAGTACAAACACTATATGGTCGTTACAATATGTCTTTTCAGACAACCATCTCCTAGTAACTTTATCAATTATCCCTTTTTAAAAGCTTTAAATGTAATTCTTCTTTCAAATATTGGCTCATTTAATTGTCTGGAAATAAAAGGTGTTTAGTTTTACAAACAAATTTAAATAAAAACCGAAACGAAAATCTAAACCTTTAAAACCACCAAAACACACACAGACACACAAGCTCATTTACTTGCACACATAGACAAGTAAACATTATAGACGACCATCGTTTCAATTCAATTTACAAACTTGGCTATTTTGTGGATTGCCTTCATGTATTCGTACCTACAGTTTTCACATACAGCGTAGAGTTGCCTGCATTCCAATATAATTTCCATAGAAAATAGAAAAACTAGCATGCAGAGCGAAGAAAAGACAGACACAAAGTTGACATTTTTACAAATTGCTACGATTAGTTATTGTAAATGTTGCACTTTGTTATGCTATTCAATGTTTAAATACTTCCATTAAGCGGGAACAAAAATTAAATGGTATTTGTACCACCGATACACTCATGGAAATTATTAGTAAAATTAATTAAAACGCGAGAGAGAACAACTGATTTTTTCTTAACTTAATACTATATAACGTCTTATTTTAATACTGTAGACCAAGAAAGGGACTTACATAACGCCAGCTGCGAGGGGACAACTGATTTTTTCTAAAAAAAAATGGCAGCTTTTGTTCTTACTGTGAGGGTAGCAAGAAATTATAGAAGTCATCAGTTTTCATTTTGTTAGCAAAATAAATTCGTATTATAATTTTCAGACTAGTCTCGTAACTAACGAAATGTATGGAATTCTGAGACAATTGCCACCTTTTGCCACTAAGTAATGCTAAGTGTAGACTATTAATTAAAATTCGTCGATTTGTATTAAAAAATTTATGGTCTTTTTGACTCTAACTGCTTGTGAGCTTAGTAGATAATTGGGTGCGACGTAGAATGGAAGAGTTATGGAGTGGGAGGGAAGACTGTGTGGTGTTAAGGTTGCTTTAGTCTAACCTCGACCGTTCTACGAAGGAATGGACTCTTAATATGAGAAGGAAGTGTCTCAGAATTCTGATAGGTTTTCTGACTGGGCACTGCGCTCTAAGGGCAAGGACTAGGCTATGGGAATCGGACATCTTTAACTTCTGTCGAGTATGTGACGGAAGCAGAGGTCATTGCACCTATTCTTTGTTTTTGCTCGGCATTCCAGAGGTGCAGGCTTAGAATGCTAGGCCAGAGTTGCATTTGTGGTCTTAGTAAGATTGCGTTAGCTACAATCTGTGACCTGGAGGGTTTTATAAACATCAGCTGACTTACTAGGTGACGCCCGGGTTTCAGGCTGTTCGTCTCTTTTCCTATTGTCTCCTTTTTCCTCTTCTTCTTTCTCTTTTCATATCTTACTTTCTATTTCTTTTTACCTTTATCTTTTCTTTGCCTTTTCTTTCTATTTCTAAAGGGCTATCCACAATGAACCTCTTTGGTCTCTGGGTGTAATTCACTAACCTTGACTGTAATTGACCAAGTCGCTTTTACAGTCAAATTGATTAAGTACAGTAAAGAATTTGCGAATTCTACTAAGGTAAGCAAAAATAAGCAAAGATAACTTAGCCTAGCATTCTACTATCCTGCAATCCTTGGTAAATACTGCTCTTCAACTAACTTCAGCCACCAGCATTTCTTTAGGAGAATAGACGGCCTACGGCGAAATACGTTCCAAACAAGTTTTTATGCCTTTTCATACTGTGACAAACTTGGGAGTAACTGATTCTCAGATATGGGTATACTAGGCACCTATTTTAAATCAAATAATTAATCAGCAATTGACCCACATTAGTAGCCTAAGAAGTTTTTTCCTAAAATATGTTTTTGTTTGCCTTATTTGGCAACAGTAGGCCCTTATTTAACCTTCTCCAGCTTTCTTTCTGAGGTTGGAAAACTCTCAATAATTTCTTAAAAAAGTAAACGATTTAAGTAGAATTCAGTTGAAGTCTGGCTTAGTACCAAATCAGACATAAAGCGGCATATAATAGATTTCAGCCGTCCTTAGATTTTTTACACGAAAATAAAAAAATAAAAAATTTAGTGCCACTTAGGACTAGTTACGATAGTGGTCCTTTAGGAACTAGTAAAGTGCTTGGCGGAATTATACTAGTTACGTAACTAGCCCTTTTGTGCCTATAAGGAAGCCAATTTAAATAAAAAATTCAAAATTAATAATTTGGTTCTAAGCAATGAAATTTATTATAATAAAAATGAGTAGCGGCATTATTGTCGTACTAACACAAGGTCTCTCAATTCCATGACTTAATTAACTAACATTTTTTCCATGAGTGTATAGATTATCTATGTTTTAATTTAACTCTTTTTTCCCCTTTTCGCTAATAAATAAACGGTGTTTAGTTACGCAATGGCGCATGTGCCTTTTTTAAAAAAATTTTTTCCCCAAAAGAAAAAATTTCATTTTAACGTCAGCACATTGTGTGGTTGGATTTGTGTAACATTTTCCTTTGGCTGCTTAAAATTTTCCTCGTTTTTCTAGTTGTTTTTCTTTTTTTTTGTAGTAAAACGATTATTTTAATTAAAACGACAGCCAACACGTGGATTGTGATTGTAATTAATGACTATATTGTTGTTGTTGAATAAATGCTATATCTGAGCTCCATGTTAAGCTCAACCGAAAACAGAAAAAGGGTGGGTGTTTCTATTATTTTGTCTAAATTTCTTGTTTTTATTTATTTTTTTCATAGCGAGTGTAAGTACGAGTATATGGGAAACAATGTGGAAAACTGTAAAAGATAGTGAGTGGCTTTAAAGTGAAAATTTATTGCTTTTGTTATATGGTTTGTTGGGTTGTTTATTAATCGTTAACAATAAAATATGAAATATAATGACAACAACAATAGTAATACTAAACTATGGGTTTTATGGGTTTTTTCCTGATATGTTATAAATATATTAGGTTTCCTACTACAGTAAGGCTTCGTTAGTGTGAATGCATTGGTAAAAGAAATATTCTAAAGGGAAATATTTAAATTGAATTTTATCTGGTAATCTATATAGTGGTTTCAGAAACGGCCGGTCTACTTTTAAATATCTGTCATCTGAAGTATCATTTATTTTGTGAAAAGTTTGCCATTTACGGATATGGATCGTTAACTTTTGGAAAAATTTCCTTCAGAGATGAAAATTATTTTTCATTCGGTGGTTGCGCCAACAAGCAAAATTCTTGCATAGTGAGCACAGAACATCGAGAAGTGATTGCGAAAATGTCATTGTATCCGGAACAAGTGAAGGTCTGGAGGGGTAATTGGGTCATATTTTTTCATAAATGTGTCTGAACGAACCATTACCTTGAATTCAGAGCTGAATGAACTGAGGGGATCATTTAAATGACATGATATTTCATAAATAATGGCAAGATCGAAGCATTATAATGAAATAAAAGTTTTATCGAAAACATAGCTTTGTGCGTGTCTCATTTAAAGTTATTTTGTAAACCAAAAAATGGATAATACCGTTATAGTATTCTCGTTGAAAAGTTCTGAAATTTCCTTGCTCCAGCACAGACAAGACACATTGGGTAAGCCATGAAACAGTTCATTATATCTAAAGAGTACAACTGTTTTGAATTTTATCAGTTTCACAAGTTGTGTGTCTTGATAATGGTAATAGGGCGATGGTATAGTGACGCCCAAATTTTTTTTTTTTAATGTTTTAGTAAAAGGTATGAGTATCTAACCGAATATCCGTTAGCAGTAGTTAATAACAATGACACTATAAGGTCTTTTAAATGTTACCCTAAGGAAGATAATAGGGAGATCGAACGGTTATTATTCGACCAATTTTAACCGGTTTTTTTTAAATGTCCATTTTTCGAATACCGAATAAACACGAATAACCGGTTAATTTAAATATGTATAATTTTTATATTTTTTAGTGCAAATACACTCTTCGTTTAAGTATTTTTCTAAATTTAATAGTATGCAACGTCTTATTTTTATACTGTATATGACAACCTTGAACGTCGCCAAATAACGTGATAACCATGGTAGATCAAAAAAGATATGCACAGTTGAGCAACAATAACTTCTTCCCATTTTTTGAAAATAAATATTAATTTTGTATATATGGAGAATGATGATCAATTGGACTCATTGAAAGGGACCTACAAAACGCCAGCTCCGAATGACAGATGTTAAAATTAGTAAAGTTTTTCAAACATGAATAGTCAGAACCAGCCGCTAGCAATATTATGAGGTGATACCGGTCTGTAATTCAACTAAAACCTTCCTCGTTGGTAGCGGCTAACATATTATAGCCGCACACACTATTAAATATGTTTTTACAGATCTGAAGTGTTAAAACATTTGAAAATGGATGGAAAGGATAAGTTTGGATATATTGATTGTCCTTAAATACTAAGCTGAAAAAGCTATTTGACAACAGAAATTATTAACCACCTTCAATATGTTTATGAGATTGAGGCTATTGTGCAGCAAGGAAAACTTGATTCTAAGCCAAGCAGTCTGCAGGCGCTGGCAAGTAAAAGTCTTACAAAATGCGCTGTAAAAACTAAATCAATGGATAAAACATTAGGAAGTTGCAGTGTCGAGGAAGAAATGTCCGTTAAGGCCCTAAAAAAGCCAAACGTTGTTCTAGCATTCTTACTTGCTAGAAACTACGACATGAGACAAAAATTTATCAATTTTATTTGCTAATGCAACTTGAATTTAGAAGAATTTTATTTACCGGCTAACCGGTTATTTGATAAATTTGTAATCGAAAACCGGTTTATTTTTAAATTGCAATTTTTCGTATTATTCGAAAACCGGTTTTTGAAAAAAGTCGAATAATCAATCTCCCTAGAAGATAATGTGAAACGTGCAGTTTACATACTTGCCAAGATTTAATCGAATATTAATTAGAAATATTCGGATAACAACCAACTTGAAGTCCACTATAAGATAATATCGTACATCACTGAATGAGATGTCGATAATATGGTGATACTGGGCCAGCGAGGGAAATAACTTGCTGACAGTTTTACGAAGGATGGAATGCTATTATAAAAAAAGTTCGCATATTAATTATATGAAATCCGTGTTCTTAATTCTGTGTTCTACTTACACTGATCTAAGGCGTTTGGTGCAATGCAAGAGAATGGATAAGTCTGTTAGTGCATTAACTGAAACTTTATGGTCGTGCATGTATAGAACTAGTCAACTTTTTAGTGTTTCAAGGAGCGTTAAGAATGTGGTACGCATACTACATACTACTTTCGACTACTGCACGCAGGAACTAAACTTCGACAGGAGATTCTGTGTGAGAATACCTTTCCGTTCTGTATACAATCGGGGTAACATCACGATCTACGCCGAGGTCTTCGAGATAAGTTATGTTCTTAAAACCGAAAATTTCTTGGTAAAGGCTAATCTGAATCACAACTTCAGGCTTTCTGATGGTTGGAGGGTTTTCAAGTGGAAATATTAGTGAAGTATATTTACTACTGTTATAATCATTACCATCATTCTGACCAAACACTGTTTCTTCCAATCTATAGTTTGTTCAGCAGATCTGCTGCCTGCCTAATGAACACCAGTAGTTCCGAAACGATAATGGTGGATATGTCTCCCTCAATATTTTCACCTATCAAGAACCCCACATTCACACAATAGTTGTTCCGCTTTCTCTAATGCCTGTGAGCACAGTCTTCAAACATCCACATCTCAGTTCATAATGGCCGGTAAGAAATTTTGTTAAAGTCCAGCCTGCTATACTTGAGAACCTCTGAGCGACGCACAAATTGTGGACTGATCGCCGCGCTAGAGTGAAGTAGTCACCTTGGAGCACTCCAATGTTCCAAGCATCTGGTAATTTCCCAATCCTTGATAAGATTGAAGATGGCAGTAAGCGGTGCTGTGACCGAGGATACTACTGAACACTCTAAATAGCTGCGGGTAACCACATGAACCAACCAATCAAGACTTTTAAGGGAAAAAAAAATAAAAATAAATTTTTTTAAACACACCTCGTAAGCACACTACTGCATGCTAACTGCTTATGGAAAAATATCAAAAATATTAATAAATTATTATAAATATTTAATATTAAATGCCAAAAAAATCTTCGTGTTTAGTTAACTTTTTTATTATTATTATTGTTGTTGTATTGTATTGATGTGTTGGGCATTTGTTGTTACTGTGGCGTGTTAAACGATAATTGAAGTAAAAAAAGAGAATAATTTGTTAATGAAATTCAATTAATTTTTAAAATTATTTATTATACTCGTAGCCTATTTGTTAGAGTTGTTGTTGCATTGTTATTAAAATTAAAATAAAAATTTATTAAAAATTATATTCAATTTGTTAAACGTTAACTAGTATTTTAAATAAATTAAATTTTAAAACATTTTAGAGCATCACTTTAAATTATAAAAAATAATTATATTAAACAAACACATTATTTCCTTAAACGAGAGCCTATTTATTGAATTATAAGCAATTACGTCGTTAAGTATTTATCTTTTAAAAAAGCCTATTAAATAAGTTCATAGATGGCTGTTAAAATAAAAATAAATCTTGTATTGGTTTTCAACTTAATGATTCCTTATTCAACACAGTTTTGTGCTTCACTGCTCGTAACATTAAATACAACAACAATAATAAATTCTTATTCTCTGTTTACACCCTTTGTGTAGAACAATAACTACTACTACACAGATCTTTCTACCTAAAAACCGTCCAACTCCTTCATTGTTGCAGCTTATGTTCGATCACGATCTCTTCAACCGGAGCTTATCCACACTTAACTCTCTTTGCACTGAGTTGAAACCAACAACTCGTTCGGTAAGTTTACGTCAAATAAACTCTTTTCACGCTGAGTTTACACCAAATAATCTGACTGCTGTACGAATCGATGTGCTTTTTACATGGCTGAATCAGTGTTGCCATAATTTTATTTAGAAAAACAGAAAATTTAGCAGAAAAAAACTGAGCATACTGCACCATACTATATATAATCTTAATTCACTTAGTTATTTGAAATGTAATTAAGTGAATTACTAAGAAAAATATCAAAATCTTGTTCGATTTGAAAATTATAGCAGTTTGAAGTTTCATTCGATTTCAATTTGACCCGATTTCGGCTTACAGAGCGTATCGGATAATTTATTTCATAATGTATTTTTTATTCAAACATAACACAACAAATTAAATTGATATACACAAATGGTGTGATATAATTACACTGTTTTCGAATTTGACACTATTTTCCGACAAGCTTGGCACCTGTCGTGTACACTGGTTTTAAGTACGCTGAAGCAGTGGTGCTAACCGCGTTTTTGGGTTAGCTTTTGTTTTCGAGATATACAGTTATTTCAAAATTGAGGAGGCTATGTCACATATATTCGCACAACTAAAAAACGGTTAAGTTTATTGAATACAAATATATAAACGAAATTCCGCAATAAAATTACCTTTAAGGCTAAAATGTTTTTAATATTTAATCTCTCATCACTCATACGAACGTACTAACGTAGTATGTAATGTGATACCACTGTTCTTTTACCAAAAAGATGCGTACTTATGAAACGACTGCATAGAAAACGCAAATATCTTAGACTTAAATGTGAGTATCCCCCATTCTTTGTGATCAGTAGCCAAAAAAGGCTATAATTTCATTGTTGCATTAAAAAAGGTACGAGTAAGCCTCACCACAGTAATAATGGGGTGATTTTCTTACTTTAGAAATTGTAATTGTAATGACGAAATTGAAAGTAAAAAACTATAATTTTAAGAATCTGCACAATTTACAGAAAAACTTATTTTTTAAACAAAAAACTTCATATCTGCTTACTTCTTAAAAAAAAAAACTGCAAAATACAGATAAATCTGCATATTTGATATTGCTGGGCTGAGTAAACAATATTTCGAAAGCTTTCGAATCTGTAGATATTTAGGTGGATTCCATTTTTTTTCTTTAGTTCTTATACAGCGATCTGATCGTAAACAACTTGTTTGCTTCAGTGCATGTTTTGTTGTTGTTGTTTCTTACTTGTTTCGTTGTCTGCTTGCTTTATTGTGGTAGTTTATTTTTTGTTTGTAAACAAGCACGTAGTTGTTTTTGTACGTTTTGTTTATTTATCATTTAAATGAATTACGGGGTGCACAATTCGGTTTCGCAACAATATAAAGCCTTTTTTAACAAGAACTTTGTTTGCAAGGAATTTATATGAAAATAATGGGAAACCAGGGAAATCAGAAATATTGTCTTAAGAAACTGCGTTGTGTGCATAAAATATGCAATAAAAATCTAAAAATATGCTCTAAAAGAACAAAAATTTCTTTTTTGTTCTGCAACAAGTTATAACTGGTTCGGGCGGCATTGGGAGGTCTGTATACATTTCTCTAAAAACTTAAACTATATTTGGAGCTTTCAAGGACACTTTCTTTACGATTGCTATTGATTTGTTAACATTTTCATGTTGATTTACAATATGCTCGCCAAAGCGAGGCAGTACATGAGCAATTCATGTAACGGGCGTTTGTTTAGAGCTAAACACCTTTATGGCTTTGGCAGCTTTTTATTATATATGGAGCCACGTCTGTCACAAAAGCAAAATCAAGTTTAAACTTACGTCCAATATTTTTAACGAATCGGCAAAAATTGTGCAATTTTGAATTGGTTTTGTCCAATTAAGAATTTTGACTTGATGCTTCTTTGTCAGAATGTAGAATATAATAAAATTGAGTATTTGGTTTAAAGAACATACTCCACTTAATTGAGGTTTGGTTGGAGCAAAAAAAAATTAATTAGAAGAACATAGAAAAGGTCATGACTTGTTTAAAATTTAAAACAAATTTTTGTTTACGCTTTAAAAATATTTTAAAGCACAAAAATGTTTAAAAAGCTCTTTAAATACGAAGAAGCTACGAAAACATGCTCTTAAAACTAAAATATGCAAAAAAATGCTGTTATGAGCAAAATATGAAGAAATATGCACTAACATGAGATGGATAAATATTTTACATTCGACTTTATTGCTTGCATGAGATAAGATATATAATTGCATATTTCTGGTTTCCCTTTCTGGCTTATGGCTTAGCACGTCCACGCATATAAATTCCCTGCTATTACTGTCATGTCAATAAGTAAAATGTCAAAACTATCATGTTATACTATGTTATATAAGACGGAAACCTAAGTCTTGTTAAAAAGCCCCGATATATTTCGTTTATAAATTTCATTTCTAACCTAAACTAAAATCTGATTTATTCTCCTCCATTTGTTAAATCTGTTCTTATAAGCCTTCTATGGTCTTCACTAATATCAAAGAAGAAATAAATTAATGATTCCCATTAAAAAAGTGTTAATATATTAAACCACACTGACAGTTTCTGATATTTTTATAATCATTAAAACAAAATGCAGTAGAAAACAAAAATAAAAAAATAAACCAAAAGCCAAGAATAAAATTAATGTTTAAAACAAAGCAAAAAAAGAAAAAAAAAGTTTCTTTGAACAAAACATGATTTCTGAGATGTTTTGCAATTTTTAATTATCTCAACACCATACATGCAGCAACAAAACATGCAACAAACTACTACAATTCAATCAATTCTGCAAATGCAGCAACAGCAGCACTTCAGAAATGGTATTGAATTACAAAAAGGGAAAAAGTTCAATAAATTTAAACTGAAAAACAAAGAAGAGCAATAAAAACAAAAAGAAAAACAAAAATGAGAGCGAACAAAAAAAAACCATTGAAAATCAAGAAGAAACATTTCAAAATTTATTTATGTTTTGTCAACGCTTAAAACAAGTCATTATAAAAGCAGTAGTCCTTGTAAAATAAACAACAAGAACAACGGCAACAGTAACAGCAACAACAACAAAAGCGTATCAAGCACGCATTTTAAAACACACATAAATCGACAGTCATTCAGTCAGTCTTTGAGCCAGTACAGGGCAAGAAGAAAAAAATAATTCCAACTTTCCTCTTCTCGTTTTTTTTACCAATCGCTTGTTCTTCTTTCGCATACAATTTATGTTAAACTAACAAATTGTCAATGAAATGAACGCATGAGCCAGGCAATAGCAGCAATATTAACAGCAGCAGCTTGATGCCAACCAGCCAGCTACACCAACATGAAAAACTTTAAAGAGCTGAAAGCGTTCATTTTTCTTTTTCTGTTAAATACTCCTAGTCGTACACATCAAAACTAAATCAGGGTCCCAGTACAGGGAGAGAGTAGAAGCTATAAAAACGTACAGCAAAAAAAAAAAAAAAACAGAGACAGAAACAAGTTGCCTTTCAAACTGGGCTGTGTTGCACGTTGAGGAAAACAAATTGTGTATTTGTATCGATTGTTGAAAGTACAAGCACAAAAACGCGCTTTACCTTATTCTTTTTTTTTGTTTCTTCTTTAGCCAACAACTTTACTATAACCATCATGTTGCAAGTATAAAAACAAAAATGTAGCAACACTACACAGAAGAAGAAAAAGGCAGGAAAAAAGCGATACAACTGATATTAAAAATTATGCGTAGCTCATGTAGAAGAATATAAAAAAAACGAACATATATTGATGAAAAAGCTGTTGGTGCCCTACATAGCAATCTAACTTAAGTTAACTTGACTCAAAACAAAAATCATATAAAATTTCCTTTCAAAGAAATTGCTACTCAAAAATTTTTTTTAGAATTTTGATTTTTCTTAATCGATTCCGTTGAGCAGACAAAGGCCAATAAAGAATTCAATTAAAACACATTCTTGGTCCTTCGGACCATTTTCTGTTGACTTACTAATTAGTAAGTAATATTTGTTTAACCTTCAGAGAAACATTGTCTAGTTTATTACAATTATAATTATGATTTCAGTGAGCAGCGACTGTTCGATTAAAACTGAGTTTTGGTCCTTCGAACACATTTTCTTACTGCTACTTTTCTGATTTAATATTTGTTTACCCTTTAGAAAAACGTGTCTAGTTTTATAAAATTATGATTTCAATGAGCGGATATTACTTGATTACAACTTAGTTTTGGTCCTTCGCACACCTTTTCTTACTTTCGATTTTTTTTTTCATTAAATATTTGTTTTCCCTCTAAAGAAAAGCCATCCAATAAAATTAAAAAAAATGGTTTCTGTGTGTCGACTGGAATGATTATAGCTTATTGTTGGTCCTTCGAGCTTTTTTCCTGCTGTTGACAGTCAACATGCTTAAAAATCTATAATTCTGTTTAGATATTGCTAAGCGGAATATTATACGCTTTCTAATCTATATAAAAGTGTCTACAAACACCCTTTAAACACCATTTTTACAAGGAACAACTTTTATATAATCCTTTAAGCAGGTTTTTTTGGTTTTAAAACATTAAGCAGAATCTTTAGAATTAATTTTCATTCACCCTTTTTGTGGTCCTTCGTGCTGGTTTCTATATTATGACTTTCCTAAGACTAACAGGAATCTGTCCGATATTTTACAAATTGTTTAGAGTCCAAAACTTTGGTTTTGGTATCAACAAATTCAAATACAAATAAAACAAGTTGCAGTTGTCTAGTTTTGATATATTTTGAGCTTTATTTTTAATTGGTCCTTCGTGCCTATTTTTGGTACAAGGCTCGCTACAAACTAAAAGACTATGAGGAAAATCTTGTAATTCCATTTTATAATTTCTGTTAATCATTTCGCTTAGCAAACCTTGCATCGGCAATGCCAAAGCATCCAATCATTTTATCCAATATTTGCCTTCTGTCATTTGCAAACTCCGCAATTTCTGATTTCAATTAATGATTTTTGCCTCCAAAATTAAATAAAGTCCACAAAATCTAGCCCAGGTACGAATCACAGCAAAAGACATAACGAACAACTTTAACTGCGGCTTCGAGTGTTTAATAAAGAAATTTCAACTTTCCTTTAGGCAAATCCATCTAAAGAAGCCGCCCTGACTTTCTAGCTTACCTCTGGCGATGATAACAAATATCAGATGGATAATCAGGAGAACACATCACTTACTGGGAAAAAATTACGATTACAAGTAAAGATCACCACTACCAATTAGCAAATATCTTCACCATTACATAATAATATGGAGGGCAGCAAAATTAACTCGATTATTGAAACTGAAGCAATAATGGATGCTTTGTGAAAAGCCAATGTGCACTCTAGAGGAACGATAATGGCGACGAACATGACGGAAAAAAAACATACGTACAAGCTCTTCAGCTGTACTGGCTGGTATACATCAAATCGCCATAAAAACTGAAATAACTCAGAAAAAATAAAGGTTTGGCGGGTATATTGAGAAATCACGATGGCGATGTTTTTTAACTTAAAACTGATTAGAACCCCATTGAAAACAAAGGAAGAGGCGACGTCAAATTGATTTGGAAATTGCCAAACAAGGGAGCAGCTGGAGCCAAATCGAATTTTTGTCTTTGAATAAATCCAATGGCTCTATGATCTCTATAGAATGGAGATGGATCGGATATACACTGAGAAAACCAGGTGACGATGTTACCACAACTTCAACTGATTAGAACCGTTAAAGGAAGCACAGAAAAAATTGACTAAAGCTGCCAAACTAAAGATGAGCTGCAATCAAATCAAATTCTTATCTAAATGAAGTCAACTTGTAAGGGCCCTATGATTCTTTTAGGATCAAAAAGGAAAGAATAATAACAACAATCTTAGCAACATAACTAACTAATCTGGTCTAACGTAACCGGGTTTTTTTGTAATTGTAGTGTAAGTTACTCTATAAATATAATATAAGCCGTTAGTTGATCTATCTGCATTTCTTAGTAAGGCTAGCAAGCCTAGCAGCAGCAATTTTTAACTAAATCTGAAGCGTATTTTTAGAAGAAGCTTTAGCTACATATATACAGTGCTTGCTAATTTTTCCGACAACAATTTAAGGCAGAACATAACACACAGTTAGGTGTCTACAAAATCACACCAAAAAAAGGTTTCCGGCTAAAACGAAATTCAATAAAATTAGACACATAAGACTCCGATATTTTAGCACTAAAACAAAAAAAACGATTTATGGTCCTTCGGCCACTTGTTGATTTTATAGATATCAAGTTTATAGCTTAAGCAAGAGTCTACCTGTACCATTGTACTGTCTTATTGATTTTTCTTTTTTTTACTTAATTTTATGGCATGAATTGAAGCGAATAAAAAGGGACCAGAAGATAAAAAAATGAAAAGAAATTGTATATCAACTGGGTTGACAAACCAGTTTAACTGATTTTTATGTGCAATTTTCCTTTGCCTTTTTTATTGTTGCTGTTGTTGTTTTAAAAATTGCATTTATTGTTGTTGTTGTTATTGTAGTTATTATCTGCTTAATGCAAAAGTAAGTTTATGTTGTAGGGATAAAAAACAACATCTTTACACCAATAAAGCTTGGAAAAGGGAATTATAAAGCCCCAACAGTACATTATTTTAAAAGACTTGACTAACCTTATGCATACGGCACTGAGTGTATGTTGTTGAAGCATTTTTTTGAAGTTGTTGTTTTTACATGTGATAGCTGCGATTATAAAAAAGAATTTTATTACCTTTTAATACAATAATTCCCTTAGCCATCATAACTTTGAGCTTACACTTGGATTTCTGTTGGCTTTTTTTTTTTTTTTTTTTTTGTTTGTAATGATTATAAGACCATCAACAGATAAAAATTTATGTTTAGAGAGATACATACACATTCTCTTTAGAGCATTCGCAGGGTTTTTTCTTTTTGGTCTTAAAAATCCGTGTATATTTTTAAATTTAAATGCATATATCCTATCCTGTTCCCTATACTGTGGTTCTGTCCTTCAAAGTGATTTTTTTTTTTTTAACATTTTTTTAACATAAAATTATTCATTTAAAAGGGATTCTTTTTTAATTACAATGTTTTCTTTTTTTTCTGGAAATGACAGTCTCGTCATACACAGCTAATTATAATTACAATGAGATATTTACTTGACTAAAAAGCATTTTTTTTCTTTTGTAATATTTAAACAATGATAATAAAGCTGATTTTTTATAGAAATTTACATAAAGAAAATTAACAAAAATACACTCAAAGAAAAGTAAAAAAGCAAATTGGTAATGGAAACATATAAAAAGCAAGAGAGTTAAGCTTGTATGTGTGATATTTTATACTTCCAAATATATTATTACGTTTTAAACTTTTTAAAGCGTTTGAGTTCTTTTTAACTGCGTCAAAATAGAATAAACACCACGTTCTTGTTTTACAGTTTTTCTCACAGTTTATATTAATACAGCAACTTATTTATCATGCACTTAATATTTGCTCATGCAACACTTTTATTTATGCCTAAACACGTTTTTACTTTATGACTGCAAAACAGTAACTAAATCGATTTAATTGCCTACAATTTAGAAAGTTCCGGAACTATCTCAAACGCTCTCAAATCCTCCATTTTCTGCCAGTTAATTTTAAACATGTAAGATTGTGTTATCCAAAGATGGTTGAATTGGCAATTCCATCAAATACTCAAATCAGTACGGCATTACCAGGGTAACACATTCACAAACTTGACACAAATCAATGGACTAAAATCCCACAATACACTCCCTATTGTGGTGTATTTTCCTTTTAGGCAATTTTATTTTCGCAACAATATATAAGAACATTACGTGTCGATGAAACACAGTGCTGCGAAAGTTTAACGAGTGTGGTCAGCCACAACGAATCGACGTGAGGATCTCTACAGGACTATAAACCTGGTGGATCATACAGCGGTGACTGGTGAGATCTAGAGAGGCCTAACTATAACTATGAACTGAGTACAATTTGTGTATTACGCACCAACACACTACAGCCCCATTAGACCAACAATCACGGTCCGGGAATTCAACCTCGGATCTCCTGCCAAAACAGAGATGCAAAGGTATAACGTCAAGAACCTCGCGTGGAATGGACAGACTTCTTGATACATTTCGGGATCGCTTGTCGAAAAATTTTACCGTCAAATATGCCGCCACCAAACCAATCAAGGCCTCTAAAACCGCTGTTGGACACGTTCTCATTGGCCCAGTTATACTGAGGCACACAGGTATCTGTAACCTGACTAATTTATTCATGGTGGTAGCTTCCACAGCCTTTCTGCAAGCTATTAAATAATAGCGGTATATATTCATAGACATTCTCGGCGGAAGATCCCACGTATTACCGTAGGAGAAGCGACCTGCACAAAAAGCATTTATCAATAGTCCGCTCTGGAAAGTAAAACTAGTGAACTAGATCCAACATGGGAGTAAACTTAGCTGAAGGATCACTGTACTCAAGACAGACAGATAAAGCTGGGCTTTGTCCTCATTGCTCTTCAAACATGTGCTAGATATTGACAAGACTTAAGCCCTTACGGAGGAACGAGAAACAGTGTAGAGGCTCGGTACTCAGTATGGGGATCTAGACTATGCTGACGACATTTATCTGATGCCTCCCAGCTATACAGACAGACAAGTCAGAAAAACTCAACAGTTTTGTTTGTCTAGCGGTATTAAGAATAAATGCCGAAAGTACTCAGAATAAACAGCGATATAACCAGGACTTTTAAAATCGACGATACTACCATAGAGAATGTCGAATAGTTCTTCTACCTGGGTAGTATTATAACGAACTAAGGTGGATTCTCAATGGATATTAAAAGTCACACAAAGTCTGTAAAGAAAGAATTTGGACGTTTAAGGAACGTTTAGAGATCTCCCTTACTATCACAATCTTCAAATCGAACGTCAACTTAATAGTACTGTATGGTTGCGAGACCTGGAACTACGCGACTTGAAGGCTATACAGGTATTTGTTAATAGGTGCTTGCGGAAAATACTGATGCTGTTGGCACAAACAAATCAAATACCTATCGCGCGAAAATTAAAAAACGTAAATGTAAATGGATTGGACATATGCTACGAAAGCTCTAGAACGAAAGCCTGAACTGCAATAGATCGAAATTCACAAGAAAGCCGCTGAAGAGGAAGGTCTGCTCTCATCTAGAGGTGACAGATCAATAAAAAAGTTGCCTAGATGAAGAAAAGTTGGAGTGAAATTAGGTATATGTCAATGGATAGATTAAACTGGTGTTCATTTGTCGAGGACATCTTATGCTTCATATAGGATCAAAAGGACCACAAATATGTGTCTTAAGCCTGAATCGATTAAAAAAGTTTTTTTTTTGTTTTTTAGCGCTGGAAGAATTGGTCAAGGGATTTTTAATGGATCTTAAGTTATCTTACTTTTGACCAACAAAAATTTTTTGTAGATATCAAAACAAATAGTAGTGAGATGGTTCAACATCTGTGATCTTCGGTGGGTGCGTTAAAACTTCCCAGCCAAGTGCAGTTAACTTTATGTGGGTCATCAAAAGTATGCGTGAGATGGCATTACCATGATAGAACACGACACCTGTATTATTGGTCACTGCTTTTTTGATTGCTTAGTTCAAACAGTTATGTTGTAAACTGGAAAGTAAAGAATTGATCGATTCTCTTAATTATAGCAGTTCTTAAAAAAGGAGAATTCCTTTCAAATCCCACCAAGTACTCAAATAACCCGGTTTGTGGGAGAACGTTGGCTGTTCAACTTGCGCTTTCTCTGTCATAATAAAACGCTTTTTTTCCGGTATTTGGCTTATTTTCTAATCAATATATTGTTTTACACGGGCGACTGTCTTAACCAAAATTGTAACCTGAAATGCAAACTTTCACAAGCGTGTGTCGTTGACACAATTTTAATAAATAAATCTGATTTATTCTGTCATAAAATGAAAATTTTTTGTTAGTTTGCAAAACCTTATTTATTTCCAGTTTAATAAAAATTTTAATGATTTTCATATAAATTTGTTGTTCTTATTAGAAAACCCTCTACACCACCATAATCAAGGTGTTGATATTTTTGCGTTATACAGTCCATTACTTTTATTTTCAAATTATTTTAAAACCCTTTCATGAATTACAATGCAATTGCAAAATAGAAAAACTGTTGCAAGACCACAAATCCCAGATGTCTTTTATGTTCGTTTGCCGGTCTCACAAAGAATTCAATCTGATTGAACTGGTGCTGGTTAATTGTGTCGTCAATGGGAAAAAAATCGATTTAATAGTTAAAATTAAAAATAAGAAGAGACAAACAACAAGAACATGAAATATTTATTGCATTTGAAAGGAAAATAGATAATGACCAATTCAATACACTGAGAAAAATTTTTGAATTTACTGAATTTTTATTACACAAAGATTTGAGGTACTTTTTGTTTTTGGTACTCATATTATGTCAATTGTGTGCTTAATTATTTATGTCTTTACAGTTATAAAAGCATATAAATATTTGACGTTTTAGTTCATAGAAAATAATATTGTACCTTATTTGGTACCTTTCGGATACAAATTATATGATATATTTTTCATCTTCAATTCTGTAAAATGTTTAACCCTTTGAAGCAGACGTTAATTAGTCTTAATTATGTTATAGATACTTTTATTTTAAAGAATATTTGTTTTAATTTTTACATTTTCACATTTTTCTAAGGGTATTTTGTTTGATTTTCGGTGGATCTACTGCCAGCACTGGAAGGAAAACAGGCTGACCTTCGGACCAATATGTTATGTATTAACCATTTAAACTCATTGAGCATAATCCTGAATCAATCTGTTGAATTTGAGAACCATCTATATCTAGTATGTATTTATTCATTTGGGGGGGAGCTATGACTCTATTGCTCATGGCATTATCTGGAAGTCACTTAAATGTTGGGACGTGCCACTGAAACTGATTCGACAGGGTCTAGCTTCCGTATTGTCCATAAAGATCGAAATTGGCACGGGAATAAACCAAAGGTGTGTCATCATTACTTTTCAATATCATGATTGATATTGTCTTGAATCTCGCAATGGTGGAAAATGGAGGAAATTTGTTAGGACTTTAGGAAAGACTAAATCATCTCGGGAAGGCAGACGATGTTCGCCTTCTTTCCCATAGCATTTCGGATATGTATATTAGACTACAAAGGTTTTCAGAAATATCGGAAAGACCCAAGCTGAAGATTGATATCAATAGCACATGGGTGCTAAGGATTTGTTCTTGGAAGATTAATCCCTTTCGGTTGGAGAAGTCAAATTCTTTCTTCTATCTTGGAGCGTGTGTATTAAATACTGGGGGTCTCAGCACAGCTATCTCTTGCTGAATAAAAAAACGCCACTCAATCTTTTGGACAGCTCAGGAAAGTTGAAAAGTAATCAACGATGTCTAGTTGTGTTAAGATCAATATATTCAACTTGAATGTGGAATCAAGACTTCTGTATGACTGTGCTAAGGACCTCCAATAGCTACAAGTACAGAATACTAAAGATATTTTGGAAACAAACTATTTACAACTAAAACCTATAGAACGGAATACGACATGTTTCGGTATCTTAAGAGATCCGAAAGCGAAAGCGGAATCGAATCCAAAAAGTGGTGGGCAAAATGCAGAGAATATGGTGTGTGGTCAGGAATATGGCAATGCATAGATCCGAATAGAGAAAATTTATTGAGGCCTTACGATACTCAAAGGAATAATGTATATAAAAGATGGCTGACCCAAGATCTGCAATTTTGGTATGCTTTTTTTCAGCACTTCGTGTAATACCACAAAAAAGTAGTCTATTCGGGTGAAATTGCATGATCTGGGCGGCTTTGGTGAACTACTCAAAAAGTTCTTTGAAGCGCGTTCTCTTGATAAAGTTACATGTCAGTCAAGTCCAGTTTTTCTATTTAGGCAAAAAAAATGGTAATTAATGCACGTTACCATGCTTAATTGATTATAACCTTGCGATTTTCCTCCCTTTTGAAGAAGTACGGTCCAATGATGCCACTGGCTCACTAAATGCATCAAAGAGTGCATTTTATGGCTACATTGGATGTTTCTGAACCACAAGTGACTGCTTTTCACACAAAATTCGGAAATACTCTTGCTTGACGTACCCATTGGTGCCCTGTGACCAATTTTGATAAGATTGAATAAGTTATAAGCGTTCTTCGTTAGTTGCCTATTTATAGTGAACTGGCAAACCAGACCTAGCTTTTTACACTGAAAAACTTACTTTCAACAAAAATAATTCACAAAAGAACCGACATTTTTTGAATTTTGCAAAATATTTAATTTTGTTATATTTCTGGTACTTTATTCAGTAGATGTTGCTTTTCTGAAAACATCATTTATGCAAATTTTTACATTTTCTAATTGTCTCATAAATATTATTTTGTTTGTAGTACTTTTTTGTCCCTGCACTTTTGTGTGTAAAGTACCTTTATGTCTTTGGTACTTTTTTAAATAAAAATATTAGTAAACTTTTTTTCTTAGGTACTTTTTTGCCTTAGGTACTTTTCTAAATCAAGAAAAATAGGGAAAAAATAATTTTTTGAAGAAAAATTTGTTAAATTTGTGTAAAAAACAAATTTTGGCAATTAAATTCAATGGTGAAATGAAAAATCTAACCCAGCTTTTTTAGCATTGCCACATGTTAAGAACCCGATGGTAATGATTCCGTTGAAGCGAAAGCCGCTTGTGGTCAATAGATCAGTTATTTCACAATAAGATGACTTATTTTGAGGGTTCTTACAGACTCAAGGATTGAAAACAAATAGCAAAAGAAAATTTTTTTATTTCTGTAAAAAAATCTTATTTAAAAAATCTTATTTATGTACATTTTTATTTTTTCTAACTATCGCATAAATAAATGAAGGATTTCTTTGAGATGCTTTTTTGTCCCTACACTCTTTTGTTTTAGGTACTTTTATAACTTTGGTACTTTCTTAAATAAAAACGAAAAATGTTTACTTAAAAATGAGATTAGATTTTTTGCTCTGTCTTAGGTACTTTTTTGCCTAAGGTACTTTTTCAAATCAAGACAAATAACGAAACACTTTAATTTCTTGCAAAAAATTTTCCAAATTTGTGTAATGAAGAATTTTGTTTTGGTACCTTTAAAGTAATTTATAATATATATCGCTATGTTATACAGTAATGTTTAGATTTTTCAAATTTTTCTCAGTGTAAAACTTGAAGTTTGTGCAAAAAAAAAAACTCAACACTTGCGCAATTATTATTATTATAGAAAAAGGGAAAAGTAATTGCAAAAGAATTAATGTCATTATATAGAATTCCAATGAACGTATGTTCTTGACTATAGTAGTTACTATAGGCCGGCTGTTTTTCTAGAATAGCAGTTGCTTGAAAATGAAAAAAAGAAACAAAATACCAACCATATATGTATGATTTGATATCTATTGGCAAATATATTAAGAAAACATATGGAAAAATAAAGCAAAAAAAAAAAATTTGTATGATTGGTATCTCTTTCTTTCGCTCTGTATCCTTAAACGTAAATCATGTACGATACTCTGTGTGTACGAGTATAGCTTTGCCTTGGATTAAAAGTTTAGATGTTTAAGCAGAGGGAAATTGTAAGAACAGTAACAATGATACTTAGCTGAGTATCATCATAACTTTTTACTATTCATTTTCCAATTGCATACTTAGGAGTATGTGAGTATGTGAGCTAAGGAATAGAGTTCTGTTTTGTCTGTCAGTGATTTATTTTCAAGCTTGGCCTCTTTATTGGTATTGAATATCCAGCTACAGGTTTACTTAAGAAGTAATGAAGGCAACGGCCATGTCAGTGGTCTGTGAGAATGTTTGCATTTCTTTAAATATGACGAAGACAATGATGATGATGATGACGATGATCATAATGATCCATGGAGCAGGTGCTTTTTGAAGCGTGTTTACTTTTAATTGATGAGGGATTTGTTTGCTTTTAGTTTTCGTTTTTTTAAGGCTTGTTTTCTTCTCTTTCCTTTTTACATTTAAGCTTTGGTTGAAAAAAATGCTATTTTTTTCACTCTTTTGCATGTTCGTTTGCTTTGTCATGGACATATTGTCGGTACCAAAAAAAAGACGATGTGAAAGAAAGAATGTACCAACTAACTAACTAACCAGTGAACCAGTAAATAATTATAATTGCACCTGGGAGGATTATTTATTTTTATAATTGCCAACCACTTTTGTAGCACTTCTACTCGTACTTCGTCTATTTAGTTCATTATATTTCTTTTATTAATGATTTCGATTTGTGCTGGGGAAATAGTTTTTCCTCTACTTTAACTATTATAAGCCTTATTTGCTAAGTTTCATTTCGTTGCCATTTCAAAAAAAAAGCAGAAGTGAAAATATAAAATGCTTTTCTAAAGACTTAATAAGCTTAATTATGGTTTTTTAGACCGAAAAACAGCAGCATAATTTTCTAATTATTTTTCATTATGATGTTCTTGTAGTGCTAATACAACAAATTAACTGGTAAATCATACAAATTGCTTATATCGTGCAAATATTATCTTTTTAAAGATCTTACCAAAGAAATTCTAAAGAAATATCAATTCTGTCATAAATAATATGGCATTTGAAAGTATTAATAATATGCTTTGGGTTATACATCTTGTATATAAAAATGAATGTGTGTGTTTGTATGTGCCTTTATAGACAGTTGAACCAATTTTCTTGAAATTTTTAAGGTATCTCTGTAAGGAACTATATACTACATAAATTTCACAAATCCCAACTAAGCGGTGCCACGCCCATACATTCATTTGTCTATATCTTCAAAATAGTCACAGAAAGAGTCTTTAAATTTCGGCCAAATAGATTAATTGTCAATACAAATCATCAGTCAAAATGTGGGCGTAACTGGAAAAGTAGGCTTGGCACCTCCCATACAAAGTAAAAATTAATTTTAGTATATCTTGAGAACGGTTACAACTAAAGATTCAGAAATAGGTCTAGTTCACTTGATAGTCAATACAAATCAAAAGTCAAAAAGTGGGTGTAATTAGAAAAGTAGGCGTAGTGCCTTCCATACAAACTAAATATTGATTTTAGTATATCTTGAGAATGTTTAAAGTGAAAGGGTTAGTCGGAATGACTTCTTTAAAAAGTGAGCGGAATTGGAAAAGTGGGCGTGGTACTTTCGTTCTAAGCTAAATATTGATTACTGTATATCTAGAGAAAGGTTAAAGCTAAAGTTATAGAAATTGGTCTCATTTACTTCATAGTCAATACAAATCATCAGACAAAAAGTGGGCGTAATTGTAAAAGTGGGCATGGTAACTCCCATACAAGATAAATATTGATTTATGTATATCTTAAGAACGTTTACAACTAAAGTTTCAGAAATTGGACATAATGACTTGCTAGTCAATACAAACTATCAGTCCAAAAGTGAGCGAAATTGGAAAATGGGCGTGGTAACTCCCATAAAAAACAAATATTGATTTCATTATATTTTCAGAATGTTTAACGCGAAAGGGTTAGTCTGAATGACTTCTTGAAAAAGTGAGCGAAATTGTAAGAGTGGGCGTGGTACCTCCCATAAACACTAAATATTGATTACTGTATATTCTGAGAACGGTTAAAGCTAAAGTTTCAGAATTTGGTCTGACGGACTTTAATGTTGATAAAAGTCATCAGTCAAAAACTGAGCAGTAATGGACAAGTGGGCGTGGTACCTCCTATACAAACTAAATACTGATTTCATTATATCTAAAAAAGTGTTAGTATTTGGTCTCAATTATGAACTTATTCAGACAATACAAATCGTTAATTCAAAAGTGAAATTGGATAAATAAGCATAGCATATGCCACACAAAGTAAATAAGTGGTGGGCAAATTTGAAGTGCGAAAGTAAATTGGCTTAAAAAAAATTTTTTTTTTTACAAATTCAGTTTTATTCATACCAATATAAAATAGAAATATGAGGGCTAATAATGGAATATGATGTCGGGCAAATGTCCACCTCTAGCACGACGGCAGACCTCCGCTCTTTTCATAAAATTTCGATTCACATTTTGCAACAAAGCTACGCTTATCTCGTCAATGCAGAGCCGAAATTCATCTTTCAGAGTGTTAGTTGTTTGTGATTTGTTCGCGTAAACCCGGTCTTTCAAATGGCGCCAAATCGAGAAATTACGCAACCGGGAAATTTCTCATGTAATAACTGAATTGTTTGGCTGACTGTGCAGCTTGCGGCGCGTTCCTGCTGAAACCAAAGGTCACTGATGTCAATATTAGTCAATTGTTGACACAATAAATTGGTTATCATGATTTGGTAGTCCAGAGAATTCACGGTGATGGCGCCTAACCACACTACGAGCATATTATTTTGATATATTGTCAACAGCAGGACTGTGAGCCTCGAATTTAGCGATTAGTTTACGCACAGCTGTCCCAGAAGGAGCCTGATTACGTGGGAAAGCTGCGCGAATTTTACGAAGTGATACAGTTATATTTTCAGGTTGCAGTGTTTCACAGTTAAAATTTCCCAATTTTTTACTATGTGAGGGTATCAATTCTCGACATTTCATCATTTGACAGCCAATTTACTTCCTAACCTCAAATTTGTCCACCGTGTATTATTTTGTTTTACTTGGGAACGGTAATAGCAGAATTAAGTACAAACAACGTAGTGAACAATACACATCAACGGCAAGTAACTGCAAGAGATTGGATAAGTCGGAGTGGCACGTGGAGAACGACAACTATTAAAGCTTCGCCGGGTTTAGCTAGAGTATACACATATATACATACTTATATACATATATCAGCTGTGCCGGCATGAAGTAAGTCTTTTATTGTGGGGAAAATTAAACAGTAATTTTTAATAGGAAAGTAAAAAACATTTTATTCAAAGGTATTGGCCGTTGCTGGCTACATATTTTTCTCATCTTTCAGGCAATTTATGGAATCCACGGCAATAAAACTGTTCGCTTTTTTTTAAGCACACCAATTAGTCACCGAATTTTGACTTTCTCGTAGGAATCGAAGTGCTATTCAGCCAGAGCATACCCTGTCGATGAAAACAAATAGTAGTCGGAAGAAGCCAAGTCTGGTGAATACGGCGTAGCAGCTCCCAGCGTAATGCTTCGATTGTATCCTTAAACCGGTTTTGCTTTGTATGCTGGTGCATTGTCATGTTGAAAAATTGCCCTGCCGTGTCTTGTGAACCATTCTGATCGTTTTTTGTCGGTAGCGAACCGTTTGGACGGTTTTAGGAGCTCATGGTACACCACACCTTTTCGGGTCCCACCAGACACAAAGAATCGATCTGGTTTCCCAGCCGAAGTTGATGGTTGTCCTGGACTAATCTATGAATTTTTCAGCTTAGGATTCTGAAAATATATCTATTATTCATTCATCGCCAGGAACAATTCGATGCAACATTGATTTTGCTATCGTGTCTTTGAAACAAAAAATGAATACTTTCCGCAAAACATCAATTTCTGTTATAAAATTCGCCATCTTTAACACGATAAAAAAAATATATTGTCAATAGAAAAATAAAATTAAGTCGTTAACAATAAATGGAGACATTTGTATTTTGACGCTCACTTCATACCGGTACATCTGGTATATATAGTACACATACGGTAATATATCTGGTTAAGAACAAAAAACGAAGACTATTAAAATATTAGTAGAACTTGCTATACAATTACGTTCCTGTATATGTATATGAGTAATAAAGAACCTCTCTAAGATTTATAGGGTATCCATGGTTTTTTGTTTCAACATGGTAAACTCCTTTCTCTTTTTCATCTTTTTTATAAAACTTCGCAAAGGATCTTTTTCGAAAAAGTCCTTATTTAAGAATTAACTCGTAAAGCTCTTACTCAAGCCTTAAGCTGCTAAATTTTTTGATTCGATTTACAAATATAACTCAAATTGTGTATTTTTATTATATTTTGTCTTTTGAAATCCCTGACTTCTTCACCTTTTCCCAGCCCAAGCCACACAATCTATGTATGTGCTAAGAGCCTTAATTGAGTAACTAGCAAAACAATCTAAAAAAAATAATCAATTAAAAATTTAATTTTCCATATCATTTTATAAAAAAATTAAAAATAAAATAAATTGAGAAAAAGTCAGAAAAAAATCTAGAGCCACCACTACACACACTTACCTGAACATTAAAATCGAAGAAATATTCTGGTTGCAATGGACATGGCAGACCACATTTACAGGTACCCGGTGACAATAAGTAATCTTTTATTTGAAATGGTGAACGCAATGTTGAACCAGTTGGACTGTAACGAGAGAAAGAGAAAAAACAGAGAAAATGTTAGAAAACAGAAAGTTAAACAAAGTGTTAAAAATAAGAATGAAAACGATAAACGCAAGAGGTGTTATGAATGCACCCATTTGAAAAGAAAATTTCATTTATAAAGATTAGTTTCACGTTTTTACGTAAGTCCATCACTCATTCATTTCCCAATACAGCAATTTCCCATCAAAAATTTTAAGAGCAAATCACTCAAGCTATAAATAATGCCGTTATAACTAACCTGGGGACTAGTGCAAAATCAATATGATCTCTAATTTTTATCAGGTGTTTGGCTAAACTAAATTTATCGGCTATTTTCTAAGAGGTTCATAACTTTGAGTTGGCAATACTGCTATATTTGGCAACCGATTTAACAGCTGATAGTTGCTATTTGTTTACTTTGGTTTGACATTTCATTATGGATAGACTTACACCGCCGCCAATTCGGCGAATGAACTAAAGCATAAATTGCTATTGATATGACATTTCCATTCAAAATTTTGTTCTCCGATAAAACACATTTTTGGTATATTGGGTACGTAAATGAGCAGTATTGTTTCGTTTGGAGTAAAGGTAACACAGGCTTCTGTCAAAACGCTATTACGTCCACAGAAAACTACTCTTTGGTAAGCTTTATAGGCTGGCGGAGTCATTACTCCATACGTGTTTTAACGCGATGATGGTCAGAATATTACTGTCAATGGTGCACGGGATACGGATATAAAAGAAATTTTTTCGCACCACAATTAGCTGTCACTAGTCTTGCTGACACGTGGTTATAACAGGACGGACTCAAAGAAACTTTTTATGGAAGAGAAATTTAACGTAATGGTCCAATAAATTGACCACTACGATAGCGTGATTCAACCCCATTGAATCATTTTCTTTGGATTTATATAAAGTCAATAAACCTGAGGCAATTGAATATCTAGAAATCAACATTCGAAAAGTTGTTGACGAAATACTGGTGTTCCAGATTTCATCTTGTACGCACCAGCCATAATGTCATAAAATTTTCGATCCAACAATGTCCGTTTCATTGATATTCAAAATATATTTCTTTGTTATGTTATGAAAACACCCGACATTTATTTCAGTCCTAACTTTTTGTTTTATTTTTTAAAGGATCTTATTCTTCATTGCAGAGCTCTCGATAGTATTCGGAGGTCTGACGGAAGCTGGACTATCTCGGTCGAGAAAACACACGATCTGCTTGTTATGCCCACTTTCCGGGTAACAATCTCTTTATTGGTAGTGGTGATGATCTGCTGTTAAACATCTGTGTTTTATTTTCGACCGCAAGTTAAGTTGAAAAGCTAACTTGGCTGAGACTGCTCGCAGAGCGACTTGTGCCACCCTCTGCTACAGAAGGGCAGTAGGTGCGAAAAGAGTCTCATTGCCAGCGTTATACGCTGGATTTATTCAGCGAATGTTTTGTATGGAGTGGTCTTTTGGTGGACTGCCCTCGATAAAGATTGCAATGTGAGACTGTTTGATAAGGTCAGAAGATCTGCTGCAATCCAGATCACAGGTGCGTTACATACCACCCCTACAAGAGCTCTTTTTGTGACGCTTGGATGGCTCCCTCCGGAGATAATTGTCAGACAACGCGCCAAACTAGTAGTATTGAGACTGAACGTCGTATCACACTGGCACATTATACCCTCGGCATACATCTTTATTCTATCTGAGGAACCTTAGATACTGAGTGATACCGGCTATGCGTCATCTGGATCTGAACTGTATAGAAACTTACTTGTAATTATTCCTAGTAGCGAGGACTGGGCCTCTGGCTCTATCATCCCCAGTGATTCAGAAGATGTCTATACAGACGGTTCCAGACTACAGAACTGGTTGAGCAGTGGAATTGTTTCCGAGAGACTCAACCTTGGTGTTTCTCTTCGCCTTCCGGACTACTGCAATGTGTTTCAGGTAGAAGTGATGGTCATTTTTCATGCTGCAGAGTGGATTCGTGATAATAGCGCTCTGTTCTGAAAAACAGGCGGCGATCATAACTTTTTCGGGTCTAACTTCAACTCTGAGCTCGTCTGGGAGTGCCGAGATTCACTTGTGGCATTATCGCGACAGTTTTGTGTACACCTGCCGGGTAACTGTGCTGCTGATGAGCTTGTTAGGACGGGCACACTTCTTCCGGACATTCGTCTTCACGTGAGGGTGGATGTGCCTTTTTTTCTCCGTCATTCCTCTAGGGAGCATATTGGCTCCTACAAATCATCTATTGCTTGGTTTCAGTTTCATTAATCTATTTGACATTTCAAGCAAAGCAGAAGACTAATCCACTTTAGCACCCTCCATATTTTTGTGTAGTGGTGATATTTACTTTAGCATTGTAATTTTTTCCAGTAGATGGAGCTTTTCCTGATCGTCTGATGTTTATGGTTAGGGGGCTTCTTCTTTATTTTAAGATGGAATTGTCTGGAGGGCAGTTGTAGCTCCTTTATTAAACACTCGAAACCACAATTACATTATATCCTCTGCTGGTGCTCGAACCTGTGTTTTATGCGTGCGCTCTAGCTACTACACCACGCCACCCCCTTACCTCCGTTTAACTGATCAAGCGGAAGTATATGAAGGACGCTGAAAGAGCCTGTACGGAAGGTAACTCTTGCTTTATTACCAAACTCACCTGGCCCAGGTTGGATATGAAGCATACCAATTAACTGTTCTAACTAGACCGTGGAAGCATCTTTTTCATTGTGTCCTTCCTCACCGGTCATTCCGTCATGGTAGGCTCTCACAAAAGCTGCGCTTACCAGGAAATTACTTTTGTTGTGGCTGTGGATTGGCTGAGGAAGAGAAGACCGTGGTTCACTTTATGTGCCAGAGTCCGTCTCTCGCAAGGCGGAAACTTTTCACACTGGACTCTCCCTTTCTCGTTGGTTTATAAGAGCTATCGATCCTTGACATCAGGTTAATAGCCAGCTTCATTAGACTGTGTATCTGATCTAACTTAGGCAAGTGCTTCTATGCGGTGCCTATGTTTGATCAACATGACTCTAGTGAATAAAACGGAGACAACGCGTTATATGGTATTACAATGGGCCACTATGAGTGCTTTAGTGCGACTTTCTTAGCGAGGCTACCACTCCTTTCTAAACCCAACTTCTATAAGCTTTTTCAATTTCAAAGAACTGAAATGGTTTTTTCTTTGTGGTCAAAGACATATAGCCATGATTTCGTACCTGATTTGTCACCCTTTTAATAAATGAAGAACTATTGCTGTTACAAATTTGTAGGTGACAGTTTAAAATCTTTAGCCCCCCTTTTTGCTAACGCTTGAGAGGAATTCTTGTTGCTAAAAACAAGGGTCAATAGCAATTATACAATATGTACCACTAGAGTACATAGATAAATTACTTAAATAAAAAAAGAGAGAAAAGAGGAAAGAAAGGATAACAACATAACAGGGACAAAAATACGATAAAAATTAATTAATTTGCTTTTCCTTGTTTCTACAATTCCTGTGAGTATGCACATCAACGAACAGCCAGCCTTGTAAACATGACATTTAATTTGAAAAAAAAAATCTTCTTTTTCTTTAATAAAAAGAAATTCTATTTTTAATTTAATATTTTTTAACACCGCAGAAGTCATAGTTTTATACTATGAATACATTTTATGCAGTAAAAACGACTTCAAATTGTGCTAAAGTTTAAATGTCATGTCCTTTAAAATAATATTCATTTTATTTTATTTTGTTTTTGTTTTAAAATTCTTTTTAAAAACAATTTAAATTAATTACTTGTATCAGGCTTAATTAAGCCAAAGGGATGGTTCATACAACGAACCAACCAAACAACCATCCAAATATAATAACAAATGACATGACCATGACATTAAATACAGACACAGGCATTACAAGGATATACTCGTTTCGTAAAAGACAATAAATGTTTGTCATTAGAAAGAAGTTCGGTTGGTTGGTTAAGGGGTGTTCAATCTAAGAATGTCTACAACCAATATTAATTATAGGGATTTATACAAATGGAAGCAGGTGGAGTTTTTGTGGATATTTGAGACAATATTCCGTTGTCTTGTAGGCGTTAGTGACACGATATTCAATCAATTTTGATGATTAACCTTGTTTTTACGTGAAATACATCAACAACAACAAAATTAATACAAAGTCAAGATGCGTAATAATAAGATAAATTAAGTAAATTAATTGAATGTAATTAAGCAGAAAAAAAAAAATTCAAAAGAATTGTTTAATATGCCGGCATAAACTAATTTGTGTAATAGTAAGTAATACAAAACACTGAGTGTACGATGAATTGAAATGAATTTTGTTTTTTTTTTTTTAATGTTTAGAAACCGTATCGTAAATTATATGGGGTATTGGTTTGACATTTTAAGCTTCTCTTCGTTGGAAGATATTATTAAAATTGCAATTTATTCTGTAAAAAATTATTTTTGTTTTGTTTATTATTGAAAGAGCAAGAATATGTCGCAGGCTGCTAAAAATATTTGCTAAGTTTGCGGAGACGAAGCACTAATTAGAAAAACAGTAGACAAATGGGTTGCTCGTTTTCGATCTGATATTCTAAAGTTAAAGATACATCTGCGCGGGTCTACCAATCTTTAAAAAAGTCGATCATGGATAAAATTGAGGAAGGCCGACACATAAGCAGCTTCGTGAATATTCGTCACGAAACAGTTATCATCTATTTGAAAAATCTTGCTCGATTCGTGGGTACCACATGAACTATTAGTGAAGAATTTATTAAGCAGAATTTTATTTGCGATCCTCTGCTTAAACGGTGCGTAATCGCATCACTTCTGAAGCGAATGGATACACTAGTTTACAAGGTTTTTGTTCACAGATTAAAACATGCATGGGGCTACTGAAAAAAGTGAACAAAATCTTGGACGCAATACTTTCGTGATATTTATACAAAATGAAAAAGTAAGAATAGCATTAGTTTATGAACAAAAAACTAAAAATGAAGGTTTTTTTATTTATTTGTTTCACTTATGATAGTCTGACATAGTCACTTGGTAAATGCTAGTCCTAAAAACTCGATAAAACAATATTAAATCTTAGTGAACCCATTTATCATGCTCGTCTCTCATACTTCCAAGATTTCTGGAAATAATTTTAAATGGGAACGTACAAAATTAATTAATTCCTTTCGAAATTATTTCGTTAATCAGCAAAAATATTTTCGCAATTTGTAGTTTTTTAATTTCCCTTAAAATTCTCCAACAACAAATACCAAAAGGGTCGCTAAGATGTTTCCTTTTTTGAGGACTTACAAATATTCCTAGCCTCGGAAAGATTCGAAAATAGACCGCATGAGTATCGAATCACCGGTTTTGCCTTCTCCAAAGTCTTTATAAAAAACGTATCTGTGATAAAACTGTTGTGACGTATATGAGTACTTCACATATGTTTCATTCAGTGAAAAGAAAAAGTTGTAAACTTGTGTTATGGGTGACGAAAATTAATTCGTACGCCATTAATGTGTTAAAACCACCATAGACGATGCATTATGAAGCTTTGCAGATGGTGCCAGATTCAGGACTGAGACCAATCTGGTGGGATTTAAAGGAAATTTTTTCAACCTTGTTCTACAACCTGGTCAAAAGATTGATTCTGATCTCCATTGCCAACAATAATTAACGAGATCAAGTGATGTGTTTCATCATGATAATGCCAGGCCACATACATCTACAATGATCCGGCAGAAATTAATAGAGCATAACTGGGAAGTTTCGATGCTTTATCCCAAAATCGTAGAGGGTTATTAATCAAAGCGACATATATTTGGCTTAAGAATGATCTTTCCAAACATAAGGAAAAGATGTTTAATTCTTTCATCTATCCAGACAAATTCATTTAAAGAAACCTTCCTGACCTTTCATCCTACCTCTGACGATGATAACAAAACATCAGACAATGATCAAGATAAAACGCCATCTACTGAGAAAAAATTTCAATGCTAAGTGCGAAACACCACCACCGTTTAGCAAGGATCTTCAAGACACACACAATCATATGGAAGCGAGTTACATTACGTTAATCAACTACTTAGCTTGAAAATCAAGTTAAAAACTGCAACTGATACAAAGCAGCAATAGATGTATGCTCTCTGGAAAGCTAATATGATCCCTAGAAGGGTACCCAATATATTTAGACTTCGCTAACCAGTAGATTTAAGACAGTGATATAAAAAATGTAGTTGTGTTTGTGAGAATATGAAAATTGGTTTCTGAGCATTAAATTGAATGAATAATTAGCATTATTAGTATAGAAACGAATTCTTTTACTATTATCACATACAGTTAAAAAAAATTCAGCATAAACCCCTACGCATGTTCACTCATCGCTATTTCATTGAGACTTAAAGCAAGAGCGAGAAGATACGTGAGTATTAAGCATAAACAAAAGATTCAAAATGTGCATGATGGATATGGGTCATCTCTCTTGAATATAGTAGGATACAAAGGTTCTATTAGGTATGTGTTCTACTGTTGGCCAACCACGTAACTATGCCCTTTTATCTGTATCTTACGCTTTTGATATTCTTTTGAGCGATTGAAATTAATATTTAAGTATATCGGCTTTCAAAGATAATTCTATTACATTTCTACACTGTACTATTTAAACCGCCTATATCCCATTAATTTCATAACAGTACTTCTAAACAATGAACGGTAGCATACGAGTAAAATTTGGTTTAAAGCCTTGCAAATGACGATTGCAATAGAACGGAGCTATTGATAAGTGCAATCACTGTGCATTGTCTGTTCTATTGATAATAAAGGGTGTCCTAAAATCAACGACATGGTAACACTGTTCTTTCTGCTGAAATTGCATCATATTTATGTGGCCAATATGTGATTTCAACAAGACGGTGTCTTATTTCATACAGCCCGTAAAAAAATTCAATTACAGAGAGATATTTCAAGGTTGTGTACTCTCTCGTTTTAGTAAACAGGTTTGGCCCCTAGATCGTGTGATTCTACACCATTAGATTTCTTTTTATGGGGTGAATTAAAATCACAGGTATATGTCAACAAGCACAGAACCACTGCGTGCATTAAAGAAGGTGATTCAACGTTGCATCAACGAAATTCAGCCACATTTTTGCAAAATGGTGATAGAAAATTGCGTAAAACGAGTGCGTATGTGTTGTTCCTTAAATAACTCCATCTTAAGTACTTTATGATTCAACTAAAAAAAAATAGCAATCAAAACTGTGAGAACTGTGTTTTCTATTTTGGAACACCCTATAAAATCGAACGTGTTTTATACATATTTATCACAAAATATGTTCGATTATGTGCTTATGAAACCATATTACAGCAAAAGGAATATTCTTGCTAAACACAATATAGAAACACCAAATTCAGTGCTCAAAAATACTACTTCCTCTCTCTCTCTCTCTCTCTCTCTCTCTCTCTTTATTTTGTTCCTCTCCCACAAAATTTACAATTAATTTATTTTATTGTTTACTTGTTTTGTCAATTTGATTTGAAAAAAACAGTCTATTTGCAAATTCAATTATAATTGAATGACACACAATAAAGATAAATTGAAACAAATCCTCGGCCAGACAGACACTCAACCTCTTTAATTTTAATTTAATTATTTTTCTTTTTTCTGTTAAAATTTGTTTATTGAAATTTACTCCAAAGCTGGAAATTTTTATATGATAAAGAAGTAATAGATGGTGGTTTAGGTTGCAAATTTTTGTTTTTTTTTTTAATTTGTTTTCGCCTTTAGAAATATCAGTTTCCTTCTAATATACGATTAAAACTTTATATTCCTTTGTTGTCTTTTCTTAATTATTTACATCAACAATAGTAATTAAAACACCGCCAGACAGACTGTTTGTACTTGCCAATCTTTTGCTTTCAAAACAATTAAAATAAATCGAGACAAAAAAGTTGTTAATGAACTAAACAACGTCTACTTTTAAAACAATTTTATTAGAATATCAATGGCAACAACAACAGCATAATATTTAAATATTTTTTTTTAACGAAAAAGACACTCTAATCGTGAGATAACAGTATGGACAGACTTATTTGAGTGGGTGTCAGAGTAGAGACATTCAATACTCCAGCTTTGAGTATAACAATGGAACATAAAAAAAATCATGTCTGTCAACAGATGATGACAATGATGATGAGATGAAATGTCATTATTGTTTACATAAATGACAGATTCTTATTATTGTTTTTCAGTTTGTTTTTCTTTTTGTCTGCTTTTGACAACATTCCAATTTCAATAATAATTGCCTTGTATGTGTAATAAGTATTCAAAAAATGACATGAAAATACAGTACAAGTTGGCTTTACACTTGATGCTCTGTTATGAAACACATATGTTTGCCATAGAGAATAGATACACCATTTCCACATGTGTATAATTTAAAAGCTTAAATTTAAAAATGAAACAAAACAAAAACGGTTTGAAATTTTGCCGAATTTATTTTTTTTGTTGTGAAGTACAATTGTTCCGGTTAGAAATGAAATATTATTTTATTGATATGGCTGCCGCGGCTGGCCTCACAGTACCCCATTCGATCGGACCAATTTTCGAGAACTTTTTCGAGTGTATGGGGTCGTATATCGGCAATGGCATCACGAATGTTGGCCTACAAATGCTCAATTGCCTCTGGTTTGTCGGCATAACACTTGTCTTTAACGGCGCCCCACAGAAAATAGTCCAACAATGTTGAATCGCAGCTTCTTGGCGGCCAGCTGACATCACCATTTCGCCTAATTAAATGGCTATCAAACGTTCGATGCAATAAATCGATTGTGGCATGAGATGTATGGCAAGTTGCACTAACCTGTTGAAACCAAACATCGTTGACATCAATATCATGAAGAGCCGGCACAAAAACATTGGTCATCATGCTGCGATAGGTGTCTTCCTGGTTACACTGTCCTCATTTTCAAAGAAATATGGGCCAATGATGCCTCTGCACCAAACAGTCTCTCGTAATGTGTGCCTTGGCTTTTGTGAGACCACGTTTGGGTTTACTAAGCCACAAATACGATAATTTTACTTATTAACGCACCCACTAAGATGAAAATGTGCTTTATCCGCTTCGATCATCAACGAAGCGGGTGGTCATGCGGCTTCAACTCTTGAACCAATTGAGACCTTTTCGCATAATACAACGTAAACTGCTGCGTAAAATGTTCAATTCTTGAGAACGATGACGAGTTGATTTTGATGAATTCTCACGCACACTCTCAGCCACAGCTTCGATATTTTCGGATGTACGGGTACTGTACGAGCACGCTTACGTCTTGGTACATCAACAATTAAAAGCAGTTTCACAAACTTTAGCAATAAACTTGTGTATATCGCGCACTGTTGGTGCTTCTCTGCGATTCCATTTTGTACGGCATTTTTGGGCAATTTCCGACCAATTGTTTTTGTTTTGGGAATAAATTTCTAATAAATCCCAACGCTACATCGATTCATTTCGTTCAGTGGAGATAATATATTGAATTTAGTGACAGAATAGCATGACATAAGTATTGCCAGATTCGAAACAACCGCTGGTTCAAATTTAAGCCGATAGATGGGTTGGTCCACCCGATAAAAAGGATCCCAAATGAACATTGAATAGTTTTAAAAATTATTATTAAGCAATTGATTTCAGTAGACATATCCTTTAGTGTTATTTTAAAGTATTTCTTTAGCATGTATCTTTTCACACTATGCATCAACAAAGTGATGGTGTACACTACAAACACTGCATTAACTCATATTGAGCTATAACAGGTCATTCACTTGACACATTCATAAACGTTTAATGAACTGATTCAAGCCACATGAAAGTGTATTGCCTAGAACCCACTTATGTCATATGAGCATTTAATCATCAGGGAAAACACTTTGAGGATCATCTTAAAAAATGATTTAAAGTTGTTTTCGTTCATAAAACGTTCTTTAAAAACATTTATTCATATTCTGTATCTTAACAGCGAAACAAAGCCTTAGTATAGCACTATTGTACACTATAAACATTGTACTAACACATATATCACTGTATTTTGTTCAACACCTAACATTGTCAGATGATCACCAACATTACATCCATTACTGTATAAAAAAATATTCTAACATTATAGTTTTTTTAATAAAGTAAATCTTAATAAAACTCTTTCAATTTTCCCTCCGTAGAAAACAGTGTAAAACTCCAACTGTTTAGCTACTTGAGCAGAAATCGGAAAAAGAAATCAACAAAAAGTCAAAATCAACGCCAAAATTTGTTGTCACTGATGATTGTTGTTTATTTTGCTTGTTATTCCTTAAATAATAAGATAATAAAGTAAAGACAATAACAACAACAGAATGATGATGGCTGCAGCAACAGAAAGAAATGTAATAAACTTTAATACTATCAATGTCAGCAATATTTTCATAAAATTAAGAAAAAAAATTATCTCTTGTTTTAAATCGATTCGGCTGGTTAGGCAAAATATTTTTACGAAAATGAAATTACCTAAAAAAGAAATACAAACCTTTGTACATTTAAAGCTATAAACTTTATTATGGAACTTATTATATTGGTTTGTGTCAGTGCTACTATCAACCTGCTAATGCTGTATTTATTTGAACGGTGTTGACAGCTCAATTTTGGGTATTAAGATTTCAATTAACGTAGCTTAATAGAAAGTTGTAGTATATATTTGGTCCGCCAAATAATTTTTTTTTTTTTTTTTGAAAATACTATAAAAAAAAATCTACTGAATATTTTCTCATATTTCTTTTTTTATTTGAAAGTACAATCCTTCCGGTTAATAATGAAAAATAACTGTATTCAAATGGTTGCCTCGGCTGGCCATGCAGTTACATACATTATCGATTGTGTGCAGCTGTATTTCACCAATGGCTTCACGAATATTGTCCTTTAAAGCGTCAATTGTCTCTGGCTTGTTGGCGTAATACTTATTTTTGACGGCACCCCATAAATAATAGTCCAACGGTGTCAAATCGCAGCTCCGAGGTGGCCAAACGACATCAGCTCTGCGTCTGATAATGCGATTATCAAATACAAGGCGCATTGAGCATTGAGTGTAGCTTCGGCTCTGTGGCACGTAGCGCCGTCCTGTTGAAACCAAATGTTGGTAATATCCTCCTCTTCAATTTTTGTGAACAAAAATTCGTTCAACATGGCCCGATAACGATCGCCATTGACTGTAACGGCCACTCCTTGCTCATTTTCGAAGAAAAATGGCCCAATTATGCCTCTGGACCAAAATCCGCACCAAACAGTGTCTTGTCTTGGGTGTATCGGCTTTACAATGTATGCGTGCGGGTTTTCTGTGCCCCAAATGCGACAATTTTGCATGTTTACATACCCGCCAAGATAAAAATGAGCTTCATCTGAACACATCGCACACATTCTGCAACATTACCATGATTTTTAAATTAATGTCGCAATATTTCCCAGCGTTGTTCAAGCGTGTGCGCAACCATATTCGTTCAGCGGAAGGATAAAACTAATTATCTGTCAAATGAGAAATGAGCTAAGTATTACCATTCACGAAATAAGCACTAATTGAAGAAAAAAACGTTATATGGCGGACCCGATACAAGAATATTCGAAATTAATGTCAATTTACTATGAAAGGCAGTTCATTATGCTTAGCCAGTCAATTATAGTGTAGCAGTCATAGAGTAAATTCATACTAAGATTTGAGTATTGAATAAATTGATGTATTAGGCAGGTATTAAGTAAGTTGGACACTGTATAGTTATAATGATAGAAATAAACGACTGTATAAAGTAAAACTCTCGGCATATAAAATCCGTGTTATGTTGTTCAGGGGTCTATAGAGGGAATGATGAATCCAACGCTTTTCGCGACATTTTATTTCCTAATTTATTGGACTATAGCCTTTTATGGCTCATATGCTGGTTGCTTGTGGCGTTTTTCCAGTATGTTTTCAGCATTTTATATACGCGCGCATTCATAAAAAATTATAATGCCTGAAAATTCGACTAGACTTGACAATGACTTTAGGAATTTAGTTTCATGTTAAGTTGTAGTTATGCAAAATATAGATCCTCTAAGCGTCAACTTACATCCCAGACAACAATCTATCGTTCGGATGTGACATTTGTCAATTGCCTTATTAAATAAAAGGGGTCTCTAGTAACCTGAATTGTATTTATTCTGTAGGATGTTTCGCAGATTGTGCCTGTTACTAGGAGAACAAAATTCGGCTGTGATGTGTTTATTTGAAAGACTTCAGGCGGATATATCAACAATATCGCTTCGCTAATTGGCGCATAGTGCCGTACAAAATTCCTAAAATTTATTTCGATCTTTAGCTAGACCTTTGATCTGCGTCCAACTTAGTTCCTCATCAATAGACTTTATCTCGTCTAATAGGATTCTCCGCCATGTCCCTCTCGATCGAGTGCGGCTTAGCTTTCCATGCGGATTCCAGTCGAGAACTTGTCTTGCGATATTGTCTGTCGGCTTCCGAAATGTATGCCCAATCAAGCGCCATATACGGAATCTTATCTCCAGGGAAATGAGTGTGTGTTTGCATCTTGAACTCCGAATTCGAAAACCAGTTGTAGGGTCACAATATACACAGAATATTCCTCAAACATCGGCTGATGAAAGCCTGTAGTTTGTCCGTTGCCTTCACTGACACAAGCGAAGTTTCACTCCCGTAATGAATAAACGAATTTTGGTTGCAGATGATACTTATCGGTAATGCCATACTTTTTGAAGGCTTTCGCAAGTCGAGCCTCGATATCCGTTTTGGCACCATCATCTGGTGTGATTTGGCTGCCAAGGTATGTAAAACTCTGAACCTATTCAATAAGTTTAACTTCAAGGAAGAAGCGATCAGAGCGTAAGTAGTTCACTCGCATGGCTTTTGTTTTATTGAAATTTGCGCGCAATTGGTATTTTTTATAACATATTTGCAAGCTTTTCAGCTTGTCCTGCATGTGGCTTCGCTTCGTGAATTTCAGCGCAATATCATCAGCTTAAGTCAGGTTGTTAAGGTGTTGCATACTAATTGATTGCTAAAGAATTGACCACGTGAATTACCACTAGAAAAATGAGTGGGGAAAGGATACATTCCGAGAGCGCACCTCCGTGCTTCCCTCTACACATAAATGCAGCATACTGCGCCTGTATGAGGTGGATCTATTTTCTTGCAACTCCCTTTCTACAGAGTGCATCCCATATGCTTTAGTGTTTCAGACGGTATATACGTAACGGAATAGTATCAGCTAAAAAGTTTGCCGATATGTCTACCACATCAATGTTGCACCAAAAATTTCAAGCATCATTAAGCACAATGGTGGCTAATTCGGAAGTGTTTTATGTAGCTTAGCTTAGTAAACGGGTCGAAAATAAAGGAAAATTAGATTTGTGATATCTTTCTTCTGTGTCACTGTAGGCAATCATATGCGGTAGGTCCAGCTTACTTAATTAACCTGAGCATTCTGGTCTTGCATGGATAAAGGCAAGTCTATATTGGTATTACTGCCGCTGGATAGAATGTCAACAGAATGTGACACAAAAAGTAGAAGACAATTTTTTAAGGGATAGTCTTCGTGATGACTTCCTTCTACATTGTTATCTGCTCCTCAGGCACAGTGATTTTACTTTTCAGTTATCATTTATTATTGTTGATTCTTGGAACAGATTAGTAGGCTAAACACTTTCGTTAAACAGTAACCTAACTTTACCATAAACAGTAGCCTTGGTTTTGGGCTCCAAACAGCTGACTAAAGGTACAAAAATGTTAATGAAAAGCCTTGTAATAGTATTCATTTAATACCAGAATTTTTTAAAGAATCTTTCCTCAACAAGCAGTAATTTCTTGCAATAATTTAAGCTTTTCTGTCAAATTTTTATTCCCCTTTTTCATTGGTGGCTGTAAGTTTTCTCAAGTTTATATAGTGGCACCTACAGTAGTACTCGTATTTGCAATCAGTAGTTGTGTTTGTAGTTTGTCTGTTAAACAAAAAGTAGCATTTAAAAATGTACTTGCTTGCTTGTTACAAAATAAACACTAAAACAACAACAACGGCTAAAAATACACCAAAACAAAAAAGAGGGAAAAATATTCATCCTTTTTTTGTTACACATAGGCAGAGACTACATAAGTTTTTCTTTTGTTTCACTCTGTAACAATTTCGTTATTACTGTGACATTTTATTTAAATAAAAACATGCAACTTTATTATATCTACCGATTATACAGATACATACATATGTATGTATATATAAACAAATATCTGTATGTGTAATTTATATTTGTATAGAAATTCATTGTTGTTATTTAAATAATAAAAACAACAATAAAATACAGTAAAAAAAATTATTTGTCTGTGATATCTCCTCTGTAGAATAAATAGAAACTACATTAACGGTAGTTAAATGCTTTAGCCAAACAAGTCACCCACCTACTCTTACTCTCGTTCTCTTCGTTTTTCTCTATATTACAACCTTTTAGTCTCTTTTAATTTGTTTTCGTAGTATTCTTTTATGAACATTTTATGTATTTTTTATTTACCGTTATATTCTCTTCTTTTTTAATTTTATGTGTAACGCTGTTATTGCTGCCTTTTTAAATGTGTGTGTGGATATAAATGTATGATATTGTCAACATGTCATCAACGTTTAACAAATATTTGTTTCCATTTCAACAACAACAACAACAACAACAACAAATAAAGGCGATAAACAAACCGGTGAAAAATGTTTTTAATTTTTATTTCTGTGCACCGTAATATTTAAATTGCTCTCATTGTTTTTTATTTGCTTTTTATTTTATATATTTTTTCATTTATTTTATGTTTATTATTTATTATTGAATTGCTTTTTATATAAACGTACATATATTTGTAATTGTTTGTGGGTGTATGCTATAAAACAATATTTAATTAGAAAAGTATTTAAAATTGTGGAGTTTGTAATTGTCGCTCATCTACTTTTTCTCTTTTTATAGTGAAGGTGAGTATTTTAACGAATACATATGCCAATGCCAACGCATATATTGTTTAAGTTAAAGAGAATAGACTTTAGTGAGTAAGAGAAATCGTTATTCGTAATTGAAAATTTTAATATAACGGAAAAAAATATTTAAAATTAATATTATAAAAGCTTATACACAAAGTGATAGAAAAAAAGCCACAAATATTAATATTAAGGGAAATCACTTTTTGTTGCAAGCAGGCCTTGCAAGTTTTGCAGACGTAGCAAACCTAGTATATCTGCCTCATAATTACATGAAAGTGTCTTTTGCTACACTTATGCATATTTGCTACAAAAAAAGCATTGTAAGTTTGCTATACTGTTGACTGTTTTTTATTTTGTCTATATACCCAGAACACTTAAAACCGTTTTAACACGGTAGACAAATTCCAAACGATACCGTGTAAAAAATCATGTAAAGACATGGTTAGTTGCAAAATGAATAAAATATTGAAAAAACATTTTTTTTTTTGGACAAAATTTTCAAAAAAAAATATTTATTATTTATTTGTTAAAATAAATTCAATTTGCTAAAGGTTCCACTTGTAAATTTACAACAAAGAGTGATTCCCGCTTTATTTCAATAACAAAAAAATATTTGGTTTAATTTTTTTTTCACCATTTGAAAGTACTAGCTCGTAATTGGCAATTAAAGGATTTTAGGTAATCAAGGCCTTAATTGAACTCAATTTACCATACAGTAGCACAATTGATAAATTAGTAATTAATTACATTATTAATTGAGACGAATTTACAATTCAACTCTGTTTAAAGTATCTGGAACAATGAGTGGCAACTCCGTGTGAAGTGCGTGCAGTAATAACAGTATATAGTATATAAAATCCGTATTCATACAAATTTCTTTTTATTAATATTTAGTTGTGTTGCCATTATTTCTTTACAAGTTCTTAACATGTTCATGTTGTGTGGTCGCATAAATTCGAAATTTCATTCAAAGCAATTTTCACTGGTCAATAAAGTTCGTCCTTATTTCTGTAATTATCGCAGTTTATTTTGAGATCTACAATATCCCATCGCTTTTCTGGGGGAATGACATCTGACGAATACGCTATACATGCCAAAACGTTGATTTATTTGCTTACAGAACACTCCTTCACTCATTTATCTGTGCATTTTGAATTGTTGTCCTGTTGATGTGTCCAATCAAGTATCAGTATGTATTCCAGGATATCCTCGTAGGCCAATCGTCATTTATCTGTGCATTTTGTATTGTTGTCCTGTTGATGTGTCCAATCAAGTATCAAGATGTATTCCAGGATATCCTCGTAGGCCAATCGATCCATTACACCCTTTAGTTTGTGTATTGGCCCAATTTCATGACTAGAAATGCATTCCCAGACTAGAACACAGTCTTATTTATGTTTTATCGTTTCCAAATTAATACACTGTCCTTTTAATTAAACTAAATCCATAAGAACGTTTCACATTCAACTTAGATTCGTCAGAGAAGAGTACGGTCTTCCAATAAAGGTATACCAAGTTTCAATTCTAACCAATGGTCTTTTTGCACTTCGACATGATACTAGGGTAGGGAAAGAGTTTGATTTGTTTTGACGCATAGAAAATAGCCGTTTTGTAATTTTAACGTAAACTTTTACTGAAGCAAATTTGTTCTTTTATGTTTCTGTTAGTAAAAGTAGTATATTATCGTTATAAATAAACCAAATTGAAATTCGAATGAGCTTTTCTATGCTATAAAGATATATGATAGTAAGTACAAGCTCGTGCATATGTTTTGTCGCATACTGTACATATTTACTTTGTATGTGTCCAGCTATTTCGAGATTCCTGGATAATGCTGTAGTCTTATCAAATAGGATTCCTGGATTCAACTGCAGCCTCGATCTGATGTGGTCACCATATATTAATTCCCATAACATTCCATGAAGGAACATGTGGACTTCCCTCAGTCAATGAGCTACACCCGATTCCATTTTTTAAACTCATTGAAAGGGACCCACAGTTTAACGCCGGCTCCGAACGGCGAATGCATTTAGAGAAGTTTTCAATAGTATTCATACTCATAGCCAGTTACTACTAATTACCTTATAGGTAATACCGCTGTCGAAAAAATTGTTCCTTTTTTTAAGATGGTCTAACCAACGACCTTCTGGTTGGTAGATGGTTATCTTACCCACCATACCACAGTGGCACGTCATACAACACTGCAAAAAAGATCCTACAGGTCATAGTGTAATGTTAACTACCAGCTGGTAATACCCAATAAACGCATTATTAAGTATTAAACTTGATGTTACTGGATTCTCACAGTATCTAAAGGGTCCGCCATCTAACGTTTTTTTTTTCAACTTGTGCTTATTTCGTGAATGGTAACACTAAGCTCATGTTTAATTTGACAGATAATTAGTTTTATCATTCCGCTGAACGAATAAGGTTGTATATACGCTTGAACTTCACTTCGCTAAGTGAGCCTGCGATCGACTTACAGAAAATGCCGATTTTGCAAAAAAAAAATCATTTTTTTAGATGAAGTTCATTTTGATCTTGGCGGGTATGTAAACAAGCAAAATTGTCGCAATTGGGGCACAAAAAACCCGCACGCATACATTGAAAAGCCGATATACCAAAGACGAGTCACTGTTTGGTGCGGATTTTGGTCCAGAGGCATAATTGGGCCATTTTTCTTCGAAAATGAGCAAGGAGTGGCCGTTACAGTCAATGGCGATCGTTATCGGGCCATGTTGAACGAATTTTTGTTCACAAAAATTGAAGAGGAGGATATTACCAACATTTGGTTTCAACAGGACGGCGCTACGTGCCACAGAGCTGAAGCTACACTTGGTGTTTTGCGCCCTGTTTTTGAAGATCGCATTATCAGCCGCAGAGCTTATGATGTTTGGCCACCTCGGAGCTGCAATTTGACACAGTTGGACTATTATTTGTGGGATGCCATCAAAGATAAGTGTTACGCCAACAAGCCAGAGACAATTGACGCTTTAAAGGAAAATATTCGTGAAGCCATTGGTGAAATATAGATGCTCACAATCGAGGCAGCCATTTGAGGAAATTATTTTCCATTATATACGAAAGGATTGTGCTTTCAAATAAAAAATTAATTTGAGAAAATATTCGGAAGTTTTTTTTTGTAGCATTTTCGTTTAAATTAACTTGTTTGCCTGTTATAACTGTCTCTCAAATATTTCTATTAGAGTTTGCTGCCACTGTTGCAGATTGATTTAAATTCTTTTTTCCTTTTTTAAATTCCATTTTTCGTCCTGCTTACCGAACGTGATAAAATTATTCAAAATCAAGCCTGTTTTTAAAAGTATTTTTTAAATGTAACAAAAAATCTAATATATTTATTTAGAGAAAGGATAACAAAAACGAATGAAAAGAATCCTTTTTCATTTTGCATTTCAATAAATAATGAAAGCACGTTCTAGATGACTTATGAGCTATGCAAAAAAGAAAAAAAATGAAATGAAATGAAATGAAATGAAAAAGAATGAAAAATCGTCTAAAGAACAGAGTTTCATACAGAGAATACAATTTTTTTATTATTGATTTCTTAATCCATAAAGAAAACGAAAAATAATAATAAAAGAAGAGAATAATGGAAATCATTTAATTAATCTTTTATTCTGTGCTGCTGTATTACACACACTTTTCTTGGGCATCATCATCATCATGGCATAACGAATCAATTTGTTGCAAGTTTTTAATGAATTTCTTGGAAAAAATTATATCTCTGAGTTACTTACGTATTATTTTTCTTCTTTTTTTACACTTTTTAGGCAAACCAATAACAAAACATATGCTTTTCATAATATAAGAGCAAGTACAACAATAATGAGTGAATATACATATATTCCTATGAATTAAAATGTGCAAAATGATTTTATAGAACGAAAAATGGAAAGAAAAAAACACAAAATCAACTTACGAGTATTCTTTGTTTTTCCTTCAATATAAAACATAAATTATCGATAAAACAACAATAACAACAACAGCAATTACAACAACATATGTCTATAATCTATACAGAAGGAACAATACAAAAATAATGAACTTATTCAGTTCAGAGAGTCATTAAATTAAATCAGGCCGTCCGGCTGTACAAGAATACAGTAAAACAAACAGTAGCGAGGAAAAATAAAAAAATTCAAAAAAAAAATAAAACAAAAACTGAAAGTAAATATGAGTGTAATTGGGTAAGAGAAGAAGAATTAAATATGGCCTTAGTCCGTTGTCCTTTACCAATCGTATGGTACCCTACATCAGAATTTACATTTTCGAAGGATAAAAGACAAGGAAGGATTAAGACAAAATGTATGATATTGAGAGTCTTCAACTTGGCATTTTACGAGGGGTGCTATTTATATTTAGGGAACTGGCAACACTAATGTCAATAGCTAAAATCTGGTAACACCAAAATAAAGTTTGACATTTTTTAGCATAAACATACTCACAATGTACTCAAAAGCAATATGCCGATGAACTCAGTTCTTTGTATGGCCATAAAGCACCAGCAAAAGCCATAGTATATCACTGGTATTGTGAATTCAATCGTGGTCGGAGTTAGGTCGCCGACGAGATTCGTGAAAGTCGTCCCAAATCGGTTGTTGTGACACAAAACATCGATGCAGTGCGTGAACGGATAATGCGAGATCGTTATGTGACATATTGTGAAATAGAAGCATCCTTGCACATTAGTTCCACTTCACTACATACGGTTTTGCATGAACACTTATTTGCAAAAAAAAAAATTTGTTCTCGTTGGATATCCCAGAATTTTTCCAGTAAGGAAATAATTGAAAATCATGACAGGTAACGAATCATGGATAAATGCTTATGAGCCGGAAACAAGACAGCAATCGTCCATGTTTTTTGTGGCAAAAGCAAAGCGTAGCAAATGATGGTATGTTTCTTCGGCCGAATGGGTCATGTGGCCATTGTTCCGCTTGAGCAACGTAGAACGGTCAATTCTAAGCGATACATGACCATTTGTTTGCCGGAGGTCTTAGAAAAAATTCATAAAACCAACCGCCGAAGACGAATCATTCTCCATCATGACAGTGCGAGCTCACACACATCTAGTCAAACAGGTGAATTTTTGAGCAGTCGAAACATCGCACTGATGTCTCATCCTTCGTACAGTCCAGATTTGGCAAAGATACACTACATGGTCAACGATTTACGAGCGCAGAAGAAGCAGTTTTTCGGGAGGAATGAAAAAACTGCTTTGAGAATGGTTCGGACGAATACAAAAGTCTATTGATCATCAAGGGGGATATTTTAAAAAACAGTAAAACCATTTTCATTTAAAATTATTCGTTATTATTTGCTATTTTTTTCTCCGTCAGCCCTCTAGGAAGCATATTGGCTTTCCACAAAGCATTCATTGTTTTTCTTTTTCAGTTTCTTAAAGTAATTTGATCTTTTAAGCTGAGTAGATGATTAATTCACTGTAGCTTCCTCCATATGATTTTGTGTAGTGGTGAAGATCCTTGATAATTGGTGGTGATCTTTACTGTTTTCTTGGTCATTCGTCTGATTCCAGAGGTATGCCGTTAGGTCAGAGGGGCTTTTTTTTAGATGAATTTGTCTGGAGGAAGTTGAAGCCTCTTTATTAAGCAATCGAAACCACTATCAAATATTTCTTCGTCATGTACTCTGCCGGGGCCCGAACCTGGGTCGTTTGTGTTGTACCCATTGTAATACTATTACAAAAATTTGATTCGCAAAATCTTTTCAAATGCATATTGATGAATCTAACCTTGCATTAGCACCACTCGTTGGCATTTTTTTTTTTTATTATTTTTGGCATGGGTAACTTTCTAGATACTGGACTGTACACTCTTTTAGAATCAGGCATTCGCATTCGGGTATTAATCATGACCGTTTCATTACTTGAATATTCTAAGACGTACACTGCTTGTTATATTCTAACAAGGCTTCAAATGTTTCTTTAGCAGGCATAGACTTAGGAAACTTAAAAACAATGCAGACACGTAGTGGCAATACGACATAAAGTCCGTTTAAAAGCCTGCTACTCATTTCATTTTTGTATTAGGGAAGGCCGATTTCCTTTACTATCTTGATTATCATGTATTTTTTTATTTGAGGTTAACAACTTAGAGTTGGCAACACTGCTTTATTTGACAAACAATTTAACAGCTGATAGTTGCTTTTTGCTTAGTTTGGTTTGACATTTCATTATGGATAGATTTACACCAGAGTAACGCTTGCAAAATGTTCAAGTTTTCAATCAAAATAATGGTTTTGTCCATCCAACTTTTAATTCAAAAGTTTTTTGTTCGATGAAGATCATTTTTGGTTGAATAGGTACATAAATAAACAGAATTTTCGCATTTAGAGTGAGGAAAGCCCATAAGCTTTTGTCGAAACACCATTACATCCACTGAAATTATTGTTTGGTGCGCAGAACATATTTTATTAAATTAAATGTTAAATATTTTAAAAGGTATTGTTTGCAATAAATAACTTTTTTTAAAACTTAATAATTCTCTAATAATAAACAAAATAAATTTCTCGCAGTGTTAATTGATTCCCTAACCCTGCCAGTTTCACAAAGTACACATACACAGGTTTGCACACATGTACGAAGCACATGACCGACCTTTAACTTTCCACTTACGAAAGAGTATTTTCAAGTTGTTCTTTTTCTCATTTTTTATTGTTTTTTTCTTTTTACATCATTCCCTTTCGATTGTTTTAACAGACATTCGTTTAATTAACATTCATTTTATTTTATTTTATTTCATTTTCCATTATTCATTTATGGGTCTATTCTATATTTACAAGTATATTGATAGACCCGGTGTCTCTCCTTCCAATTTTATTTGTTGTTGGTCCAACTCTTAGACACGTTTTCATAATTTATATACCTTTTGAGAAGAGAGGAGCATAGACGCAGATGAGGCATGTGTTTATTATCATTTGATTGAATTGATTCAATCGCCATTGTTTTTCAATTTCTATTTTTTACTGTTTTTTCTCTCCGCATGATTCTTAAGGTTGGTGAATAATAATTTATTTCAAATACCCTACACAAGCTCAGGTGGTGATTTAATTGTGTATTGCAAGAGAATAAATACAGTATCTGCAATGAAAGATATTTGTTCACTAGCCATTTAAATTATGTGTACAAGGCTCTACTACATATTCAGTGTTGGATTGAGTTCGGTTACAAATTGTCGGTAGATGGCTTTATGGTAAAATGTAATATCTATGGTAATAATAATAGCATCAGGCAACTCTACAGCTTATTTCAAAGGTAACATTTTAAAATTTAGATTCAACGCAGCCTATTCTATATAGTTGTACTCTTAACCCAGAATGGTCGTTCATAAATTGCGTATAGCAATTTGAGCATCTGGGTTTCTTCATACGATTCTAGTGACTCTTCATTCTCTTGTTTGACCAAAGCGCTACTTGAACTCTTAAGTTATTTTTTTCAATTACGCCCTTGTAGCTTCAAACGTTTTAGTGTTGATAGCAAAGTTGTCAGTTAGTTCATTACATACTGCCCTAGGGTAAGAGCGCACCTAGTTAATAGCTTGACACTTTATTCGATTAATGCTCTTTTGTAATTCAGTACTGTTATTATTGCCTTTATTACCATCCGGCATTTAGTAAATATGTTTGTTTTTATTGGCTTCAACTGAAAGAAAAAGTTTCGGGTCAAACTTTCTTCAACACACGTTAAAATTATTATCATCAGTTCCTACGTTACAGAGAGATTTACACTGTTCTCTAGGCAAAACAGGAGAAACTCGGGAAGAGAGATATGTACATCTCCTTCAACACTCGCAGAAATAAAAAAGTGCGATTTCAGGATTGAAGATTGGAAAAGCAGCAGGTACCGATATGATTTCGCCGGATTTTTGCAAAACTCTTCCATTTTTGATCAACTAAATCTGGCCCCACATCAAGTAAGCGTGGATTTCATGTAGTTTCCCAACTAAAAGAGGAAAGAGGGCGTGATAATCACATTGCCCAAAAAGGGTGACCTCGATGAATGTAGAAACTGGAGGGGCATAACTCAAATACGATACAGAAAACCGTCGCGTTGATTATATTGAACTGCATATCCCCAAAAATCGAGTCTACCCTTCACAATGAACAGAATAGTTTTAGACTAAAGTGCTCATGCCTAGATCACATCAATACGTTGCGGAAAAAATTAATTTATCACTATTCATTCCTTTCGTCGACTTTGAGAGGGCCTCCGATACAGTAAGCAGAGTATCAATATATCTATACCGGATAAAATAACTTTCCTGATCCAGAGGTTATACTGTGAATCCCCTGTATAAAGCAAGCTTCAAGCTGCAAGATAATAAGCCTTTTTGTGTGGCAATTGAAGACATAGTTCGCTTCCCGTAACTCAGAAACATTACTGGAATGGACCACGGTGCGGAAGCGGATAACAAACCGAATTAATAAGACACGATGTGCATATATGTAGCTCACTTAGCAGAGTATGGAATTCATCACAAATATCCAAACGAGTCAAAATAAGAATATTTAAGTCCTGCGTAAAATCTATTCTCTCTGAAAAATGGATGGTAACTCACACCGGTAAAGCGAAATAATAAGTGTTTTTTTAGAACAATTTCTAAGAAAGATAAATAAAATATTCTGGCCCGACCGCATATCGAATACCAATTGCGAAGGAAATTTGTAATAGAAAAGGGAAATGGATAAGTCAAAAACTGGGGACATTTCAAAAATCAGCCTGCAGTGGACTGTCAGAGAATCACCTGACACACATCAGTAGAGGCTGAGCACCGGAACAAAGCCTTATCCTGGTCACAGATACGTCGTATGGCGCTGGACAGAGGCAGTTCCAGTATCTTTGTAGAGCCTTTATAACTTGACAGAGAATGTTGAATGTTTGAGTCACCTACTATCACTTTTGTTGCCAGAATTTCCATTTCTGGGGCCTCACATAAGAATGTGCAACCAAATAATATTGAGATTTTTCTGACATCGTGGGCGGTATTTGCCACTGCTATCTTTACGACTATTTTTGTATTTTTGTCACAACAAATTAAATCAGAAACTTAACATTTTTGTTTTTATGGTATCCACTGTCAATTCGCTTGGCTAATTGTGAATCTTCGTTATTCGTTTAATAAAATTCCTTATTAAAAAAAAAAAAAAAAATCAAAAATCAAATTAATTTAAATGACATTCTAAATGATTTCTAAATTAATACGTTAAATAACACATTGTACTTAAAACCATAAAAATATAATGAAATGAAGAATTACTTAAAATTAAAATAAGCACAATAATTGAATTTATTTTTTCCATGAAAAAGTCTAAATAGCGCAGCTACAAGGTGTGGCCACAAAAATGAGAACAAAAATTTCAATATAATTATAGAGTAAAACCTGGTCTGACACATGGTTACTAGTACTAAGAAAATTTTACAAAATATTAAATGTGTCCCCATTCAAGAGGCCTCTCCCTTTAGTTACAAAACAAACAGAAAAAATGTATTTTTAATTTCAACATTAATTGCAACAAATTACTCAACCTAATGACTCTCTAAAATGTACTGTCACTCATACGGTTCGCATTTATTAACAGACACAACAAAACAATTGAATAATAAAACCGTAACGACAACGAAATGACAGACGAGGTTGGACTGACGACTGATATACAAACTGCCCCCCTTTTTGATTTTTTTTTTTTTTTTTAACCGCCAAAGTTCACAGACTTACCGCCATTCACTTGTTTTACAATTATTTATTTATTTTTTTTTCGTGATAAAATAATTTTTTATTCAAAATTTTGTGCCGAGACGGAAACTTAAAACCTGGACTGAAAACTAAAACAAATTAAATTCAATTATGCAAAATGACTACAAAAACAAATTTAGAAAAAATAATTATCATGAGTGACACATGACAGCAGAAATACTATATAATGAAAAAAAAATAATTATAAAAAAAAATAATTATAATGAATGGAAAAATAATGTAAAAAAAAATTAAATATTTTCAAAATTTTATAAAAATAACAATGACACTATAATTCTGTTTTGTTATTATTTTTTCTAATAATAACAACAACACAATTACAAAAAAATAATTATTTTAAAGAGTAATTGTAGTCACATTAAGTAGTGACTGTGATTTTCTATCAGATTTACTTTGTTTTTAAATATTTTTTTAAAAATTGTTGGATTATGAAATCACAATTATAGCTCCAATCCAACTATATGTGACCCCGAGAAACAATCCATTCATTTTCTGTAATGGTACAGAAGGTCTTGTATGAAAGCTGTGGCCTACTAAGAACTGTCTAATGTTGCTGTAGGGAGAGGACATGGTGTAGTGGTTAGAGCGCACGCATACAACACAAGCGACCCGGCTTCGAGTTCCCAGCAAAGGACAAGACAAAAAAATTTAATTGCCGTTTCGAGTGTTTAATAAAGAGACTCTCTCTCTCTCTCTCTAAACAAATCCATCTAAAAACAAGAGGACCTCTGACTTTCCAGCTTCCACTTGCAACGATGACACACAAACATCAAACTAATGATCAAGAGAACTGGGACACCACCACTTAGCAAGGATCTTAACCACTACCCAATCATATGAAGGCGAGCTACAGTAGATTAATTATCTATGAAACTGAAACAGAGCAATGGAGGAGTGACGGAGAAAAAAAATATTGAAAATATAGAAAAAAAATGATAAGGCGTTCCACAAAGACAATATTTCTTGAAATTTTAGAAATATTTTTAAAATTTGTTGGACTAAGATATCACAATTCTAACTGTAGCTTTTAACCAATGACGTGATAATCTACACTGCAAAGTAGCTTCTGCATCGATAGCTTAGGTTATATTACATTGCACGCCCGCGGCTAGCGAATACACTAGGGAGCCTATGGTCCATTGTGATACCTTTTAAGATATAAAACTCTCATTAAACATCCAAAGTCAGAGACGAGAGAGATCAAGCCATGCCCTGCCTATAACTAAATGTGCAAATCACATGGTTATCTCGCGACAGCAGACCGGTACCCTGAAGTCCCTGAGTCCAGAAAATGGAAAAACCGTACACCGAGATGCTTAGTCTAAGCTTCCATAGTGTGGGATATTCATAAAAAGATTATACCATAACATGAAAAAAATGATTGCATTATAACATTTTTGACCTTGGATAACCACTATATTTTTTTGTGACGCTATGGTCGCTTATCTCCAAAAATCATTAGCATTTCAGATTATATGGATAAGTTTTTTTAAGATTTTTTTTTTTTCTTAAATGTGAGATTTTTAAAGAGGCTGCTTGCTTCATACATCTTGTGATAACTTTGAAACGATATATTCGATATCGTTAAGTCATACGTTAAAAATTCCAAATAATGCCAGATTTAAGTCATTCTAATATTCTTTTTTTAGTATAACCTGTATTATTGGTTGATGTTTTGGAATGTTGCCAAAAACGAGTGTGTCCGTTATACCGAGTGCACTGTAGCTTGAAAAAATATTTTTCACTTTCACATTAAAAATTAGTGTTTTATTTTCACACAAAAAAATGCCCATTTCATGCCAGTAGAACTGGTATACAAACAGCCCACTTTTTGACTACCAAGCAATTGGGATAAATTTTAAGATTACTATTTTGAAGATATAGTTAAATAATTATTTACTTCGTATAGGCGTGGCACCGCCCAGTTGGAATTTTTTGAATGTATATAAGGTCGCCTTCAAAATAATAATATCACCTTAATATATGCTCAATTCATAAAATGTTATGTCTGGTCACCTTATTCAAAAAAATTATACGTTCAAATAAGTGAATAATAAGCCGGTTTTGCTCTTAGAGATGTACAGTTATATAATGTTTATTTATGCAAATAAGTGCAAAATTTAATGCGTCAAAATCATAAGGTCAGTGATTAATAAGCAATTAATCCAATCAGAACGTATCACAATTCTTATTTTTTTTAATAATTTATAATTTAAATAATATCTGCGCGGTATGGGTCGCGGGTAACCTTTGACACTTTATAAACAAGGACAAATGGCGAAAAAACTGGGATGATCTTTGTGTGTTGTGCACAATTTTCTGAAAAACAGAAAAAATTATGGAAAATTAAAAAGCATGGGTCGTTTTAAGATCCTGACTGCCCGTGAAACACAGCTAATTTCACGAAAGGTCTCGAATACTATGAAAAGTGCGGAAACAATAAAAGAGGAATTGAAATTACAAGCTATCAACGCCCAGCCAAACCTTATTCGAGCAAAATTAAAAAAAAAATTCCCTGTCTGACTAAGCAGTATAAGATTAAGCGTAACGACTTTGTGAAAAACAAAATGGCAACTAATTGGCATCAAATAAACATTTCTTTAAAAAGGTTATAAGATATTCCATACATTATAGGTAATGTTTTCTGATGAGAAAAAATTTTACCTGGATCGACCAGATGGTTTCAATTGCTATTGGCAGAATTTAAGGAAGGATACCTTGTTTTTTCCAAGCGGAACTTCGGCGGTAGCAGTTTGATGGCTTGGGCTGGCTTTAGCTCACATGGTACCCTGGAACTCTACATTCCTTTCACCCGAATGGTAGTTTAGAGTACTAGGGCATTCTGTCTGAATGTTTTGTCTTATTTGGCCCAAAATGCTGACAAAACTTTCACCTTTCGGCAAAATAACACACCAATTCCTGTCAGCAAGTCGACCAGACAATGGTTTGGGCAGCACAATATAAAAATACTTGATTGGCCAGCAAGTTCCCCCGACTTAAGCCCCATGAAAAATTTGTGAGGACCTCTTTTGCATAATGTTTATGCAGACAATAAACAGTACCGGACAAAAGATGAATTAATGCAGATGGCAATCTGCAACAGCTGGCGCGAAATCCGCTCCAACGTTCTGGACAATTTAGTAAGTGCGATGCCATCCCGTATTTTTAAGACAATAGAAGGAAATGGTAACTGCATAAATTAAAAATAATTGATTAAAGCTTAAGCTGGGATCACATAATTGACTCAAATACACCAATCTGATACAAATTTTATTGCGACAAATAAGCGCACAATAATAAAATTGTCCCAATTAAAAATTCTGTATTCACACGGTTGTCTTATTTTATACAAAATTTAGAAAGAAATCAATTAAAAAATAATAATCAGTGGTTGTCGTCTTCTTCATTTTCCTACAAGAACACAATAAATATTGGTGTATTTTTGGAATCTACATTAGTGCATGATTGCCGATAAAGCTTTCACACGATTGTCTCACCAGGATTGCATTTGATTGGGATAAATAAGCAGACTAATATTGTGAGTTGCCGTATTAGCCAATAAATTGCATATAAGAAATACTAAGTATTGCTGCATTACGTCAATCGTGTGATCCTAGCTTTAGTTTAAAGTTAACTTTGGATAAATGAACCACAGATCTTATTATTTTGACGCACTGAATTTTGCACTTATTTACATAAATTGAAATAAACATAATATAATGGTACATCTCTAAAAGCAAAACCGGCTTATTATCCACTTATTTGAATGTAGAATTCTTTTATTAAGGTGACCATACGTAACATTTTATAGTTTGGATGAATTGAGCAAATATTAAGGTGGCCTTATCATTTTGAAGCACAGCTTAGTCTATAGTTCCTTTCAGACATACGTAGAGATAATGTACAAATTTCAAGAAAATTTATTCAGCCCTTTAGCTGGCTGTGAGGCACAAACAACTATACTTACTAACATACCTTCCTTTTTATGTATAAGATTTTTTTTTAGAGAGTTTTTTCTCGAAATAATATAACAGATATTAGAACAAATAATACAACAGTTTAGACCATAGCCATACTGCTTTTTGTCTAGACTTTACCATTTTTTTTTTTTATTTCCTCCAAAGAGTAAGATTTCTCAAAGTCGTTGCAACAAATTTTTATTTCAATGATGCCCTTTTTGTTCTATTGAAATTTGTTAACGTTTCTTCAAATTTAGAAATAAGAAACACCCACCAAAGGCTGCATGCATGATTTAATTCATGTCTGGCAGTTTTTTACTTTTATGTATTATGCTCATAATTAAAAAATGACTAAAAAACTTTTCAAATTGTGCTTGAACAGGACCAAACACCTCTAAGAAGTGGTAGTGGTAGTGGAGTAACCGTGGCACTTATCGCTCCGATATGAATACAAGCTGCCATCTACCCGCTGATTTGAATTATCTATAGCCTCAGCTTCACCTAAAGCACTTTCATTCTCTGACTGTCCAATTTCATTCCATGGATTTTATCTATTACTTCTTGCGTGACATTCCGTTTTTCCAACGACTTGACTGAAACGTATATTTACGACCATTTTTTATTTATTAAAAAATTTTTATTTATTTTTATTGCAATACTTTGTATAAAATTGTTGTCTACAACAAAGTATATTGTGATTTAAGTAGAAATAAAAAATAAAACTGAAAAAGATAATTATAAACTGAATGAATGGATATTCATTTATTTTTTATTGTCATCATTATCATCAATTAGAAATAATTGTTTTTGAGCCTCTCTATCCACTTCACATATTAAAAAAATCAAATAAAAATAAAAAATAATTACATTGTATGGCGATTACAATGATTTTTTTTATTTTTTATTATTATTTTTATGACCGGTATATACTACATTGATGATATTACGGACAATTTAATGAAAACAGAATTAACAATTCATTTAAATACTTTTGTTAAATTATAATTGAATTTTTAGTGTATTAGAGGCATTTGCACACGTGTGTAGAGAGAATTGTAGAGTTTATTTCACAGGCACTTGTATACTGTATACGAGGGCAGTTTGTTAATTTATGTATTTTCAGAGTACAGCATCTCTTAACTGTTGTCGATTATTGCTTGATATTTGAGAGAAAGCTTATGATCTAAATATTATTCTTTACATAAAAAACCGAGCACCGAAACCTAAGAGAGCTAAATAAATTCGAAAATTAAAAAGCTTACTACGTTTCAATGTGACCGTATTCAACATATCGTCCAATATAAGCCGTCACAGATTAAATAGGCGATAAAATTAATAAAATTCTATTGAAAGACAACGGAACACAATTGCATAAAACAACTATAGTGCTCGGTACTGACAACTGTGTTGGCATTTCATACTCTGTATCAGTGATGGGAAATGGGATTTTCGTTTTGTATAAAAACAAAAATTATTTTTTGACAACAAGATTTTTCCAATCAAACCAACAAATAAAACACAATTTTAGCTTCAATAACAGCTTAAACACATACATATGTATGTGCGTCCATACATTTATTTTACGAAATTAATTCGGAATTTGGGGATTCCCCTTATAACTATTATCGAAATGTATTATTTTTGCAAGAAATCAACTAACAACATCAATCCACTGTAAAAATTTCAAGATATTCTGATTACTCTTTCATCTCGAAAGCCACATTTGAACCATTTTCGCGATAGTGTAGTGACTACCTTTATATCACCACAAATGTATTATTTTAAGTTAATACAAAAGTGAAAGTTAAAATGTATCGTAGATTTTCATAAAAAAGTACTATTTTTTCGACTTCGCTTCAAATGTAACTACAAACAGCTATTCACCTCTACAGAAAATTTTATAATTTTGAGTTAATGCTCTCTTATTGATATGCATTGTTTTTTTCTATTCAGCTGATTTTTTGTTCTCGTTGGTAGCCTTTTTTGTTGCTTTGGATTTGTTTTAGTTTGCTTTTAGTGTATAGAGAATAAAAAACGCTTTAAACTATACCAATATGTTTTTTATATAAATTATTACATTCATACACGTCAACAGCCGCGGTTCCGATTAGTTGATGTTATCCCGAGTGTACTGTATAGGCCATTGTTGGCTACACATTTTTTCAATCTCTTTGACAATTTGTGCATTCTACGCCATTAAAACTGTTTGTCTTTTAAAGCAAAAAAAATTAGTCACAAAATTTTCAACTTCCTCGTAGGAATCAAAGTGCTGCTCAGCCAATGCGTGTCCCATTGATAAAAACAAACGATAGTCGAAAGGAGCCAAGCCTGGTGAATACGGCGGGTGAGGTGGCAGTTCCCAGCCTTTGATTGTATCCTGCACGCGTTTTATTTTGTTTTCAGGTGCATTATCGTGTTGCAAAATTATCTTGCCTTGTCTTGTGGCCCATTCTGGTCGTTTGTCGATCAAAGCATGCTTGAAATTTATCACATGTTGTCGGTAGCTATCTGTGTTAAAGGTTTCACCAGGTTTTAAGGAGCTCGTGGTACATCGCACCTTTCAGGTCCCACCAGACACACATCATTATCTTTCTGCCGAACCGATCTGGTTTTGCAGCCGAAGTTGATGGTTATCCCGGATTAACCCATAATTTTGCCGTTTAGAACATGATCACCATATTCCTCGACAAGTATTCGATGCGACTCTGCAGCTCTTTACTTCAAATGAAATAAAAAATTAATACTTTCAGCAAATCATCATTTTCTGGTACAAAATTCGCTTACTTTTACACGATGAAGAATATAATATTGGTTATTCACTGATTTGATGTATACTGTATTTTTGTTTGATGTCATTGCGAACACAAACAAAAAAATTAAGGTTTGTTCACAATAAATGTTCCTTATTGAGACATTTGTATCTACAGGTGTAGCAGTAGCCTGCTATCTTGAGAATTGTTAAAGCATAAGTTACTGAATTTAGTCTAAATGCCATAGTCAATACAAATCAGTGGACAAAACGTGGGCGGAATTGGGCATGTGGGCGCGGTACCTCCCATACAAACTACATCTTGATTTTTTTATATCTTAATAAAGGTAAAAGTGTAAATTTCTGAAGTTGGTATATGTAAATATTTTCGTAGTCAATGCAAATAATAAGTAGAAAAATGGGCGGAATTGGGCAAGTGGGCGTGGTACCTCCCGTACAAGCTAAATCTTGATTTTTGTATTTCTTAATAAAGGTAAAAGTGTAAGTTTCTGAATTTGGTATCATTAGTTAAAAAGGGGGCAGGATTGATCAAATGGGCGTGGTACCTCTCGGACAAGCTAAATCTTGATTTTTGTATATCTTGAGAACGGTTCAAGTGTAAATTTCTAAATTTGGTCTGAATGACTTCAAACAAAAAATGAGCGGAATTTGAGAAATGGGCGTGGCAACACCCATACATTGCAAATAATAATTTTTGTATATCTTGAGAGTGCTAGCAGTTTAAGTTTCTAAATTTAGTTGAAACAATGTGGCAAGATGGAGAAGCGGGTGTGGCACCTTCTATAAAAAATAAATATAGAATTTTTTATAACAACAATTAAAGTTCGTTAGCCACAAAGCGGGTAGTGCACAAATCATACCGATTAAAAGCTATCTATTATACTATGGTGATGGTCAAAAAGAGGAAAGCGGTAAAAAATGGTAACTAAGACAATAATTGAGAAATTAATTAAGATAGAGGTAGCGAAGCACGCCGGGCTTTAGCTATTAAAAAATGTGAAAAAAATGAACATGAAAAAGACGAATACATGGCAAGGTCTTTCATCAGGTATATTTTTTCTTATCTTAAGATTACATGAGTTCCAGTTTCATTAATCAGTTAATTTGTAACTCGCATTCATGTGATTGTACAGTGGTAAAGACCCGTGCTAAGTGGTAATCAACTGGCTAACATGAGTGTCCCCACGCTGCCATACCCCACGAGACACATGTAAATAATATGTTCACGAACGCTTCCCACCTATGATGAAAATCACCAGTGTGTACCAAATTCAAAGACGCGTTGTTTGAACACATACGTACCTTCGCACCTTGGTGAAGTGTTGGAGACTATCCAAACTCCAGCCGCTCTATGGGTCACTGCACCCAGTTAAGAGTGCAACACCATACCGAGCTCACACTCTACCTGTGATTTAGGTTTAAAATCACAGTCACCATGAAGCTCTTAGAAGAGAGCCAAGTCAAGCAGGAACCGAGAACCCTAGAGTTCCTGACTCCCTAGCATAAACGCTGCTGCCAGTTTCAGGGCCAAACGTCTCCGGACTAGTGGCCGGAACCTTGCTAAGTGGTGGTGGTGATTCTTACTTAGCATTGCCAATTTATCACACTAAGTGGTGTATTTCTCCTGATAATTCGTGTGATATTTGTCGTCGCCGCTAGAGATAAAGCTGGAATGTCAGGTGGCTTCCTTTAGATAGATTTGTCTTTTAGTTAAACACTCGATTGCGAAATGAAACTCTCTTCGTCATGCCCTTTGAAGGGGACTCATACCTAGATCCCCTGCATTGTATCCGGGCACTCAAACCACTAACCACGCCACCTCCATCAGGCATACTGTGAAGAATTACTGAAAACATAGCATTTTTTTGGTGATTTTTTTGCCTCAACAACTCTGAAAAAACCTGCCCAAATGAACTTTTTTTGAAAACCAACTTTAAAAAATGAATTTATTTTGTTTTATTTATTTTTTAATTATTTTTGTGTTTTTTCACAATTATTTTTCTTTTGGTTTCACATATGGTTTACGGTTGTGCACATTAGGGAATTGCATTGCAAATGTTATTTTTTATTTGATAAAGGAAACAAGGTTTTTTAATTACTTTTTTAAAATAAAATTTGTGGCAGTAAAAATTTATAAAAATAATTCAATTATTGCAGATTTATAGCAACAAACAGCAATTTAGTAGAGGGGACGTATACGTAATATTTATTTTATTTCTCCAATAAAGTATACGTTGTGTATGACTTTTGTAAAAAATTATAAATCGATTTTAATTATACATAAAGCATACGTACGTACGTACGTACGTTTTTTTAATTTTGTGAACCTACAGTTTGTTATTATTTCGTTAAACCTTTGGGGGGCGAAATTAGTTCTTGAAGCGCTTACCTGAAAATAGAAGAAAAAGGAAAAAATTATGTAAAAAAATAATTATAAAAAGAAGTTTTTATAAAATATGATTTTAAATTTCTAAATAATGTTTCACTAAGAGAATTAATAATTTTAGGATTTTTTTGGCAAAAATTTTAATTTTCTTAAAAAAAATAATAATAATAAAATTAAAATAAAAATAAATACAATATTAAAGTAATAAATAAATAACGGGTGACTTTTTTGATATAAGAGTATAAAAAGAATTTCGCGACATGTGGCAACGTTAAAAAGGCTTAGTAAGGTTTGCCATTTCACCATGCGTACACTAACAAATGAACAGAGTTTACAAAACGTTGAATTTTATTATCAAATTACGTGGCATGTGAGATATACGTTTTGTAAATTACGTTCAATTTATGGTACAGAATGGCCGAATTTGTTGTGAAGAACAGTCAGAAGCAGGAAAGTTACCAATGTACCCTGATATAAGCACTGTTTGATGCTGTTTGCGATTATCGTCGAAGATGGAAGAATTGGACTTGGCTGACATGTCTTATGAACCTATCTAGAGATGAGTTTGGTGAGCAAATAATCTCATGTATTGAAGCAGTGCATTAGTCGCCAAAATCATGTTATTTGCCCCCAAACGACTATTTTTTGTGAAGATACGTTAAACTTCTCATTTACAGAACAAGCAAGACACACTTCCAGCCCTGGAGAACAACAATACAGCTAATCTTGGTGAGATACCGGCCCAAATAAAATAAATAATTTTTAAGAAGTAAATAGCAGTCTCTCACGATAACTCTAACTATGCAGATGACATCTGTCTACTCTCACACAGGATCTACAACATACAGTCAAAATTAGAAGACTCGGAAAGGCTGGCTCGCGATGTTGGACTTGACATAAATATCAAGAAAACCAAAGCCATTTAAATAACAACAAGAGCACAGAGAACGGCATGTTACAGGTTCAACCAATTAAGTGTCAATAGCTTTTACTATTTGAGAATCACAATAGCAACAAACAGCGGTGCAGAAACAGATGTTAACAACAGACTCAATAAAGCCAGGGTAGCATTCGAACGACTGCAATCGGTATGGAAAAGCTCATGCATGTCCAGGCAAAACAAGCTCAGAAAATTCAACTCAATTGACTCTACACAATTCTGTTTTAGGGCAGTGAAACCTGGTTTGTGTCTTACATCATCACGCAAAACTCCAAGTATTCACCAACAAGTGCCTCAGATTCATATACAATTTATTCTGGCCTAACACCATAAGCAACATAGTACTACCTTGACAAAAGAAGAGCTCATACTGAAGCATATACGGCCATACTTTAAGGAAAGATCCCCATAGTATTACAAGGATGGCACTTGAGTGGAACGTTCAAGGATCAAGCAACCGCGATCGGCCAAGAAACACCTGGTGACGCGCAATTATCCAAGAATTAAGATTAAACAGTCTTATATGCATGATAAGAGGCAAAGACAACGGCAAAATCGCATTATTCAGTGAAAAGATAAAATTGAGTAAAAATTCGCAACATTGCCGTCATATTTTGCTTTTCTGTTATAGAATGCGAGGTAAGAATATCTCGCAGGCTGCTAAAAAAATTGTGAAGCTTACGGAAACGATGATTTTACTAGAAAAACAGCAGCGAAACGGTTTAATAGTTTTCTATTTGATTATTTTAATGTTAAAAATGCACCCTGCTCGGGTCGATCAATAGCAAAAAAAGTAAGTGAAATTATATAAAAAAGGCGGTCAGGTGTGGATGCATAAGGTAATGTCAGTAGACGTTTCTTATGGCCAACCACACAAGAAGACTTACTACCTCTAAGTTGCGGCCACCGGTAACGTGCTCAAGACTTTGCTTTTAGGAAGTCTCGCCTATTCTGCATACTGTGATTTGTCCAGTGTGGAGGGAGAGGATCCTTTCCTTATGACTTATACTTGCGCATGGCAAAAGTAAGCAAAGCTGTCTAATTGCTGTATGGGTATTCGGCGGAATATATTAAGATTAACCATTGAATTAACACCTATTACAGTTCAGTCTCAGCACATGCCGAGGAATGCATGGTAGAGGGGAACTTGGCCGCTAGTTGCGAACTCTGGATACTAGGCATCCTCCAGTATCAATTAATTCGCCTGTGTTTCAATTAATTCGATACTGCAGGTGCCTTACTGACCCGAGCATAGTGAGCTAGTATGGTTTTATACAGCACAAATAGGAGTGGTGCCTTTCATGTATCAATTAACATAGAACAGAATACCGAGGTAGTAAAAGTTATGAGTGTCACTACTACTGTAACTGAACTGGCAATGAATCATCAGTCTAGGTCTCTTACAGGAGCCCTGGGCTTTTAATGTGAAGGTCAGAGAACTTCATGACAGGTCGTGTAAGTTGATTTACGCTAATGGGAAAATATTATGGGGAGTTATTATAGTAAATGCCAAGCTGTGCTTCTTTCCTATTACACAATTCATCCCTAGGAACCTGGTGTGCGATTTGTCTCAGATAAAGGTCTTAAAGAGGTCATTTTTGCCTCGGCCTGCTTTCCAAGTGATATGAAATGTGTGCCAGCCTTGGAAGTACAGAACTTCATGGATTTCTCTACATTATTGGCTGAAAAGCGAATTCTTATGATGTGATGTGGTGCAGCACTGAGAATATTGCTAGAGGTAAGAGCATTTTAAACTTCCTAGTTCGCAACAATGTAGCTGTGGCCAATAGGGCGAGCAGACCCACGTTTTTTAACGCAGTATGATCGAAAGTACTGGATATGTCGCTATGTGACACATACACGTCCAATATTTTAATGGACAGGCATGTGTCGTACGAGGTATTTCTATCTGATCGATCATACACTGGTGGCCAGCTACTTAAGGACAACAAGTGCTTGTATAATGACATGAATATTTCAAAATCCTAGGCAAGTTTTTGAAGGTATTGCGACGGTAAAATTCTTGGTTTATTGGACGTCTGATATACTTTTACCATCCCAATCAAAACACTTAACTTGGTTTCATGTCAGTATACAAACACCTGTTGTTCCTAATAGAGGGCTGCGCCAGCACAACTGAAATGTCCTACAAGCAATCGGCCATCATTTAAATACTTCATCTCTAGTACTCCTGCTTATGTTTTGAGGAAAAATATTTTAAACCACAACCGAAATCAAAAACATTAAAACCATAGAAGAAAATAATACAAAACCTTTAAAACAAAGTAAAATAAAAGAGAATTGCAGTAGAACATGAAGGACTGAAGCAAAATTCAATTCACACAATCAATAAACCCTGTGTTGGGGATATTTCTTGTTGTTTTCTTTTTTCCTTTAATTTTGTTTTTTGTTATGGTAAGTTTCACAATTCACAACAAAAAATAAGCATGGGACTACATTTAATACTTCTTTCCTCATTCAGAATGAGAGTCATTCTCCTACTCTCATAACCATGCTAAGTTCTGTTTGTTAATTTCATACGCATTCTACTGTACTGATTATGACTTGATTATGCTGATTTGTTTTTATTTTTACTGTCGATCAAAATAAAAGAGCAGTGATAGTAGTCTTTTGAATTTTTCTGATTTGTTGAGAATCGAAACTAAAGAACTTTTGCTTTTACTAACGAAAACGCACTAAATACTGTCATATGTTGTACTGCATAGTAGTGTAGGCTGGCTTTCAATTGGTTTTGCGCAGCCCCTTATCTAGACTCTAAATAGCTGGCCACCAGTGTATGCCTTAGATTTAGATTTAGATTTACTTTGATAAATGTTGTCGGTACCAATGACAATCCAGTTTTCTTATGGAAGGTGAACTGAAATAGAGAACACAATAAAGGAAGCTGACTGGCTACCAGACTCTGTAGATTCTATTGGCGAGCTGTATCTGTCAGAAACTATTATATCCTCTTTAGATGTTAGCATACATCATAGTGACAATTTTGACAAACGTATAATTCCATGGTGGAATGACACTTGGGCGAAATGAAGAATATTGTCAAGAAGGAATTTCAATATGGCCAAGTGCACAGGCGACTGGCAGTCTTATAGTGCTAGCCTCAAAGGAGTACAACGATGTGCATAACTCACAGAATAGTGTGTGCTATGTTATAGTTAGTCATAGCAATTTAATGAAATTTTCTTCTAAACAGAATGAAATTTTTTATTTAATTCAATAATTTTTTTATTCTTTGTTTTTTATTATTTTCTTAATAAAGGGTCTGGCATCTAACGTTTTTTTCAACTAGTGCTTATAATTAGTTTTATCCTTCCGCTGAATGAATATGGTTGTGTATACGCTTCGCTAAGTGGGCCTGCGATCTACTTACAGAAGATGCCGATTTTTCCAAAAAAAAAATCATCTTTTCAGATGAAGCTTATTTTGATCTTAGCGGGTATGTAAACAAGCAAAATTGTAGCATTTGGGGCACAGAAAACCAGCACGCATACATTGAAAAGCCGATACACGAGTCACTGTGTGGTACGGATTTTGGCCCAGAGGCATAATTGGGCCATTTTTCTTCGAAAAAGAGCAAGGAGTGGCCGTTACAGTCAATGGCAATCGTTATCGGGCCATGTTGAACTAATTTTTGTTCACGAAAATTGAAAAGGAGGATATTAGCAACATTTGGTTTCAAGAGGACGGCACTACGTGCCACACAGCCGAAGCTACACTCGATGTTTTGAGCCCTGTTTTTGAACAGCGCATTATCAGCCGCAAAGCTGATGTCGTTTGGCCACCTCGGAACTGCGATTTGACACCATTGGACTATTATTTGTGGGGTGCCGTCAAAAATAAGTATTACGCCAACAAGCCAGAGACAATTGACGCTTTAAAGGACAATATTCGTGAAGCCATTGGTGAAATACAGCTGCACACAATCGATAATGTGCTTAAAAATTGGACCGATCTTGTAGGCTACTGCATGGCCAGCCGAGGCAGCCATTTGAATGAAATTGTTTTCCATTATTAACCGGAAGGATTGTACTTTAAAATAAAAAAAGAAATTTGAGAAAATATTCAGTAGTTTTTTTCATAACATTTTCAAAAAAAATTTATTTGGCCGACCCTTTACATCCAAAAAATCTCATTTAAATTGTTCAATTATTCTGTATTTTTACCTTTAAATTAATTTATTAAATTTTTCATTTCACTTTCATGTCTCTAAGTTGTTCCAATAAAATTTGCATAAAATTACTGCTGCTATGTTGTCTGTAAGAAAGTCAGAGTCGGAGTATTGAAACTACATTTGTCTCAAATTTAATAAAAAAAAAAACTTTCATTGCTTCAAAGTTGAAAGCATCAAATTTGTGTCTGGCATGGCTGGTTAGTATTTTTAGCTGTCAATTTGAAAAAATATTTTTTTTATTTTCTCTTCACTTTACACGCCTTCATTTTACGTTCTTACTGTCTTTATTTAATGTAATGGATTTGTTGCTGTTGATGTTGAAATTGACAGTAATTTTCAGTTATTTTTTCACTTCATTGCTTAGGATTACAACATCCCTGTATATCAACAGAGTGTTGATACTTTGGCTTAAGTCTTGTATTATGTTTAACAAAAATCTTTAGAATTCTTTAAAGAAAAAAAAACACTAGTAGATGGTATGTCTGTCTGGATTTTGTTAAACACATTTTAACAATAAATGAAGGAAAACATACTTAAATAAATAAAATATTATGTCTTATACTTATTTCAATGAATTACACTTAAGATGTTAGGTCATGTATGACGTATCACCGGTATCTTTTGTAAAATCATTTGACATAAATTATCTTGATTTTAAAGCCAATTTCAATCAAATACCTATTCGCCACTGTTTTATGCCATGTTCCCAAGAGACTTTGAATTATGTATTTCGATTGCTATTTGTATTTTTTTTTTATTATTTCAAAGATATATAAAGAATATTTAGTTAACACTTTGAAATCGTAGTAATTCACCGGATAATCGAAATTCAATTACTTATAATTTAGCTGTTTCACTTTCAAAATTTTGTATAGGGAATTATATAATTCGTTTCATAATTGGGTTGAATTGTGAATGACAGAACGATTTGAAAAAAAAACGTTATCGTGTGAACATGACATTTTGATAAAAACCTGCTCAGACGCAATATCCATACATGTCTTATGCATCAGACATATCTTGCGTAAAATTGATGATAACATAACGAAGGTATTCATAGAAGACAATCCATAGAAAAGCCGAAGAATAGGAAGAGTAGTCCATACTTGAAAGACAGAAAGGCTGGGAATAAAATGAAAGCGTTAACCTAATACAAAGCTGGAAAAAATTTATTATGTTCCTCCCTGAGAACCAATAAAGTTCTTATCGTTAACCTGTTGCTATTTTAGGCATAAATTTATAGGTAATTCCATTGCTGTAAGACTTCGTTTCCTATATCGTTGGAAAAATTAGTAAAGTTGTTTTCCACGGCTCATGGGCTTGCCAGTTTTTCAGACACCTACACAGAAGGTAGTCTGTAAATGTTGAAAGGTAATTTATGCGTTCGCCCAGTGCAGTCCATTTTTGAAAATTATATGTCACCACCTAATCGTTTAGCCAGCTAATTTTTTTCCATTACTCCTCTTATGAGTAAATTGGTTTCCACAAATCATCTTTGCCTTCTTCAGTTTCTTTGTTATCAATTTTTTCTTCTCTAGTTAAGCGGATGATTGGCCTACTGTAGCAAATTATCAAATGAATGGATTATGGTGCTGCCATCTTCGTTGCCAAGAAATAGCGCCTTCCATGTGTATATAGAGTAGTGGTGTAAAGAAAATTGCTTATCATATATACCCACCTTTTTATTTCTTTACTTTTTTTCTTTTCCCAAGAGATGGAGTTGGATCACCTTCCTATAATGATAACGGTTAATGTTATCAAGTCCTCGTGTTGTTCAGAGGGGGCTTCAAGACTAATAACTTTTCAAGCTTCGCAAACCAATGTGTGTGAAAATAAATTCGATATTAAAAAGCGAAGACACCAACCATATTTTTTCACATGCTTAGCAGGATAAGACGTGATATCTCTATAGACAAAAGGTAGTCCAATGGGTGAGGTATGAAGTTCTTATAATAGTATATCTATAAAAATTAGCGGACTTTAGAAAATTGAATTTTAAAAAAATAATTTTTTTTAATAATTTGGAGGATAAGAGGTCACTTCTCTGAAATATGGAAGTGCTCCTATATACCACTAAAGGCCAATTGTAGAACAATGGGTCTAATATGAAGTCCCAATTGTGGTTTGCTTGAAAAAATTACCGGGCTTGAGAAAATCGAATTTTAAGAAATCATTTTTTTGAAAAATCGGAAATTTTTAGAGGATAAGGAGTCATCACAAATGGTGGTCCAATAAGTCTAGTAAAGAGTTCGTATAGTTAATGAGGAGTGTTACGCCATCTGTCCATTCTTTCCTATCCGCAATCGTTTGCTCAACTTCAATTAGAAGTCACAGTATGTTCAATGTTATTAAAAGATCCCAATCTTTGAGTGACCCACATTCGTCTATGCCATCATTCAGTCGACCATAGGCGGTGACTTGTGCTTGCCGCTGAAGCTTTACAGTATTGGTTCAGCGGAAAAAGATGTAGCATCGCTTCCAACGCTGCTGTAAGTGTGAACCTTAGAGTTTTAAATATTTTGACACCTAAATATCGGTATTCTGCTAGTAGAGACACCTGTGACAGCTTGCACTTTGTTCTTGCATTTATAACTTCGAATTTCCTGGAACGGAAGCAAACAACTCACATCACAGCCTCTTTTCTCAGATATTTCACTCATTTTCAAATCAATAAAGCTTCTTACACGAGTGACGGAGTCAAATGGTGTTTTTACCAGAACTATACCTAAACTGCATTCACTTTTAGCATTCTGAGATATTCTATAGATATTTATACGGTTGGTGACTACCATATATCAATGATTTGTCAGAAGTAGTGACCTAATGGGACCATTCTTGACATTATTTATTAATTTCGGTATAAAACTTCGTTTAACATCGTCTCAAGCACCAAAAAATAGGAAAAATTTCCCAATTAAGTTCAAACGAGACGCCGACATATTCAACTCCTTTAAAATCAACATCTTGACTTTAGGTAAGCCATTGGTATCTGTTAGACGTTTTTGATAGGGCTTGTACTACTCAAAAAAATTGTTTTTACTCAGAATATTCTATCGCTAAGGCTAATTCTGTTCTGTTTTACTCATCCTTATTTTTCTCGATAGCTGAGCATTTATTTACTATTTTTTTAACAAACCTCGTACAATATATAAAAAAAAGAGATTTGTAACCATTAATTTAAATTAAAGATTTCTTTGGAACCCCATTAAAAGCGGTTAAAACTCAGTGGGTGTTGCACAAACAGTGTTGGTCACTGCCACCAATTTATGTTGGTGCTGATAATGAAGGCTGAAACTGAAACTGATTATTACATTTTGCTACGTATACTTTTAATGAATCTATGACTGGCTAACAATTTCTAAGTATGAGACAACCAACCAACTATTCATTTTGTCTTTATAAAACAGCCAAGCAGTAGCAGCTGAGCAACAACAGCAGCAGCTGTATTAACACCAACAAAGTAACACATTAAAATTTTACTCCTTAGTAACAAACATACTCCTCGAGTAAAGCAGAAGGAAAAATATCTCATTTATGGTGCTAAACAATCGTCAACACCATCATGTCTGGCATCATTATCATCAACACCATCAGCTTCTATGACTATAAGAGTGTATAGTACTGCCATGAACAGCAGCAGCATCGCAATCAACATTAACTTGTATAAAGAAGAAGAAAAAAACGCATTTTGCAGGCTTTTGAACAGAAAAAACAACATTATTATTGATTACCTGTCGACAAGTTTTAACATTTACAACAGCCGTGTTATACTGCCACTCAGTCAGTCAGCCCAGTCGGTCAATTTCTACTGCGAATATCACATAGCCATTCAGCCAGCAAACCATTGAATTCAAATAATCGCCACTAAGAGAAAGAGTACAACAACGAATGGGCAAAGTAGTAACCCATTCATTACGAGACAACATTGATGAATGACAGATACCACCCCATGTCTAACGTAAAATCATGTCCATATGCCTGCCTATACTCCTCTTGTAAATGGGGTATAACGCAGAGAATATTTATTATATAGCAACGAGTAAATATAACATTTTTTAAAATAAAATAAAAATAAAAAAAATATAAAAAAATTATTTTAATATTTTCCTGCCGAATGCAAGTCTTCGCAGCATAAACGTGTTGAAACCACGCATTCATTTGCTTAAAATATTTTTTAACAGAATTGAGACACTGTGTTTTAGTTTTGATTAAATATTAATTTCAATATCTTTCACTTCAACAGTGTACGAGGTTTGTTCAAAAAATAAATAATATATTTTATTAATTTTAATTTTAAAACAACGCTGGGTACCTGCCAACAGATTTTCACTCTCCTTTATTTTATGTCGGTTCATATGTTTTCAACTTACGATCAGATTTTTAACTGCTGGTGTTATTTTCCGTGGATGTAGGAAAAATCCCATCCGATCATCGAATATAATCTTATGTTATGTATTATTTCTACTAAAACCTCAGCTCTTCATTAAGGTTTCTCTAACCGGGACTGCAAACGATCTAGGTATGTGGCTCGTTGCAGTTCAAAATCATCAATCGCAGGCCAAAAAAGTCGGTTATCGTACGGCCATAGAGTTCTGAACTATTATTTTCGAAAAAATACAGCTTAATGATAGGCTTTGACCAGAATAACCACCAAACAGTCACTTTTTCGTATGCAATAGCTTTTTTAGAAATACTTCTGAGTTTTCCCAAGCCCCATAAACGATAATTTTGCTAGTCGACGAAAAAAATTTTGTTCGAAACATCAAAAATCAGAGTCCACGTTTGAATCATCACTTTATAAGTAAGAATTAACTATTTTTACGCGTTCTAAGTAACTGACACTAACGATGACAGATATTTAGCAGCTGATTGCCTGGCGAAACCTGCGGTTTTGAAACCATTAAATAATACACTGTTCGGTAAGCCGATGCCAGCTGTGTAGACTGCTAGTAGAATCTTCAGTCCACTCTGACAATTAATAACTTCGTTTTGTTTGCTCCGGTCATTCTACATTTCCTATGAGCCTTCTGGGCACACTAACTATTTTTCTGGCTCTTTTGCTTTGTGGTTTATCTACTAAGTAAATATAAACCTATTTTCGAATCTTATCTTACATCCTAATATTGCAAGACACCATCGGTACCAGGAACCCCAGATCCGCTATCAAGGGCATTTTTCCGGGAGCATATTGGCTTTTCATTAAGCATTTTGTTTCAGTTTCAGTAATCAAATTGATTTTGAAGCTAAGAATGACTAATCTAGTGTAGCTGGTCTCCATATGATTAGTATTGTCCTTACTTAGTATTGTAATTTTTCCACAGTACCTGGCGTTTTTCTTCTGATCATTCGTTTGATGTCTTTCATCATCGCCAGAGGTAAAGCTGGAAGCTCAGGGGCCTTATTTGGATGGATTTGTCTGGAGGGAGGTTGATATCGCGATTTATTTTTTTCGACATGTTCTCTGCTGGGGTTCAAACCTGGACTACTTGTGTTGTTGCATGCAAGTGGTCAACCCCTACACCACGTCACCCCCATCCATGTTAATGTATAGTGGTAAATTTCCCTGCTAAGTCGTGGTTTCGAACCTTGCTGAGTATTGCCATTTTTCAGAAGTAGGTGGCGTTTTTTCTTGATCATTCGCATGATGTTTGGAGAGCGTGGTGTGGAAAAGTGCTTGCATACAGCCCAGAATCAAATCCTGGCGATGACAAGGAAAATTTTCATCATGATCACAGATAATAATAGCAAATACGTAATATTAGAGCCAAAATTTGGGTTAAAATATTTATCCCAGATATCCAGTCGCCCTTTTATTCAAAATATTTGCAATCAACACAAAAAACATTTTTACATCCTAACACCAAGCCGTTGATTGAACTTTAAAATTTTTTCGATGTTTAAAAGTGCTTTAAAAGCCTATTGTTAACAACAACTACGCAAAAAGCACTCTATTGCGCACGAATTACAGACAATAGTCAATAACAAAAAGAAAAAAAAATTATGCTTAAAAGTCAACTAAATGTGGGGGATGGATGCATGGCGTGTTGCATATCTATTTGAAATAAAGATAAAAACCAATAGATAAGGCAGTATAAACTGACTGCAAAGATATGTAAATGCTGTTGTAAATTGTTAAATTATGAGACAATTTAAATACGTGTGTGCGCGCATAAAGCGAGCAATAGCAACCAGCAACATAAAATAGGCAATAAAAGCAACACCATTTATAATCGACATCATCGTCGCCATCATAATCACCATCATCATGATTAACAACGCCATTGTCAACGTTGTGATCATGACTGTAACAAGCAGCCATAGCATACAATCCACCCATTTAGAAATCCCCAAAGTGTAGTAAAACAACAGTCAAGTTACACACACACACAGCGGTATTTGAGTTAAAAGTATGCGCTAATTGTTTTAAATAATGCTAGAAACATGCACAAACATGCAACATTGGAAACAACATTTACTAAACAGGCAACTACTTAATAAGACTGAAATGTCTATGGTACGAGAGGGATATGAAAATGTTTCCAAAAATATAGTTATTAGAGGAAGAAGCCAAACCAGCCAGTAACTGTGTAAAATTCAAGTATAATAGTAGAAGCATTGTGCCACTCTAACACTCTTCCAGTTTTTTCTACCAATAAAGGAAATTGGAAATTCATTTCAATATCCACCAAGGCACAGACACTACCCTTTTCTCATTGCCAATTGCAGTATTACCACAGCAGTAGTATTTGTAGTGAATGATATCGATTCACAAGTAAAATGTGCTTAAAGCCTAAAATAAAATGTGAACTGAAAAATTGATGGAAAAAAAATTACTAAAAGTAGAGTAGAGTAATCCAAATGCTTATGAAGTTATTGGTGCTGCTGCTGATGCTGAGGATAATGACGACAAAGCTAGTGTGGTGATAATAATTGAGAGGAAGATGATAAAGTGAATTATGTTGTCGACCGCACTAATCATTAGAGTTTTAAAGGAATTATTGCACTGATCTCTTCATGCTACAAAGAGAACAGAAAAATCTTGTTACCTAGGACATCTACACCTTAGACGATTATTGTATTTGCTCTGACAAAAATTATATTTAAAGCTCTTAAATCAATCAAAATGCTTAATAATTTCTTACAGTCGCAACACAAACACTGTTGTGGTACCAAAACTGTAAATATCAATAAAACATTGCTGCCTTTAACTGTTATCTCTCACTTAACTACTTGACAGTCATTAAAAACAGAAAACTTCGTCAGTGTCACCTCTCTTGGAAGCATATGGCTTAAACAAAGCATTTTGACCTTGTTTCAGTCTCTTTATGATCATTTGTCACATAAATTGTCTCCCAGCTAAACAGATCTAGGATGAATGGGTCTTCTACCGACCTAAACGAAATGCTTTCTGTGTATTTAATGTAGTGGTGAGGATGATGTTGGTGCTTTTTACTTTTTTACTTTTTGGTTTTTCTTATGAGATGTCATTGCCTGACCTTCCCAAGATCTGCCATCTCTCGTTACCTGGAAACAACGTTCTTTGTGCAGTTTGCATACTTGTTGCTGTTGTAGCAGCTTGATCTGAAAGTACATGAATGTATATTTATTATCATTCATTTCCTCCTCTTTTTCTTCTTTTCTTTCTTCTCCTATTCCAAGGCCCAGGGGTTGATCTACTTATTTCGGATTTTTTCAGAGTGATCTGGGAACTAGAGTTGTTGGTCTTTCACCACAGGCAAACAAATGCTGAAGAGCATGGGACCTGTTTTCAAGGCCGGACAGATATTGATAATATCTTCATTCATGCCTGCTCAATATGAGTATAGCCTTGTGCAGTGACCGGATCTTAATTATGCTATAACAACTCCGGTTTCTCTGGGAAGATTTTTTCGTTTTACGCCACGGCGGTTGGGCGGCCTCCTCGACCGCAGCACAATGATTGTCCTTCAGGGATGTCCTATATGAGTTCAGGCCGAATGGATCCCTGAGACAACGTTGGATCTCAACTTCATATTGACAAAAATCAGCCCTCACAATCCTGAGAGGAGCATTAGTGTGTTCCGATGGTTCTTATAATCTCTCCGATGGCAGGCCAGAAGGAACTTCTACGTGAGCAGGGTGTTGAGTTCCTTGACTGTAAGGATCATCGATTCCTCATCAAGGTGTTGCTCTGATGTCTTCTGGTTCTAAGTGCTGCATTCTGACATCTCTGTAGATTTCCCCACTGTGTTGGGGTTACTGCTGGTGACAACGCGGCGCTGCATAATTTACCACCGACCGGCCAATTTTCTTATATGTTGCCAACAAGGTTATCTTGACGTTGTTTCTATTCCGCATCTTATTGCTAACTGCAGTAGTATGCGCCAACGACCGAAAGAGGCTATCAAAAGTTAGCCCGAGGATTTTGGGGTAGTTTATTGTTGGGATTTTTGATACATCCATGATTATATTTAGCTCTAGCCTTACTTCTTTCGTACACGTAGTGAATAGTGTTACAGAGAATTTCACCTGTTGGACTCTCAAATTCCTAAAAGTGAAGAAATCTATTATGTCCTTTAGATAGCTATTTAGGCGTAGTGGTGATTTCTGCCGCTTATCATAGACTCTTACCATTGTTCTTTTTCCTTATTTTTCTAAGAGATATTTGATATTTTCTAAATACGAGGAGATCAAAAGAAAACTTAACCGCAACCTAAACATTATTTCAAGGACTATTAAAGCAACGCCGATATTATACTGCTGCAATAAAGTAATTGGATCATACTGGGCTTCAATCTGAAAGAAGCAAACTGCACAGTCAGTTGTGTGGTGATCGTTAGGAGACATCAGACTAAGTTTAAAAGTATTATAAGAATGAATTGGATAACTGGGACACTAAGAAGCACATGATTAAAGTCTTTGAATTGGCTACTCTCCGAAGGAATAGCCGCACTAAAGGCTTTCAGCTAACATATAAGGATACTAATTTATGAAGATTGCATGCTAAGATTTTGAACTAATTCTAAATCTAACTAAATACTACTTTGATCCGGGTTTCACCGAAAATACAGCGGATAAATGGACCCCCATTGATATATACACTGGCTCGTGTCGAAAAGACATGACAATGCTGGCTGTGAAGTTTTATCAGAGCAGCTAAAAGCAAAGTACAACGAAGATTGCTCATGAATGTCGGGTTTCTCTGAACGAGAAAGGAAGACATGAGGCGCCATTTGTTTTCGGAAGCCCGGCTTTACCCTTAAATAAGTTCCTGTACATCTTGATATTGACATCATGTTCAAGCCATTAAAAAAGAACTGAAATGGTGATCGACATAATTCTAACACTTATTTTTTCTCCGTCACTCCTCTAGGGAGCGTATTGGTTTTCCACAAAGCATTCATTGCTTTGTTTCAGTTTCATTAATCAAATTGATTTTCAAGCTAAGTAAATGATTAATCCACTGTAGCTCCCTCCATATGATGTGTAGTGGTGAAGATCCTTGCTAAGTGGTGGTGGTGATCTTTATTTAGCATTGCAATTTTTCCCCGTAGGTGGCGTCTGCTTCTTTATTTGTTAAATCGAGCTGTCTGGAGTGAAGAGAAAGTCTCTTTATCAGACATTCGAAATCACAATTAAATTTTTTTCTTCATGTCCTCTGCTGCGGCTCGAACCTGGCCCGCTTATGTTGTTATGCGTACACTCTAGCCACTACATCACGCCACCCCAATACTGATTTTTAAGTATTTAAAACAGTTTTCATTATTTTTTGATGAGCTGGAGCATTACCAGAGAAAAGAAGGCTGGATTCTTCACATGTTTCTGTCAACCAACTGACAAAACTTAATACTTTTTTTGCAATATTTGGCATTTTTTACAAAATTTTACTGTTCAACTCCCAAACAAATACCTTTCATTTCGTGTGTTTAAGCATTACCATAAAATGTTTAAAAAATTACATATACAATTGGTTGCTGGGCTTATGGTGTAGTTGCTGCCATAAAAACCAAATAAATAGAAATTCAACTTAAATGCCGGAAAAATCATAAACAATTGCTAATAAAAAAAATAATAATAATAATGGCAACATAACAATAACAACAACACCAACCACATATACTCATGGTATATTTACTTGTGCAACATCTCTATTTTACAGCCGCACTGGGTCTTACCAAAACGCTTTTATAGTTAAAATCGTAAAAAAATAAGCCCAAAAAAATCCAAGAGGGATATTTAAAAAAAAAAAGAATAACGAAAAATATGCCACCATAAGGAATGGGACGACAGTATTTGAGAGTACAAATAAAAATGAATTTACGAATTTTATGCTTTACAATACCAAAAAAAAAGTAAAAACGAAAATTGTCTATAAATTTGATGGTGCGATGTGCTTAAGATATTATTTCCTTGTTTAAGAAATCATTTGCTTTGTAGTCGTATAGGTGGACAATGCAAGACTTATTGTGACGGTTAAAAAAAACCGCATAAAATGTTTATGGACCGCACAGCACATTCGCATTTTTATTGCCAATTAAATGTCAACTTAAGAGATATTTTTAAAAAATTTTTGGCGAACATGTCAATATGCTAACAAAAGAAGTAGGAAGTAATGTCTTCATAAAAAATTTTAAATAAAAAAATTTTAATTCTTATACCAAATTTTACAAGCTTTATAAGAATGTAAGTCAAGTCTTATAAAGCCTATACTGTTACTTTTAAAAACAACACAAATTTATTGGCCATTAATGTCACAAGACAAATTTTATTTTACGGATTGACGATGTGATAGCTGGCGCTTAAAAAAGTCGAACGTGTAATTCAGGTGCGATATTAGGGTCACTGAGAACTACCCCATCAGAGTCAATGTTCATTATTTTGTAATGGTTACTTTCAGATATACTGCCAGATTAATATATTAATAATAATGCCATGATCGGGCGACATTGGTTTTTCGTAATTCGCTATCTTATTCATAAAACAAATCCCAATTATGAGCTGAATTACATAATTTCCTGTACAAAATTATAAGAGTGAATCACAAAAACTGTAAGTAATTTAGCTTGACTTAGCATGTATGTGCCGCTGTGATATGGTAGGTAAAACACCCCAACATACCAACCAAAAGGACGCCGATTTAATACCAGACCATACCATATGAAAGAAGTAAAGCGGTATCACCTCATAACACCTTTAACCTTTAATAAAAAAATAATATTGTGAATCACAAAAAGCCAATGTGATCACAGGTGTTTGTGCACACTTAATTTCCTAAACATTTTTTTTCCATTTTTAAAGCATAATTCAGCGGCAATTAGCAAAGCAATAAATAAAACCAACAACAAAAAGAAAAACCATCAAAATGAATTACAGACATGGCATGTGAACATGTTAATTCTTATAAGTAATTCAGACAACGGACAAATTATTCGAACTGGCTTTGAAGTTTTCTTGCAACAACTATCCGGACACGATCGTTATAGTGAGTTTTGGAATCTATCATACATTTACAGTTGATAGAAGTTGATTTTCTTTCAGACGTTCGTTTATTAGTGAGTCTTAACAAATAATATCATTAAGAAGTGATTTATTCATTAACCGGGAAGTGTAGCAGACAAAATTCTGTTTCGTTTAGCATGTAGTTGACTCATAACAGACAATGGCACTAAATTTGCGCATGTAGTCAACTCATAACAGACAACGTCGCCAAATTTTAGCATGAAATCGACTCATAACAGACAATGTCGCCAAATTTCAGCATGAAGTCGGCTCATAAAAGACAATGTCGCAAAAATTTCAGCAGACGTTCGTTTATTAGTGAGTCCTAACAAATAATATCATTAAGAAGTGATTTATTCATTAACCGGGAAGTGTAGCAGACAAAATTCTGTTTCGTTTAGCATGTAGTTGACTCATAAAAGATAATGGCACTAAATTTGCGCATGTATTCGACTCATAACAGACAATGTCGCCAAATTTTAGCATGAAGTCGACTCATAATGGACAATGTCGCCAAATTTCAGCATGAAATCGGCTCATAACAGACAATGTCGCAAAAATTTCAGCATGTAGTCAACTTGTAACAGACAATGTGCCAATGCCAAAATTCATTATGTAGTCGACTCAGAACAGACAATGTGACTGAATTTCAGCTTTCATAAGTAGGATGACATTATAATGAAGTCATCATACATACTTTTGGTTGTGTCATTATCACGAGGATTCATCTAAGACTTTTTCATTGACTATAATTTCATATAAATTTCGTCTTGATATTGATATTGTGACCATGACTCATCGATGAAAATGTCTTAGTGTTAATGTCACTCAAATATGTCAACGGGTAAGTGTCAAACTATTCTGTATAAGCCGATATTATTGCAATAAAAATTATTGGTTTTTCTCCATGCTGCTTTCCACAAAGCATCTATTGCCTTGTTTCCATTTCATAAAACAGTTGATTGATTTCAAGTTAAGTAAATGATCTATAGTGGTAAAGATCTCTGCTAAGTGGTGGTGCCAATTCATTAGCACTGCTTTTTTGGTGGCGTTTTTTCCTCATCATTCGTGTGATGTTTGTTATCGTCGCCAGAGGTAAGCTGGAATGTTAGAGGTGTTTCCTTTGGATGGATTTGTCTTAAGTGCATTTAAGTTTTTTTAAGCCCGCAAAAACGGCAATTAAATTTTTTCGTGATATTCTCTGCTGGGGATTCAATCCTGGACCGCTTGTGTTGTGTGCAAGCGCTATAAACTGCACTAATACTCATGTCATCAATGAAATAGTAACAGAAATTGCTGAAATATTTGTCAAAAATTAAAGGAAAAAAATGCGCTTTGTAATAGCTAGCCATGGTGGTACTCATTTACCAGAAATTCGATTTCTAAAACCTAAATGTCAAGAAGTTTCCTTAGAGAATAAACAAAAATTGCATTTAATTTATTAATTTATAGTTATTTTATTTCATATTAAAGTTTTGGTGCTTTTATACAAAGCCAAAGGAATTTCTTTTACTCATATCACCTGGAAACAATAATTATCTATCAGACTCTATTATTAACACGAAAAAATTTCATAAGAATACCACAAAAACAAAAAATATACCAACAGAAAAAATTATACGAACTAAAATTAAGGTTTTTGACTATTATTAACCACAATTATAAATCAAATTCTGTGAAAATACAAGAAATGAAAAACTTTTTAAACACCAACCTGCCAACCCACCAACAAAGCAACCACCTAAAAACGAATGAAAAATATCCATGAACTTAATTAAAAGGTTCCACCAAAAAAGGTTAAATTATAGTAAAGGCGGCGCATATATTTCATATGAAGTGTTTCGTATTAAAGAATTTTCCAGCAGAAAGAAAACTTTTATTTCGAATACAAATATTTAGTCTTTGAACTCACTCTCTATCATTAAACAAACAAAATAAACGTTTATTAAGGAAAAATGGAGTGGAAATTAAACGGAAAACTTTAGTTGAAAAAGAAATAAAAATCGCTGTTAAAGGCAATTAAAAGTCAAAAGAATTATAGCAAGAAAAAGCTGAAGCAATAAAAAAAATGAATGGCTTAATTTTTTCGTGTAGAAAGGGGCTTCTTATAAGGGCATTTGTATTTTTATTTGTTTCAAAAACAACAACAACAAATTTCTGAATTTAATACAATTTTTAATTCTGTTTAGAGAAAAAGTTTCATGGCAGTTACCTGATGGCGGATTTGAGCGACATTATCACTGTGATATTTTCATCCATGAGTCATCATCATAATATCTCAGTATCATGTTGAAATTTATATGAATATATCTTAAATGAAAAATGCCATTGATGACAATGGCAATGATGAAAGGAGGACAATGTCAATGTAATGTCACCATACTAAAGAAAGCTGGAATTTAGTGACATTGTTTGTTATGAGTCGACTACATGATGAAATTTCGCGATATTGTTTATTATCAGTCGACTACACGCTGAACGATGCAGGACTTTGTGTGCTACACCTTCACGTTAACTAATAAAACTCTAATGATTGTCGGTGATACTGTCTGTGACAACTCACTTATACACGGACGTCTGCATGATGAAATCAACTTTTATCATTAATGAAAATTTGGACAATGGCTTTAAGAAGTCATGCATGACTCCAAAAAATAATTCATCGTCAGTCATTCATATTAAGGATTGTTAGCGCTTGTCACGCATGATCTTTCATTATGAACTTTCACCAGGATTGTAAGCAAAACAACGTTTCAATTATTTAATGGTTTTGGTAGAGGTATGCCATGTATGACCATTCAGTTCTACAAGTTATTGTTATTCATGTCATTGATAATTGAAAACAGTAGTTCCTCATTTCGAAGGAAATATAGGCCGATAATCCCGTTCAAATTTGGGAATTTTCTTCTTAACCCTGAATAGTAAAAATTTGTCTCTACAAGTTCGCTGAACAGAGCATTTAATTCTAAAATAAATTTCGAATTAAACAAACGCACAGCTTTTTTGATGGCCTAAAAACTTTTGTCTACTTCATCATAATCCAGCAAAATCGCAGATCTAAATAAAAGGTGATTTTTTGCTATTTGATTTTTTCAGTGTAAATTTTTTCAGTGTAAAAAAAGATTCGTCACAAATGGCAATACCAAAAATGCTTAGTAAGGATTGCCATTTCACCATGAATAGACTAACAAGCGAACAACGCTTTTAAATTATTGAATTTTATTGTGTGAGAAATCCATGTTTCTACCGCAAAATTATCTTTAGCGACGATGCTTATTTTTGACCCAATTGGTACGTCAACAACCATAGCTTTTGAATTTGTTATGAAGAGCAACGATGAAAATCGCAACGTTACAGTGAATGGGGCCAGGTACCGTGCATAACTACCGATTGAAAATGGGAGAATAAGGCTTGGTTAACATGTGATTTAAACAAAACGCTGCCATGTCCCAAGGCACGCTATACCATGAACCTAATGAGAGACGAGCATGGAGAGCAACTAATCTCACGCCTTGGAGCAGTCCATTGATCGCCAACATCATGTTATTTTACTCTACTAGACTGTTTTTTGTGGGGATACTTGAAGTCCCCCTTTACAGAGGCAAGCCAGCCACTACCCCAGCCCTGGAAGACTCGTGCCTTGAGCTGCAAAGAACTAATTAACTAAGATGTTTTTTGTAAATGTTATTACTCGACAAATAGGCCTTCAAAACAAAAATAACGGTGCGAAAAAAATTAAATGCCAAGTAATACTAATTTTCTGATAGGCGCTGCGGAGCAGAACCAGCATCTGTTTTTGAAATTTCTGAAACACCTGCACTTATAAGCTAAAAACTTAGGTGAATATAACCCAATTTTAAGTTTCTTTTCGGAGATGGAAAGAAGAGAAACAGACCTTCTAAGTTATTTAAATGTCGTTTAAGTAGCCTTGTAGAATCTGGGTATATTTCTCAAGCAAACACATTTTTAATCCAATTTTTTCCATATTTTTCAAGTTTAAATGCTTTTTTGCGCACTACTTTATGTAGGAACCGTACTAGTGATGAATTAATTAAGGAATTATATTATTATTCATAACTTAATAGAGACTCACGGTTTAGAAATCCGTTGGTAATTGACGGAGTTATTAAATTTTTTAGTAAAACATTTAAAAGGCCTGTTTTTTTATTTCCAAAAGAAACTTAAACTCGGATAATATTCACCTAAGTTATTAACATGAAGGTCTCAAAACCCGGTTTTTTACCCATAACTTGAAATTTTTGTGGTGTTTTGAAAATTCCAAAAACTGATCCTTGTTCTATTCGACAGCGCCTATTAGAAAAGTAGTATCATTTCCCAGGTATTTCAAAATTGTTCTATTTGGTCGTACCGTGTAATAACTGAAATCTATATTTATGTGTATAAAACGTGAAAACCACTGGAGCATTTTGGATATTTTCTTGTGCGATTTCATTCGTAATTGCTACTCAAAGTTTTAGGAAAAAATAAAAGTTGAAAAACTGTCAACAGGTGGCACTGTAGGCGATCATTATTTTATCTCTGCCTTCTGTTAAAGGTATTGGAATAAGATTTGGTAGATTCAGTGCACATATTCCAAGCTCTGCAGCAAATATAAATGGGATTGGACAAGTGGAAGATCTGAATTTAGATCTAAATGACTTGGTAGTTAATACATCTCATCAGTTAAAAAATGCGTTGAATTAGACAAGTTGGCAAGGCACCTCCCATTTCGAGAACAGTAAAAGAAAAAATTTCTGAATTTGATCCAAATGACTTGGCAGTCAATGCAAATGATTAGTTTAAAAACGGGCGGAATTGCATTAGTCGTTGTTTTTCTATTGGGATTTTAAGTCTGTAATAGTAGACAACGATTGTTGTCCTTAAATAGCTGGCCACTACTGTACACATATAAATAAATTCCCAGGCAAAGCAGGATGGTAACGCTAGCGTCTTATTATTTACTAAAAATCTAAAACTTTTCTTTGCTTCAAGTTCTTGTATTTCTAAATGCAATAGGCCTTCTATACAATACAAGACAATATTCTGTAATAAAATTATAATTATTATCAGACTTTTACTTATGCAAACGTGTAAAATGAATATTTAATTAGGTGCACATTGCACTTTGTTTCTCATTTTGTTTAATTGTATAAAATTATCTTAATAATATTGAAGTATTTTTTATTATAAAAAAATATATTTTAAAAGAAAATACAAAATAAATTACACCCATAAACACTTTACAAAATTACAAAATCGCTCGAAGCAATCCAAGAAAAAATAAAAGAAGTGTTAATTTAAAAAACGTGATGTAATAAATTATTTTTTAGTATTTTCTTTATAAAGAGAATAGAAACAATAATAATTATTTTTTATTACAAAATAGTTCAAGTAACAAGCTTGTTGAAAAATGATTTGCAGAAGATAATCACACAGAGTTAAAAAAGGGGACCTTTTAAAAAATACAATAAAAAAACTACAAAGTGAAACTTGCTTTTTGATTTCCATGAATCTCATTTCCATCGTCTAATTTTGATATCAGTATACATAGTATAACCTGAAATATAACCTTTGTGCTTCGAAAGTCTGGACCTAATGTGTTTGCTCTATAACTGATCCACTTTAACGCCTAAGGTTGTAGAAGAAAAGTCTGGCAATTGGTTGTGTCATATCAATCGCTATTTTCCGGTGGCGTATTTGAGTGACAGTATCACTATGGTATTTTCATCGAAAACTCTTCGTCCCAGTTTCAAGTGGAAATTTGTATAAAGTTATTGCAATTGAAAATTTAATTGTGTAATCCTCGTGACAAAGGGAATTATGTACGTAATTATTGTAATTTCACCATAGTAAACAAAGCCAAAATTTAGCGAAATTGTCTATTATGAGTCGAGTAAGTGCCAAAAATTAGCTGCATTATCTGTTATGAGTCGACTACATGCTGAGGGATGCAGTATTTTGTCTACTACACCTACCCGTTAACAAATTAAGCACTAAAGATTCTCGACTAATACGCGGACGCTTACAAAACAAAAACAACATTTGTCATCTATGAAAAGACAATTACTTCATACATGAGACACCAAACCAAATTCGTCGCCAATTATAATGATTCACTATTGTCAGTGTCTGTCACCATGATTCACTATATATATATATTTGCCACCGGGTTACTTTCCTTTGTGACCTTATAATTTGTCATGTTCCGAATTTTTCACTGAAGCTACATTCAGCTCTTATTCCAGGCAAAATCCTTAGATGAAATCGTCAAGTGGAAATTTTTATGAAATTATCGCATATTTCATTAGTGAATTCTCGTGACAATATCACAAACAAGAGTACTTATATAAGTCAATGTCATTGTGATGTCACCATACTAAAGAAATCTGAAATTTAGCGACATTGTCTATTATGAATTGATTTTCATGCTGAAATTTAGAGACATTGTCTATTATGAGTCGACTACACAATATAATTTACCGACATTATCTGTTATAAGTCGACTACATGCCGAATCATGCAGGATTTTGTCTGCTATACCTCTCCGTTAACTAAATTTGACATGTCCAGAGTCTTTTCTCTGAAGCTACATCCAGCTCTTAGTCCAGACAAAATCATAAAATGAAACCGTCAAGTAGAATTTTTTATGAAATTATCGTATATTTCATTGGAATTGAATTCTCATAACAATGACACAAGCAAAAGGACTTATATATGTATGACAATGTCATTGTAATGTCACCATACTAAAAAATACTGAAATTTAGCAACATTGTCTATTATGAATCGATTACATGCTGAAAATTTGATATTTTCTGTTATGAGTAGAAAACACAATATAATTTATTGACATTGCCTGTTATAAGTCGACTACATACGGAGTCATGCAGGATTGTGTCTGCTACACCTCTCCGTTAATGAAAACAAAACTAATGATTCACGATGATGATATTATCAAATTCTGTCATCTATGAAAATTTGAACAATAACTTAAAGAGTCATGTATGACTTCAGAGACTTCTATCATCGATGACCATTGTCAGCGTTTGTCACGTTGATTCACTATGACGATTGCCACCGGGTAGTTGTATCCAGAAAACTGTAAAGCCAATAGACTGCCACTTACTTTGCTCGCTGTCTAAATTACTTATAAGAAGTACCATGTTCACATAGCATGTTTGTAATTCGTTTTGATGGTTTGAGTATGACTCCAAAAAAAATTCATTATGTTTGACTGTGACTATATTCGCTAACGGGCTACTATCCTGTATAATCATATAACTTTTCATAGCTCGAATTTTTTCTCTGGGGCTACAACGAGCTCTTACTCCACACAACCAGTTAAGGTGAAATCGTGAATCGTGGCAAATACTGAAGAAGCATTTGTGTGTTGAGTAGCCAAATTAATAGATATGTTTCAATCAAAATAAGCGGGCTTCGTTTTGTGTTGTAAAAAGAATCTGGCGACAATCACGCTGCTATTGCAGCCCACACTACAATGAACGACTGCAATAGTAATTCTGGTTGCTGGCAATAATTTTTCATTGAATTCATAATCGTGAAAAAAAAAACATATTTTTCATTGATTATATGGAACGTACACACATGTGGTTACAAATATCGATGTCATCACCATACATTATGTGTCAATGGAAATTGAACAGAATCATCCACATACTACACACGGGCTGTTCATGCATACGCACAATGAAAATGAAAAATATGACATAAACGGGAGGGAACAGAAATCATAATGAATAACAGCCAAAAACAACAACAACAACAATAAAAATATAAAAATAATGCAACGGATTCAAATGCAATTAATTTTTAGCATTTTTCGCTTAAAAATATCACGGACACCCAATGTTATATACCGATGATGATGGAAAGATATGAATATGAGCGTCGTTTGGTACTCCCAATAATAATGCATAGATATGCCATGTCATGCAGTATTTGATGCTTTAGTAACATAAATACAAAACAACTCATATAGAGGCAAGCATTAGTAAATTGGTTATGGTTGCATCACTCACTTAATGGTGACAATAACGCCGATGTTGATACTGATGTTGTTGCTGCTGATATTGTGATAAATTTTTAACAATTTACCACATTTTAATTATGCCGGTAGACTATGTACTTATACTGTAACTGATTGTTATTGTTGTTGTTGTATTGTTGCAACTAATAATTTTGTTTCAGTGTGTGTTCAGAGTACACACAGACGTTTTATTTTTCCACTGCTGGTCACACCAACACCACTAAATAATTAATCATTTGCAAAATGTTTTGTGGCCTTAACGCAGAAGCCTTTAGGCAGCATTTTGCAACATTTATTTGTGGATTTTTTTTCCATTTTCACTTTTTTTGTTTTAAAATTTATAAAAAAAAAAAAAACAGGAAAATATGCAAAAGACTTAAATGCCAACTTCCACACATTCGACAAATGTTTCTGTGTTTCCATTGCAAAAGTTTTCGTGAAATGTTGCCAGTGTGGCACAAGCAAAAATAAATAAAAAATATTTTTTTGGAAAAAAATTTTTCAATTTTTGTTTATTTTTCTTTTTAATTAATATCCGCGCTCAGTTATTTTGGCATTTCATTACAAGGGAGCCAACAGTATGTAAATATGCATTTATACACTGTTTTATGCATGTTTTCATGCATAAATGCATAAAAATATTTTTATTATATTTTTTTTTCTGTTTTATATTTTTTGTCTATTTTAATATTTTGTCAGTTTTATGATGATTTTTTTTCTTTATTTTTTCGTATTTTTATTTTGTTTTTCTTTTAATTTTTAGTTGTACATTAAGCAGTATTGGCATAAAAACTTGCATAATAATCCATAATGATGACATGAATAAAATCATATTTTCTATGAATATGATTATTTTTTTTTTAATTTGGGCAAGTTGCCAAATTTATTAACTTGACAGATATTGGAATTGCATAAAAATATTTTGCAAAAAAAAAAAATATAAAAAAAAGAAAAATATAATGGGTAATGACGGCGGATGATTTAATGGCGTCATTGGTCCATTTTTTGTACTATATGAGCAAAAGTTTTCGTCAAGCCACGTTCGCACTCATTATTCAACACTCAGTTACATAACTCCCGAATTACGTGATTTATCATTCACAATTTTAGGAGGAAATAACACAAAGGTAAGTATTTACCCTTCGTATTACTAAAAAATCAGTGTGAATTTTAATATTTATAGTGTGTTTTTGTCTTCTTTTCACTTTTTAAAACATATTTTTTGAAATATATAACAAACGAGCAAATAAAAACAATAAGAAAAAGAAGAATTTTGAAAATGAATTACATATGTGATATGAGAACACGGTAATTCGGTAAGTAATTCGAAGAACAAACAAAATAATTTGAAGTCCAGTACGAACAATGCATTATAGTGGATAGTGTAGGTTGTCGACTTTAGCTCAACCATATTTTTAATTACAAAATTCAATAAGTATTGTAATATTTCAGCAACTATCAATCACATTCAGTTGCCAACACATTTGGTTAAGGTTATCGTTTCATCTTCATGCGTCATTTAAAGCTTTTTAATTGTAAGTTTTAACATATTTTATTTCAGCAGCTATTAGCTAACAAAATTTAACTAAAGATGGTATATCTTCATAATTTATTTTTTGAAGCATACAAAGCATAGGCATTAAAGATGTTGTTATATTTCAGCAGCTATCAAACACATTTAGTCATCCAAATATCGCGTTTTTTTAGAGGTTTATAACTTTGAGTTGGCAACACTGCCTTATTTTACAACCGATTTAACAGCTGATAGTTAGTTTCTTTTTGTTTACTTTGCTCTGAAATTTCATTATGATGACTCAAATTTGATGAATGGGCTAAAGCATAAGTTGATATTGAATTTCCATTCAAAATTTTGCTCTTCGATGAGTGTTTGTATGAACAGAATTATTGCATTTAGAGTGAGAATAATGCACAAGTTTTTGTCGAAACACCATTCCACTAGAAAAAATTACTGTTTGGTGCACTTTATAGGCTAGCAGAGTCATTGGTCCAAATGTCTTCAAAAACAATGATGGTTAGAATCTTACTTTCAATGGTGAACGGCACAGGAACATGATTAGATATTATTTCGTAACTCGATAAGCTGGCATTAATCTTACTGACATATGCTTTCAACAGGACGGAGTTATATGCCGCACAGTGCGAGCTACAATGGATTTACTCAAAGAAACTTTTGATGAGAGAGTAATTTCACCTAATGATCTAATTAATTGGCTACCAATAAGATCGTGTGATATAACCCCATTGGATTATTTTCTTTCTTTGAGGTTTTGTGTACAGTCACTTGTCTAGGTTAATAAACGATAGACAATTGAACACCTGACAATCAGCATTCGAAGAGTTAAAGCAAAATAAAAAAAAGTTTGTGAAAATATGTGTTCCAGATTTCGCCTTGTACACACCAGCAGTGGCTGTCACATGCCCATATATTTCAGCAACAATGCCATAAAATTTTCTATCCAACAAAGACCGTTTCATTGATATTTAAATTATATTTCTTTGTTTTATTATGATCTAAGTATGTATAACTGTACGTTTGCGTCAAAATAAAGTGTACAACCTTAATATCTCAAATTTGGTCTTTTTTTCAGTCTTTTGAAATACGACGAACTCAAACATTTTATACTTTTTTAAAACACTATTTAAAGCTTTACGAAAATCTCAATAAACAACAACAAAATTCTTACAAGAATTAAAGTTATGCAAAAAAAGAAATGTAATTTCACCAAAAAAAAAGGGTATACGAAAAAAACTATGCCACAAAATATAATGACGTAGAAATAGCTGGAAAGTGATACCTTTTTCTGATAAACGATACCGAATACAACAAGAATCTGATTTTGAAATTTTCAAAACACTTTCAAAATTTCGAGTTACGCGTAAAAAAACCGGTATTTTTTAACTTCATGCATTTATACGCTAATAATACGCTTTGTGCATTTATACGCAGAAAATTAACCGATTTTATGTCTCTTAGTGGATTTGGAGAGAAGAGGAATAGACCTATTAAGTGGTATATACTTAACTTAAATAAACATATGGAATCTGTGTATATTTCTCAAACAAATGCATTTTTATCCGATTCATTCCAAATTTTCACTCTTTTTAAGTAGCAATCGTCCGATTTTTGAACTTATTAAGGTTGTATGTTTAATTGTGAATGACATGGAACTTAATTTTTTTAAATCCAATGTTATAGTTCCTACTGGATAAAGCCTATATGATTAAGCATACGTGTGTACATTTTATTTTGACGCTCACATTTAAACTTCAAGATATAAATACTTAAACACCATCGTTACATAGCTTGTCTTGCAGGTAATTCGCAAAGCAACACACGCGTAAACTTTTTTAGACCTAAAGCCATCAGTCAAACAGAGATGGATGAAAAGTAAAGATACCTTAGGAGTTAGTATAGAAAAGAAATCAGTAACAATGACTCAACTTCGTTTAGCAGTATTGAGTATCGACGAGGAGTATTTGGTAAATTTTAGTCTTGAATTTGATCATACATTTATGTTTGCCTACACGTTGCGCCAAAAAGAACAAAGTTGAAATACCTAGGAAGTGATACATACCACTTTTCTGATAGGCATAGAACGAGTATCGAGTAGAATGGATAAAAACCAGTTTTTCGGAACTTCATGTGCAAAAACGCGCTTAAACTTGAAAAAAAATGAAAAAATTGGACGAAAAATGTATTTGGTTGAGACACCAACATATGTGTATATCAATTAAAAAGTCGGTTCTCTTCTTACAAATCCGAGAGGAAATCGGTTAATACTCAGCTAAGTTGTTAGGTTATAAGTGCATGAATGTTCGAAAAACCGGTTTTTATCCATAACTCAAGATTTCAGAGGTGTTTCGAAATTTCAAAAAAATTCTACTCGCCTGTCAGAAAAATAGTTTCACTTGGCAGGTTTTTTTTTTCTTTTTTTTTGTCATACTGTATTATGTTAAAGCAGAGATAAAACACCAAAAACTATCAAGAAAGCAGTGATTACTTTATTTTACTAGAATTTCAGATAAAATATATATCTCCTCGAATGCTACAATTCGTTGAGCTTGGTGGCATTGTTAAAAGTCAAAATGGTCAAAAACAAAAGCCATAAGTGGTTGATCAAGCATGAAGAAGGTATTCACAAAGATAAAATGTTTCGTCTGATTGATGGCATAACAGCATGATCTGTGAACTATAATCTGTGTATTATGTTTCAAAGCTACAATCTTATTTAATTAGTTAGTGAAAGCCCAGGTCTTTCATATAACAAACTTATGACCAGAGTTTAATGTTATTTATTTATTTTTATACTCATACAATATTTAATACGTTTATTAATTTAATTTCAATTATATTTGAAATTTTTTACTGCTTTTTACAATACGAGTATGTATTATATAAAAATAACATTTTATTACTTTTCAATACTTTGTTTTCGTAAATTACTAATAAATTAGCGAAATATTATTATCAATAATATTTTTTATTTGCCACAAATCTAACATAAAAACAAATCAAAACAAATAAATATTAAGGTTTTTAAATAAATAAATAAACAATAAAATTCGTAATAATGGAAGAACAAAATCCATTAATATCCATTTTTTTAATATACTCGTCGTTGTATTTGCCTCTAAATAATAAAAATAAAATAAAAAATAATAAAACCTATTGCCACCTTTCGAAAATAAATTATCTAGTCAATGCGAATATTTATTATTTTTATGCAAATGCTAATGTTCTTTAACATTTTAACTACAATAGTGAAATAATGAAAACTATTATTGTATAGTAAAAAAAAGAAAACAAATAGTAAATCAAAAAATCTCATAGAACTCAACTTGTCGCGTTAAAAAACATATGAACAATATTTTGTAAGGAAATAATTAAAACTTTCATCGTTCAAGCTCAACTTTGTATGATACGCCTACATCATAATGTATTTTTGTGAGAAGTAGTTTCTTGTGAAGGACTTAGCCCATCGCTTGATATAGATAACAACTGTATGTCACACTCTAAGCTGTAATTTGTTTTTACATCTATTTTTAGTATTTTTTTTGTAACTTTTTTTACCAATATTGTCACTATGATATTTGCATCGGTGAATCATCGTCCCAATATCAGTCTCAGCCTCGCGCTGAGGTACTCAGGTCGGGCGCACTACTCGGGGTTTATAATGCCTGCATTACTCAGGCCATTTTTCCAAAACAACCGAAGATACAGAACGTATCGGCAGCGATAGAAGTGACCATTCTATACCGTCGGCATTCAGACCGATTTGTATGCTGGACTGTGCCGAGAAACTTTTGGAGAAGCTACTGCAGCGCAGATTGGTAGAATCCGTTGAGATGGCTGGAGGACTATGAGAGAGGCAGTACGGTTTTCGATCTCAAAGGTCGACTTTTGGTGCTACAGCGGATGTAATGGAATATTTCTAGGACGCCCAGTGAAGGCGTTACTATTTGAAGCGTATAACGGTCTATATCACTAGATGTACGGAATACCTTCGGTGGAGGGACATTACAAGAAAGTTTTAGTTCCCCCGAATACCTTACGAAGATGCTTTAGAGTTACCTCAATGACCGGAAACTCATCTATGATACACCTGAGGGGCAAACAGTAATGAATATTACGTCTGGTGCTGCCCAAGGATTTATCTTAGATCCCAGCTTCTAAAATATAAACTGTGACTAGGGCCTAAATATAGAGATGACAAAGGAGACTCACGCCTAGTGATACGCAAATGGTATAGCAAGGGATACAGATGATGCTAGAAGAAAGCTGAATCAGGTCATGATAAGGACTCCGATATGGCTTGAGGATCATGGTCTGGAACTTACCGGTGAGAAAATATAAGTTATTCTGATGACACGGAGCCACATACCGCTTGAAATTACATGCGAGTGGGCTAAACACTACAAAGACAGTCAAGGTACATCCATGCTGACTCAGAGCAAGAGAAGGCTAATTTTGTAGGCAGTGCAGCGCAAGGCAGCACTTAGAATAGCTTCTGAATACCGTACAAGAAGCAGATGGACAAGTAAATGACAGGTTAATGGAGTCTCGTCACGCTGTCATATTCCACCGTTCCCGAGGCATCTATGATAAAAATCACCAGTGAATACCAAAAGCGCGTTGTTTGGACATGATCTTCACACCTTGGTAAAGTATCGGAGACTATCTAAACTCCTACAGGTGTATGGGTCACGGCAGTTGGTTAAGAGTTTAACACCACACCGAGCTGACGCTCAAAATACGGTCATAATAAGGTCTTCGATTTGAGCCTTTCCGAAGTAATGCAGCGAGCGATTTCGAAAAGGTTTTCTCCCCAGAAATTGAGGAGGGATTGTTTTAGTGTACCACTGAACGCAATAGACGAAGGAAAAAACCAAAAAAAGAAGTCGAAATTTGTATGAAATTAGCGTAAATGAAAAATTTCATTGATGAATCCTCGTAACAATGACACAAACTAAGGGAGTTATGTATGACAATGTCATTGTAATGTCATCATACTAAGGAAAGTTTAAGGTTAGCTACATTGTCTGTTATGAGTCGACTACATCCTCAAATTCAGCGACATTGTTATGAGTCGACTACATTCTGGACAATGCAGGTTTAAGTCTGCTACACTTTTTTGTTACGGAAAAAAGCACTACTGATTCTTGATGATATTGTCTGTTAGGACTCACATATATTAGGACGCCTGCAGGACAAAAACAACTTCTCTCCCCTATGAAAATTTTTACTTTACTTTACTTTAAAAAGTCATGTATGAGACCAAAGAAAACTCAACATCACTGATCAATGATCAATGGTTTAGCATTTTCAGCATTACTCACAATGATTCGCCACCGATATTATGTTTTATGAATGGATTTCAATTAAGAAAATTTGATTTAAAAGCCAGTGATGCGTCTGTTCGACGAACTTCGTGTACTTCATAAAATAAACAAAGTCCTTCTTAGCGTGTTATTCAAGAGTTACACCAATTATTAACTTTTATTTATTACAACAATTAATAATAATATTTAACAAATATCTGACATTTTTATAAAACGGTATTAAGTCAAACCAAAAAAATTCAAACACCTGCTGTCTATCATTTTTCCTTCAAATTCAACAGAATTCTATATGATATTATTTAAATATTCCCATAAAATACATATGTAGGTATGCATGTATATACGTATGTTTATATTCCTTTTGCAGAGTTCTCATAAAATTGCAATTACATGTTTAAAATATTAAATAAATTAAATGCCATTTAATCATTTCTAAATTGATTGCTTATTATGAAAAGAAATTAAATAAACTTGTAGAAAAGCAAAGTAACGATTAAATTAGATTCTTATCATCGTAAAAGAAACGCCAACAGCATAAATTATATAAAGAAAAGTACAACCCAAACGACAACAACATCAACAACATATGCAACATCATAATAAAGGTGTATACGAGACATGAAACTATTATTCATTAAATAAAAGTGTCTATTTAAAAAGCTCTTAACCAGAGCTTCTCCATTAGACAAACGCGATTCTATGAAGCAATTTTAAATAACGACCTTTAATTAATCTCTAGTTTTAAGCGAAAGTTATATAGGATACAGAGTTTGGAAATCGCTGCTTTTTTGAAAAGAACAGATTAAATTTCTATTAATTTAGTTCAAGTTTTTACTTTCAAGTTTACTTAAGGCTAATAGTTTAAATGTGTTAACTTGAAAATTTATATCTTTATACCAGACTCAGGCAGGGAGCTGCTCTTCTCCTTTACTTTCACACGTACGTAGTCACGCGCATAGTCAAAAAATAAACAAAGAGAAAACAAAGAGAAAACAAGTGAAAAAATACAGTGCAAAGTGGCCTCATTAAAAGACTCTCAAATTACTACCACAATACTAAAATGCATTAATATTAGTTTGCCAAACGCTGCTTTATACCCTACTCGTACACCAACATTAGCAGTTTGATGCTCTGGTGATAGCAAGCCTTATATGACCCTTTGAAAAAATTTAAGAAATTACACTTTGATGGATATAATTCTCATCGAGTTAATATATGTACACAATTATGTCTTTAAGAGCATAAGTTTTATTCAATGAAAAGGAAACTAGTAGACCAATTATATCGTCGTACCCGATGACTAAAAGCTTAAAATGCCTGACAATATCATGACAATTTTTGCTTAAAAGAAATTTTTACCTTTTTTGTAATCAATGTAATCAATTATTAAAAAAAAGAAAAGAAAACTACGAGCTGCAGGGTTGAGAGAAGACTGTTAAGTCATGCATTCAATGACTGAAAGTCAAGCAGTTTTAAATAGATTTTCAGATAAAAATCTTAATAATCCGGCTTTAAATTAAAAATGAAAAATGTCTGATTAAAAGAGACATGGTAATTAATTATTGATATGAGACTAGACAAGATATAACGTTTATTTGTTTGCTGTAAACGTTTATTAATTAATTATTAATTCAAGATTAAAATAATTTGAATTGTAAAATAATTACACTTGAATTTTTAATTCTTACAATAAACTTGTTCAAGTGATCAATAGGGTTAAGATCAGTCAGAAGTTTATTTAAAAAAAAAGAATAATTCTTGCAACCTCTGAACCTTCATAAGCCTTATAGGCTATACATACTTTATAGAGGTTGGCCAAATTTGAGGTTATGAAGTAAATTGGCTAAAAAACACATTTTTGTTTTAACAAATTCAGTTTTATTCACGCCAATATAAAATAGAAATATGGGAATTAATAATGGAATATGATGTCGGGCAAATGTCTATCTCTAGCAAGTCGGCAGACTTGCGTATTTTTCACAACATTTTGAACCACATTTTTCAACAAAATCATCTTTAGTGATGAGGCCAATTTTAATTAGGCGTTTATGTAAACAAACAAAATTGTAGCAAATGGGGTTCATAAAATCCAGAAACAGTCCTCGAAAAACCATTACATCTAAAGAAAGTAACCACATGGTGCGGTTTGAGGTTAGGCGGCATCATCGGCCCGTATTTTTTTAACAATGAGCAAGGAAACGCCAAACCATGATAACCAATTTTTTGTGACCACAATTGGCTAATGTTTACATGAGTAACCTTTGGTTTCAGCAGGACGGCACCACAAGCCACACATCCAACCAAATAATACAGTTTTAGCATGAGAATTTTCCCCATCGTATTATATCTCGATTTGGCGATGTCAATTGTCGGCCTCGTTCTTGTGATTTAACGCTGCTGGATTATTTTCTCCGGGTACATTTGAAAAACCGGACATACGTGAACAAACCACAAACAACTGACACTCTGAAAGATAAAATTCGGCGTAGCATTGACGAGATAGGCGAAACTTTGTTGCAAAATGTGGTTCAAAATTTTGTGACAAGAGAGGACTTCTGCCGACGTGCTAGAGTTGAACATTTGCTCGGCATCATATTTCATTATTAATTCCCAAATTTAAATTTTATATTGGCATGAATAAAACTGAATTCTTCATACAAAAAAAAATGTGTTTTTACTTACTAATTTACTTCCTAACCTCAAATTTCCTCACCCTTTACTATTCATAATGTTTCAACTTTTAACTACGAATTTCACTTCAATCTTATCGTAATGTAATTACTTACGATTATAACTAGACAGCATTATTTTTTTACAATTTTTAAAATACAATTCTTACCTGTAAATAAAGAAAAAAAGGTAAACGATAGTCATTAGTAGATATTATAAATACTTTAAAAAAAATATTATTCAAAGTCATTAATCACAATTTTATACAGGACACTTACGAAATATAAAGTAAATACTAACAGATATGGAAGTAGAGAGGTGTCATGACAACAATCATCTAAAGTGTTAATTTTTCAATAATTGTAATGATACTTTAAGATCCCCATTGGAGCAATCATATTAAAAAAGTACTTTTCTAAAATATAACATGTAATTGAAAAGATCAAAGTACCATTATAATTATATGTAATTTGTAATTGAAATTGGCAATTACAAAACCAATTAACAGTTTGGCAGCTCTCAATGACCAATTCAAAATGATGTAATTGACTAATTACAGTAATTTGATATCAGTAATTTGGTAGTTTTTGAATTATTCTTATATGTAATTGATAATTGACTAATTACTATTGTGTTTCCAATAATTGGATATTAGTAAATTGACAAATTTTAAATTATGCATAATATGTAATTAATAGCTGAATAATTACTATTGAAGTTACAGTTTATCTACTCATTATATGTAATTAATAATTGACTAATAATTGATTTCCACCAATTGCAAAACCTCTTAAATTTTTAAAACTCGCAATTACCAATTACAATTTATATGTAATTGATGGAATTTTTCATCAGATCATTACATATAATTGTTAACTTGGTCTTGGAACATGTAACTACAAATTAATTAATTAATAATTAGTATTTTCCAATTAGTCATTACATGTCATTGGTAATTTGTAATATCGTCCTAAAACATGTAGTTGAAGAAGATGTATAATTTCTAATTGAATTTCACATAATTGCAAATCCAATTACATTTTTACGATTTGTAATTACCAATTAAAATTACATCTAATTGATAATTGATATTTTCATTAGATGTGTTTTGTGGTCTTCGAAAATGAAGCTGGAAGAAGCGTTGCCGTCAATTCAGAGTGCTATGACTGTATGATAACCGATTTCTTTCCCTACAATAAAAGATTATGAACAAGACAGTGCCACGAGCCACACCACACGGACGTTTCTGGCTTTATTGCATAAAAAAATTTCCCTGTCGTGAAATTTCACGATTTGGCCACATCAATTTGCCATCAAGATCATGCGATTTGACGCCAGTAGACCTTTTTATGGAATACACGTCAAAACCCATGTCTATGCCAACCAACATTCATCAAGCTATCGCCGAGATACCACCCGAAATGTTCGAGAACGAACTTAAAAAGGTCGTCTGTTGCAACCAATTCAGAGGTGGTCATTTAAATAACATTGTATTTCGTACATAATGCCAAAGTCCAAGCATTATAATGAAATTAAAGAGTCATCAAAATCATAACTTAATGTGTGTTTTATTTAACTTTACTTTTGAAACCGAAAAATGGATAACCCTGTATTTAATTTAAATATTTTATAAAGCATAGCGTTACAATTCGAAAATATTTTTCCTTCAATCAATAAATTGTCTCTTAATAAACTATAAATAATTAATTATATAAATTAATAAAGTAATTAAATAAATTACTAACAAAATAAAATCTCCTACTACAGAAAGACATACAAATCGATATACAGACTGTAAGTTGAGAGAGAGCACAACAACAATGGCAATAAACTGCAATAATTTATTTAACGACATCCATAAAGCCCGGAGACTGGTTACTGGCAACGATAGACAAGAAGGTGTTGCCCAGTCAATAATACAATTAAATATTTAAATTTATTATTTAAACAACGCAGCGCAACGTTAAGAAAACTTGACTAAAATGCCATAAAAAGAGAAAAATTAAACGTAAAATATTTATGGAAAAAAAAACAATTAATTAATTTAAAAGCAAACTCACTCTCACTATTAAACAATTGCTACAGACTTTGTTGCCAAACAACTGTCCTCTAGACTCCCCTTGGAAATTATCTTAAGCAGCTGCTGCTACTGCTTTGAAGCAGTAGCAGAAGTTTTAATAAGAATTAAAACTCCAGACACATAAAGTGTGAGTTTTATATAAAAACAAATGCGAATTAAATAAATAAAATAAAAATTAATATTAAACAGAGGAAATAAATAATTTTACATTTTCAAGGTACACAGAAAGTTACCCTGAGCACAGTGCTAGTACTATTGCTGGCGGGTTATGACGCCATTGTCAACGTTACAATACAACGTTCAAAACGAAAGTCTTGTAATATAAGAAAAGAATTGAAATCAGAACTACACTGACAGTGTCTATCTTTTTAACTGGCATTTTCTTAGCAAGACAAGTTATTGTTGTTCAATGGTAATAATTATAAAAATGACACTTGTTTTTTGTCTCATGCCACATGACAGATTGAAGGGGGGAAGCAAACAAACAGACACATAGACAGACAGTTACATAGACTTTAAGATATTTGCACAATTTTACATAAATTAGAACTTCCAAGCAATAAATTTATGGATAGAATTGGTACTCTTGATCACAGAAACGTGAAATGCAATTGTATTCTCCTTGCATACATATGACTGTCCATGATTAATAGAGTTGTAATAGGAAAGAAAGAAAAAATTTATTAACATTTTAACTTTTTGTAGTCACTAAATGACAATTTAACATAATCTAAGACGGAAGAATGGATTAATTAATCTCTATTTTACAAATAAGAAACCGGCTATAGCACGAGAAAGGAATTAAAAAGATTTTAATTGAGATAAGAGATTAATTAAAAAACATAACAAAAACAGATTAAAAGGGAAATAAGAAAGTTATAAACATTCAAGCATGACTTTGTAATACCCTACACCACTATCGGGTTATCCATTTAGGGACTTGAAGGCCGTTTGTCTGGCAAGGCTGTCAGCAGGTTAAACCTGTCATCGGAGTATCATTTATTAAGTGAAAGGTCTGCCATTTACGAATATGAATCGTTTAACAACGATCACTGAACATACTTTACACAGAGTTGCCAGTCCTCATTCTACATGCTTCACACAGGAGTACATTTTGAATTTCATTCAATTAATTGTACCATTAGTACGATTTCTAAATTGTAGTTTAGTATGGTAAATTGAGCTCAATTTAGGTCTTAATTGCGTAAAATCACTTAATTGCCTATTAAAACTTAAGGGTGGACATATTTTACAAATGTGTCCATTTTTTAAGCATTACGGAGTGATTACAAGGTCGACATAATTGACCTACTGTGCACTTAATTTGCAAGATTATGGGGAAATTTAAAGAGACTAGAAGTGTTACAGATGGGTTCAGGACTGTGCTGCCAAAAAATATCGCTTCTATTAAAGAAAATGTTGCGGAGAATTTGAGTTTGGCGTTCTCAGCAATTGGGTCTAACTTACGACTCAAGTCATACCTGTGCATCATCACCATATACGCACTGCCGATAATATCACTTCTGTTAGTGAAACTGTTGACGATATTCTACTTTGTAGATTCCATGGCGTTCTCAGCAATTGGGCCTAACTTACAGCACATCATAGCGTATTTTGCATTTCCATCTAGTTCATGCAACGATGAAAGTCGGGTGCTACAGCAACAGGCTCTCCGTGCTGATTTAAAAAAAAAATAATCTGAAATGAAGCTCATTTCTTACTCGGTAGTTTCGTTAACAAGAAAAATTAGCGCATATAGGGCTCGGAGAACACAGAGTTGATTGTGGAAAAGCTATTTCATCTGGAAAAAGTGACTGTTGGTGTGAAGGTATCATTGGGCTGTAGTTTTGCAAAAATTAAATTGGTAGAATAGTTATCGTCAATTCAGAACTCTATGGCTGTATTGCATTGTATGAATTATACTGAACAATATGTGGTTTCAACAGGACGATACCACAAGCTGTACAACATGACCGACTTTGGCTTTATTGCATGACAAATTTCCCGGTGGCGTAATTTCTTATTAGCCAACAAGAACATGCAATTTGACGTCGTTAGACTTTCCTAACGCTGGAGCATTTAAAAACTAACTTTCTCAAACTGTGGCAATTATACTACCCGAGATGTGGAAAAAGTGTTCGAGGCGATCATTCAAATGACATTGCATTTCATAATTTAAAGGACAAGATCCGAGCATTATAATGAAATGAACGTGTCATCGAACTCATATAATTATGGTCTCCCTGTCTGCGTATTCCAGTCCATAGCCCGTTCAGCAATATCGTTGAGTTTTTTGTATAGTATATGTCCAATCTAGCTCCGTCTGCGTTTAAGAATTACGATCCGAATAGGTTGTTGATCGATTTCCGATGAGTGTCGGCAATTTAATACTGTTCTAAGCCAGAATAATTTTGTTCTTCCCCTTTAACTTCTTTAGGAAGCATATTGGCTTTCCAGAAAGCATCCATTGCTCTGTTTCAGCTAATGTAGTGGTAAAAATCCTAGCTAAGTGGTGATAGTGATCCTTACTTAGCATGGTAATTTTTTTCCCAGTGGGTGGCGTTTTATCCTGCTCATTCGTCCGACCTGATCATTTATCATCATCCCCAGCGGTAAACTGGATGGTCAAGGAGGAAAGTTGAATCTTTTTATTAAACATGCGTAACCAGAATTAAATTTTCGACGTCATGTCCTTTGCTAGGTTCGAACCTGGACCAGAATATATATAAATCTTTGTTAAACATTCGTTTAAGAAAACTTGTATGGAATGTGTGGCGCGAGGTGTTGCATACATAGTGCAATGGGGATTTTACATTCAAGTTTAATGTTTACACTTTCGTGCTTCTCATTATATAGTACGTTAAGAGTCACCAAACCGACTTTAGTTGGCCGGAAGTATGCTGAGCTCTGTTCACACAGCGAGAGATATTGGCCTTGGATCCTTCACTTTTGTTAAGTATGCTTTCCAGCTAACAAAATAATTTCACTTCATCCAGCTATTCTAGACGGTTAATATCCGCCAATTATTCATATTGACTCGACTCATTTTCTTTTTGTCGATATTAATACCTAAGCCAAAGATGATGAATATTTCTCGACTGTCTTTGACTACATGTTCATGTGGTATGTCGTCCGCATAGTCAAAATCCAGTCTCCTGGGAAACCACAAATGATGCACCTTCTATGGGATGTTGATCTACTTATTACTGCGTCAAACACACAGTTAAAGAGCAATGACGATAATTCACAGCCCTGGCATATGCCGACGTTACTGCTTATCGTATTGCTCGACTGTTATTCCTGAAGAATTTTACAAATAGCGCCCCTGATACATCCTTGCATTCCAATGCATTTTACATCCTTGATTCAGAGTTTCTAAAGCCTTTTCGAAATCTAAAGGGTCCGCCATCTAACGTTTTTTTTCAACTAGTGCTTATTTCGTGAATGGTAACACTTAGCTCATGTCTGGTTTGACAGATAATTAGTTTTATTCTTCCGCTGAACGAATATGGTTGTGTATACGCTTCGCTAAGTGGTCCTGCGATCGAGATGCCGATTTTGCCAAAAAAAAATTCATCTTGTCAGATGGAGCTCATTTTGATCTTGGCGGGTATGTCAACAAGCAAAATTGTCGCATTTGGGGCACAGAAAACACGCACGCATACATTGAAAAGCCGATACACCCAAGACGAGTCACTGTTTGGTGCGGATTTTGGTCCAGAGGCATAATTGGGCCATTTTTCTTCGAAAATGAGCAAGGAGTGGCCGTTACAGTCAATGGCGATCGTCATCGGGCCATGTTGAACGAATTTTTGTTCACAAAAGTTGAAGAGGGGGATATTAGTAACATATGGTTTCAACAGGACGGCGCCACGTGCCACACAGCCGCCGAAGCTACACTCGATGTTTTGCGCCCTGTTTTCGAATAACGCATTAAAAGCCGCAGAGCTGTTGTCGTTTGGCCACCTTGGAGCTGCGATTTGACACCGTTGGACTATTATTTGTGGGGTGCCGTCAAAGATAATTGTTACGCCAACAAGCCAGAGACAATTGACGCTTTAAAGGACAATATTCGTGAAGCCATTGGTGAAATACAGCTGCACACAATCGATAATGCGCTTAAAATTGGATCGATCGTGTAGGCTACTGCATGGCCAGCCGAGGCAGCTATTTGAATGAAATTATTTTCCATTATTAACCGGAAGGATTGTACTTTCAATTAAAAAAAGAAATTTGAGAAAATATTCAGTAGTTTTTTTTATAGCATTTTCATAAAAAAAAAATTATTTGGCGAACCCTATATTTTTCTGTTTCATTTTTCATTTTTGGGCTGTTTTACTCTTTGAAAGACAAAAAAAAAAATTCCGAATAAATTGAAAATTTGTCTGCAATTGTGTTTTTTTCTTATTTTCCTTTTGTATTTCTGGCATTATTTTGTCATAATGCGTATAATTTATATTTTTTTATATGGAAATCAGAAAAAAAGAAAAAAATTCTGTTTTAATCTTTCCTATTCTATTTTATTTTATTTTATATTTTTTCTAACGTTCTCACAAATCGTTGAGATTTTTCTTGAAATACATGAGTATCTGCTGGGTAATTACCAATTATCTTTTATATTTTAACACACGTCGCAACGTCTGTCTTATACAGGGTTGGAGTGTAACAGTTTGGCATTGTCAGCTAAAGAATTCATTGTCATTTTCAAGTAATGAAATGATAAAAACGGCAAAAAATAACTGCTGACAACATTAAAAAAAAATAATTGAAAAAAACCATTTTTTTCCAACCGTAAAACAGTAAAATATGTTTCCATTCCTCAGTTTTTCTTTTTAAACTTTCCTGGAGATTATCAAAATGCTTTCTTTGTTATCTTTAAATGTTATGCTATCTTGGTGTGTGACACACGTCTTATGTTTTTAAAATTTACCCCGAAATTTATGAGTTTTCTTCTATTCCAGCCACCCCATCCCGACACAATTCACTCATTCATTTCCTTTACACACTTTGTTGCAAACTCACATACTCGTGTGGTACAACAGGATATTATGAATTGTGTATGGAATTAAAAAACAAAAATTAGAAGAAACAAAGTGAAGTAGTAACTTGGGAATTCATTTTGTGTGTTGATTTCCTGTATTTAATAATCACATCCTTTTGATACCCCCACCCGTGTGCCGGCCGGCATTCAGTATCACAATGTAATTGTGTAAGAATTTTTTATCGGCAGCAATAAACTGGTACATTTTAGCCAATATCAATCATCATACCAAAACGTAACGCACACTCCAACTTCTCTGCCATATCTATCTATACCTCTTCTCCTCCCCTCTTGCCTATCCACCTTTTTCTTACACATTTTTGCCATTCTTCTTGACTGCCGGCCTGCTCAGCTTTTTTAGAGTACGACTCCCTGTTAAATATTTATGATTATTTCCTTTATTGCGAACGTACGTGTAAAGGTTCATGAATTTCTTATAAATTTCTATTTTATTAGATTCACTCGGTTTTTCTTTTATTTTTATTTTTTCAATTATGGCAGGGGGGCTGTTGTAAGACATCTTACGGACGGTAGAGATTAGAGGGAAAATAAAAAGCCATTTAATAACAAATTTTGAAAAAGTATGCATAGGTTCTCTTGTAACAATCAAAATATAATTTATTTTAGAGATTCGATAATTCTGATAAGAACTATGTGAGTTAGTTGGCAGTATTTTATTGGATTTTTTTTTTATTGAAAAAAATATTGTTTTTATCTAAACTAAAGCAGGGATCACACGATTAATTCAATGCACCAACAACACTAGCCTACAAAAAACAAAAGATTTTCTCGCGTTTAAATAAGACTATACGGAATATAGAGATTTTGATGCGCTGAACTCAAATTCGTTTTCAGTTTTTTTCCAACGGTCTCACGTTTGTTTTTATGGGCGTGGCAAATAGTTCGCCCAAAATATGGTACTTATGTCAATATATTTCATCATAACTTGAAAACGACTTGACCGATTTTAATGCAATTACCACCAAATATTTAGTAACAAAATTTCCTACAAATCAACTGAATAAATTTTTTTGTGTTTTCAACAGCTTCAGAGTTATTCGTAACTTAGTTGCGACAAAAAAATTTTTTGGCGCAAAATTAAAGCAATTTTTTTTTTTCAAAAAATTAAAAAAAAAGTTTTCAGAAAGAAAGTTTTACATGTTAAGGTGGTAATTGCATTAAAATCGGTCAAGTCGTCTTCAAGTTTTGATGAAATATATCGACATAACTATCATATTTTAAGCGAACTATTTGCCACGCCCATAAAAAAAATTTGAGCCCGATGGAAATAAACTGAAAACGAATTTGAATTCAGCACATCACAGTCATTATTATTCCATATCGTTTTATTTAAAGGTTTTTTTGCTGTAGACCAGTGTAATTGGTACGGCAATCGTATGACCGATTGATAGGCAATCATGCGTCAACAAAAATATCACAAATGCGCCAATATTTATTATGTTCTTGAGTTTAATTATTACTTGTGCACAATACGTGTCAATATATAAATTTTTTAATTTATTTTCACAAAATATATTGGATCTATTTTAATATTCTGCAGATACTCGCCTGCCTTGGTATAACTGGGGCAATGAGAACAATCCCAACAGCAGCTTTGGAGACCTTGATTGGTTTAATACACATCCATTTAATCACATCCATTTGATGAGGGTGGCGGCGTGTTCGGCAACAACATTTTTAGCCAAAGGGGCTCGAATTAAGTCGAGAAGTCTGTCCATTCTAGGCAGGGTGGTCGGAGAACTATCTTCGGTTCTAGACATTATGCCTTTGGATCTGTGCTTTAGCAGGAGATTCACGGTTGCCTCAGGCCTTGTAGTTCTCACTGGGAAGATCACTGAGAATCTTTCAGGCTAAGATCATGGTCATTGCTATATGTGTGAACATCAACCTGGATAGAGGGATCAAGGGAATTTTTTTTCTCCATCGCTTGTGGAAGCATATTGGCTTCCCACAAAGCATTTATTGCTTTGTTTCAGTTTCTTTAATCAATTGATCTTTCAAGCTTCCTCCATATGATTTTTATGCGCAGTGGTGAAGATCTTTGCTAATTAGTGGTGGTCTTTGCTTTAGCATTGTAATTTTTTCCCAACAAGTGGCGTTTTTTCCTGATCATTCGTCTGATGTTTGTCATCATCGCCAGAGGTATGCGAAAAAGATTAGGGGGGCTTTGCCTTTATTTTTTAGATGGAGTTGGATGGAAAGGCAAGCTGGTTAAAAAATTAAAATCCTATGCAGTGACAACAGTAACGAGTATTTAAATAAATATGTTCAACAATATTTATCATCAGCAGGCATATCCCATCAAACGACAATATGCTATACACCTCTGCAAAACGGCATTGAGGGCGATTAGATTTTGTTTGTTTCTAGAACCTGGTTTATGCCATTATTTGTGGTCAGCGGCAGTAAATACCTGCGCATATTTAAGAAATCGATGTCCAAAAAAGATATTAAACAATAAAACACCGTACGAATATTGAATTGGTCGTAAACCGTCAGTGTCTCACCTGCGTATATTTGGTTGTCCTGCGGTAGCTCTCGACAAGAAATTTGGTCGATGCAAAAGGAGGGAAGTCGAAGCCTCTTTATTAAACATTCGTAAACACAATTGAATTTTTCTTCATCATGTTCTCTGCTGGGGTTCGAACTTGGGTCGTTTGTGTTGTTATGCGTGCGCTCTAACCCCTACACCACGCCACCACCGGGCTCATGAGTAATACCATTAATATATTCTTTGACAGCCAAGCTGCCTTAAGGACACTTGGCTCGAATCGTATGACAACTAGCCTGGTTAAATACCACAATCCTACCATCCTCAATCTAAACAAAGATTGGGAAATTGTCAGATGCTTGAAACACTTGAAAGCTCAAAGAGGATTTCGCCAATCTGGGGCGGCGATCAGTCTGCTATTTTGGGGTCGTTCTGAGGTTCTCAACTATGGCAGGCCTGACTTCAAACTCTTTATGGAGTTTCTTATGGGTCACTGTGGACTAAGCGCAGATGTGAAGAGGATGGTGGTCACAGATGGGAATGTTTGTAGACTGTGCTGCTCACAGGCAACAGAGACTGTGGAATAAATATTGTATGAATGTGGAGTTCTTAATAGGTTTAGGTGGAAATGCTTAGATAGACATAGGGTTGCACTGGGTGACATATCCAACATTATGGTTTAAGATCTGCTGAACAAGCTAGAGACCGGAAAGAACACAGTAGAACCTATGGGTCGCATTGTCGTCCAATAACGTCTGGTCAACATGATAAAGGGTCCGCCATCTAACGTTTTTTTTCAACTAGTGATTTCGTGATTGGTAACACTTAGCCCATGTCTGATTTGACAGATAATTAGTTTTATCCTTCCGCTGAACGAATATGATTGTGTATACGCTTGAACAACGCTGGGAATCTGGGCCTACGATCGACTTACAGAAGATGCCAATTTTGCCAAAAAAAAACGTCTTTTAACATGAAGCTCATTTTGATCTTGGCGGGTATGTAAACAAGCAATATTGTCGCATTTAGTCACTGTTTAGTGCGGATTTTGGTCCAGAGGCATAATTGGGCCATTTTTCTTCGAAAATGAGGAAGGAGTGGCCGTTACAGTCAATGGCGATCGTTATCGGGCCATGTTGAACGAATTTTTGTTCAAAAAACTGAAGAGGAGGACTAGCAACATTTGGTTTCAACAGGACGGCGTTACGTGCAACACAGCCGAAGCTACACTCGATGTTTTGCGTCCTGTTTTTGAAGATCGCATTATCAGCCGCAGAGCTGATGTCGTTTGGCCACCTCGGAGCTGCGATTTGACACCGTTGGACTATTTTTTGGTGCCGTCAAAGATAAGTATTACGCCAACAAGCCAGAGACAATTGACGCTTTAACAACGGACAATATTCGTGAGGCCATTGGTGAAATACAGCTGCACACAATCGATAATGTGCTTAGAAATTGGGCCGATCATGTAGGCTACTGCATGGCCAGCCGAGGCAGCCATTTGAATGGAATTATTTTCCATTATTAACCGGTAGGATTGTACTTTCAAATAAAAAAAGAAATTTGAGAAAATATTCAGTAGTTTTTTCTTATCGCTTTTACAAAATAAAAATTATTTGGCGGACCCTTTAATAATAATAATATTCTAAAAATAAAAAATAAAGCACAATACAGATTATTTCAAATTGGTGCATTTGCGACAATTGTGTGATTCCAACTCAGGAACTTTAAATCATAAAAGATTACAAATTAAACTTCACAGTATTGCAGTACTTTAAAGCATAGTCTAGAACACAAAACAAATTTAATTTTTTTTCCTTTACTTTAAATGTTTTTTATTGTTTCTTCCCAAAAAAAAAATTAAAAATGTTGCACTTTTTGTTGCCCTCAAAAAATGTTTAGCATGAAAATGTTGCCCTTAAAAAAGTTTTTCGTGTTATATTTATAAATTTTGCGCTCTTCAAGTGCAGAAATGCCAGAAAAGCCAGCCAGAATATAATCCAATTTATTTCAAATTGATTAAGATTCTTGTTGTACTCGACAGTATCTTTAAAAAATGGTATCACTTCCCGGGTGTTTTTATTTCGTTCTTTTTCTTATGGAATAGTTTTTTGACGCGTAAAAAGTATTGTACCTTTCGTTTTTTTTTTTCGACGCTCACAGTATGGCTTGGTGCTAAAAAGGCCAATATCAAAATGTTTACTTTTGAGAAAATTGAGTATAAGGTTTTTGTTTCATATATGAGTTCATAGTAACATTGGCTAGCTAAACCTTTATAAAGCATTTCTGGGCTAGACGTGGACTGCTTTAACAAAATAAAAGGAAGTCAGAAAAGGAACCTAATGCAACATATTGACATTGGCGCTTTTAGCACCAAATCACAGATATGTAGTACTAAAAGCGGATTTTTCTATTAGAAGACTTTTACGACTTCTCTTTGTTCGGTTCACTTCAAAACAAGCCGGTAACAAATGACTCAAAACATTTCTAGAATCAAAAGACAAAAATTGTTTGCTGGAATATTATTGGGTGGGTCAGCTATCGGTTTAAATTTCAACCAGCGGTTATTTCGAATCTGGCAATACTTACATATATCATTCTATTCTGTCACAAAATTCAATATATTATCTTCACTGAACGAAATGAATCGATTTACGCTTGAGCAACGTTGGGATTTATTGAAAATTTATTTCCAAAACAAAAACAATTGGTCGGAAATTACATTTTTGTGCAATTTACAAAATTTGATCGCAGAGAAGTACCAATAGTGGCCAGTATAGAGAAATTAATTGCTAAAGTTCGTGAAATTGACGAGTGTGCTCGTACGGTGAGTACACCAGAAAATATCAAAGCTGTGACTGATAGTGTACGTGAGAATCCACCAACATCAACTCGTCATCGCCCTCTTTGTCGAATTTTTCGAAAATATCTCGGTATGACGCCTTACAGAGTTCAATTGGTTCAAGAGCTGAAGCCGCATATGACCATTCGCTTCATTTTCGCTTCGCTAGATGTGCTAACGAGAAACTGCACGATGATGTCGATTTTGCCAAAAATATCATCTTTTGGAATGAAGCTCATTTTCATCGTGGTGGATATTTGTGGCTCAGAAAACCCAAACGTGGTCTTACAGAAGCCAATGCACCTATTACGGTTGACTTTTTGGCACGGCTTGTGAAACGGTGGAATCATTGGCCTATATGGCGAGACACCTATCGCACCATGATAACCATTTTTTTGTGCCCGCTCTTCATGGTATGGATATGAACGATATTTGGTTTCAACAGGTTGATGCAACTGGCCACACATCTGATGCCACAATCAATTTATTGCGCCAAACGTTTGATGGCCTTTTAATTAGTCGCCAAGAAGCTGCGATTTGACACCGTTCGACTATTTTCTGTGGGGCGCCGTTAAAGACAAGTGTTATGCCGACAAATCAAAGACAATTGAGCATTTGAAGGCTAACATTCGCGATGCCATTGCCGAGATAGAAAATTGCTTCTATCGAATGGGCTACTGCGGGCCAAGCCGCGGCAGCCATATGAATGAAATAATATTTCATTTCTAACCGAAACAATTGTACTTCACAACAACAAAATAAATTTGTCAAAATTTCAAACCGTTTTTGTTTGATGGCATTTTTAAATTTTGACTTTCAAATGGCGCACCCGATATCAAAGGGAAAGTAGTGGATGGACATTATTTGATATGAAATAGAAGAATGCTTTACGTTAAAGAAAGCTTTGACGTTTTATAAAAACAAGCAATTGAAATGGTTGTATATGCATGTCTGTATGTATGTATGTATGTATATATGAACATAAATATTGCCATTAGACGTTAAACTATTATTGATACTTCTGATTTTATACTATATTTTCCTTCTCATTTTACGATTTCTAAATATTCATAAAATCTACTACGTTTCGGAATAAAAAACATGTTTCAATGCTGAAACCTTAACTCAATATTTAAATAAAAGTTTTATTTGCATGGCAAATGAAAAAAATGTTCTGAAAATTATACGCAATTTCAATGGGATGGATGGAAGACGCCACCATGTACGAGTGTGTTTGATGATGAACCACAACAAAGACCGGAATAATAAAAGAAGGATTTTTATTCGTTTTATACTGTTTTTGGGAAACATAAAAAAATACTTTAGATGTCTAAACACGTATCCTTTAAGGATGACAATGGCCATGAATTGCAAAATAGAGCGATACAAAATGAATTGTTGTCTAAAAGAATAGAAGAAAAGAAACAGTAACAGTAACAATGTTATTTTTTAATATTAAAAAAACAAAGTGAAGGGAATCAAATAAACCAGAAACCTGATAATATTACAAAAACAAAAAGAAACAACTAAGAAGGATAGCGCGACAAATAAAAAATTTCAAGGTTTTTGCTAAAAATTCATATTGACAAGGATATGAAATGAGCGCAATATATTGCATAACCAACCCTTAACTCTTTCGTATTAAAAAAATTTTCTAAAATCGCTTTGGTTTCGTTTTGTTTGTAAAATCTCAGAGCCTCTAACCAACACAATATTTTATTACGAAGTTTGTTGCTGAAAGGAAATCATATCAGACTTTGTTAGAAGAAGTCTAACGCCGTTAAAGGAAATACTTTTTTTATTTAAAAAAAAGGAAATAAAATTGTTTTTAAAGAAACATTTGTAGCTGCTGGTGGTTGATTCAACTGTAAAATGAAATTAAATCTAAAATAGAAACAATAATAAAAAAACAACAACATAAATTCGTTATTGTTCCGTTAAGATAATAAAATAATATGGAGCTTAAGTAACAAAAGGATATTAAATTTAACACACAGCGACTGGAATAAATGCAACATTAAATACTTAAGAAAACAAAACAATAACAATTGAATTTGTAATAGGAATTCAAATTATTTTTAAATGATGTGTGAGAAAGGGTACAATTTAAATCGTGAATGTTTTCTTAAGATACTACAGATACATAGTCTTGAGAATTTCTCTACAAGAAACTGGTTTACCTTTCTTTTCCACTTAACGTATCTCTTAGTTTTGTTTAAAATCATTTTTTTCTAATTCTTGTCTATATTTTATTTCAATTATTTTTATGCAAATTAATTTCTATATCCCTAACCCGGCCTTATTTGAGTCTTAGATAAAATAGATTTTAAAGTTGAAATAATTGTTTTCTTATGGATTCTTTAGAGTAATTAGTTGAAAATAATAGCCTTCAAATTCTCAACTGTCTCTGGTTTGTCGGCATAACACTTGTTTTTAAAGGCGCCCCACGGAAAATAGCCCAACGGTGTCAAATCGCAGCTTTTTGGTGGCCAACTGACATCACCATTTCGGCTTAATAAACGGCCATCAAACGTTTGACACAATAAATCGATGGTGACATGAGATGTGTGGCAGGTTGCACCATCCTGTTGAAACCAAACATCGTTCACATCAATACCATGAAGAGCGGGCACAAAAAAATCGCTTATCATGGTGTGATAGGTATCTCCATTGACCGTTATGGTTGCAAAATATGAATTATGCAAGCTGCACCAAACAGTCACTAGTAATGAGTGCTTCGGCTTCTGTAAAACCACGTTTGGGTTTTCTGAGCCCTAAATACGGCAATTTTGCCAATTAACGTAGCCACCAAGATGAAAATAAGCTTCACCCGAAAAGATGATTTTAAATGATGATAAATTTCCAATAAAACCCAACGTTCAATGCGTTCAGTGGAGATAATATACTAAATTTTGTGACAGAATAGAATGACATAAGTATTGCCAGATTCGAAATAACCGCTGGTTCAAATTTAGACCGATACATGGTCCACCCTATATAATGCAAACTTCCATCCGTCATATAATGAACGATGTTAATTGTGAGTCAAGGTGTGACTCAAGTTTTTTTTCCCCAACTTAATTTGACATTTCCCTGTTTCAGTGTTCGACACATTCAACCATGGAAAGATTCACAATTGAGTGCGAGAGCGTGTTAAGATTGTTGAAGCCTTTTACGCAAATAGACGTTCAAATCAAAAAAACATTTCGTGCACGTGATTTTTTTGTCAGCATAATCGATCAAATGTGTTCAATGTCGGAAGCTTTCTGCGGTAATTTCAGCAAATCTGGTCTATAGTAAATGTGAAAACACGTGTGCATGCTCGCCCAGTCCGTGAATCCTTCATCATAATAAAAAAATATTAAGATAATTCTCTGAAATCTTTTTGTTTTATTTACAATTAGATAAAACCCGGCGTGCTTCGCTACCCCATCTTAGTTATTATCTTAGCTATACTTTTTACCCTTTTTCTCCATTTTGTACCCTTTCGATCCAAATTCAAACATTTGAGATAGCCTATGGTTCCTTCCAGAAAGGCTGTAGGATCTGCGTTTTAACCGTATACTTTCTTCAAGCATTTATGGCAATCAGAGTAATAAATGATTACATCTGCCTTACATTTATTCCAGTAAATTAGTTCCATAGAAAAGTGATTGGAACAAGTGATTCGAATACTGTCGCTATAAGATTTTTTTAGACATACGTTAATTAAAATTAATCCCCTTGATTATATCCGCCATAGTTTTTTTTCTATAAATTAGTTTCATACGAAATTAATTGGGGTAAAGTTTTATGACTCTTTAGATATGCGATTACATAACGGGTCCCCAATCTAACGTTTTTTTTTCAACTAGTGCTTATTTCGTGATTGGTAACACTTAGCTCATGTCTGATTTGACAGATAATTAGTTTTATCCTTCCGCTGGACGAATATGATTTTGTATACGCTTTTTTCGCTTCGCTAAGTGGGCCTGCGATCGACTTACAGAAAATGCCGATTTTGCCAAAAAAAAATCATCTTTTCAGATGAAGCTCATTTTGATCTTGGCGGGTATGTAAACAAGCAAAATTGTCGTATTTGGGGCACAAAAAACCCGCACGCATACATTGAAAAGCCGATACACCCAAGACGAGTCACTGCTTGGTGCAGATTTTGGTCCAGAGGCATAATTCGAAAATGAGTGAGGAGTGGCCGTTACAGTCAATGGCGATCGTTATCGGGCCATGTTGAACGAATTTTTGTTCACAAAAATTAAAGAGGAGGATATTAGCAACATTTGGTTTCAACAGGACGGCGCTACGTGCCACACAGCCGAAGCTACACTGGATGTTTTGCGCCCTGTTTTCAAAAAAAAAAAAACTATTTGGTGGACCCTTTATATTGCCCAAGATGCAAATTTTCTGTGTTATCATGATGTCGTTTAAAGTGTGTTGTAAGTATAAGCTTTCGCATACGCTAAAATTTACTATTCGCATTCGCTAAACTAGTGAACTAGCGATCTAGCGTTCACAGCACTCCCCATTCCTAATAGTTTTAAAAACAAAAATTAAACATGCGAATTCATTTTGTTTGGTAGGTGAAACATCCGCATACCAACCAGGCATCCCAGGTCAGACTATCTGACAATTTTTGACGGCGGTATCGCCTCACAACATTGCTAGCGGCTTGTTATAAAAGTGTCTTTACGCTGTGAAAAACTTCTGTAACTAATGCATCTGTTGGTCGGAGCCGGCGTTAAACAGGTAATACTTTTCAATGAGTTTAAAAGTAGAATCGCTTGCAGCTCGTTGATAGAGAGAAATTCCCCATTATTTCACTAGGGATGTCGCGAGAATGTTGTAAAAAAGTCTACTAAGCACTCGTACATATTCAAAAGCACAAACTAATCTTTTCCAATAAGATTTGAATTTATTAAGAAAAATCTTAATTTTTCATTTGCTTAACTATAAAAAATATAAAAAATATTCCCCCTCCTCACTCTATTAATGAAATCATTTTTCTTGTCAACATCTTACGACGAAAAAGAATCAAGAAAAACTATTACCACGCCCAACTGTGTCATATTAAAAACACTATTACATGACAAGGAACAAACACTTCAACAAACATACAGTAGCAGCAGCGTAGACAACATTGATGAGACGATTACTTAGCAACATTGTACGCAAATATTGTTGCAACAACAGCAGAAAGCTTACAAAAAAAAACCCCATTTCATTAACATGATAAATGCACTCCCATATGAAATGAAGACTTGGGGATCGTAAAAACACTTACAAGTACCACTCGATCATAAAAAATAAGGAAAGAATAACAACAATAAAGAAAGTATTAATAAATATCGTAGTGATTAAAAATGTCTGCAATAAGAAGAATTATTGAACAACATTGCATAAAATAAGAAGAGTCCAGATTCTTTTTCTCTTCTTTTCGGGGAATTTTATAATCAAAACTGGAACTAACAAAGATAATACACAAAAAAAAAAAAACGGTTCGCATCAGTAGAGAATATTACATCAGTTAGAGTGTTTATGTTATTGTCGAGAACATCTTTGGCGCGTTAAATGTCAACATTATAGTGCAACAAAACTCACTTTACCATGAACTGTGTGGCATGTATTAATCCATGAGTATGGGAGTAAATAAACTCTTGATAAAAATAAAGCTGTTGCTGTGATGTGTTACATTGTGAGTTGTGACAATAACAGCCATGACTATAACAACAACTATTGAAAAAAATGTCAACAACATTGTTGTCAATAAATGGGAATTGAAGAAAAATTACAAAATTTTTTAAAAGCAGTTCCTAAAAGAATGTTTTCATAATTAAACCGCTTAAACATCTCTTCCAATGTGAATGTGGCGGTACTTATGGTAGATTTCTTTTGCCAAAAACTACAACAAGATCAAGCCTTATCCACCATCTAAAATATTTTATGGGAGCTCCCAAAGTACAAAAGACCTATGAAGGTATGACAATTTTTAGCTACAAAGAAGATAAAATCAAATATTACTGAAGCAGCTGAAGACTTTACCGAAAACTGTTTTCAAAACTGTTTAAGCACTTGTGGCCTCGGCCTTACCATAAGGTTTCCGGATTTCGACACTAAATGGGCAGATTATGCTCTGAAACTAAATAGAAAAACCCTAAGAACACTTGCCGGGGTACATATGGATACTACGCCTGTATAAGCAACTGTAAGGAATGTACATATCCAACACTGAGACCTGAAGATTCTGCTGTAAGCAAGAGAAGTCAATGGAGCACTTGATCAGCAACTACGTGACACTGGGCCATGGGAGGTACAGGCTACTGCACCCATATACATTATACGCATTAAACTAGCTAGCTAGTTGACATATTGAACCCGTAAATGACGAATGGAAGACACAATAGATCGTAGTCCAAAAGCCCACTTAGGCCTGAACCCACATTCATTACATTACATTACAAAGTCTTTAGAAGACTCGAAAGTGTTGCACCTTGTTTTCAACAAAAACAACCAAAATGTCTAAGAACTATATTTATGGTATTACTCTAAATGCAATTGTATTGTAAAGAAGCCCGAAGGACCATCGTCTACAAACCAAATTTATCTGAAGGACCAACTAATAAAGTGAATGATATCTTTGAAAATTTACACATTTAGAAGAATAATTGCAAAATATCGGGGGCTTAAATGATTGTTAAACGTGATTTATACTGTATATTACTGTATATTATACTGATATGCAGTTATGGTTTTATACAGACATCTGGATAGAAAACAATCAAAGCTATGAATATGATTAGAACAATTAAGAGCCTAAAATAGAACTTATACTTATAAACATCAGGGGAGGAATAGAATTTCTAACGCTAACAATAGGATTAACAGAGGTTATATCATTAAGAATCCATTAAGAAATAATGATTGTAAGAAGGCACAGTTTTACAAAACATCAGGATTAAGTAGCAAGAGCGACGCTGGTATAACAAAAGCCTTAACAAAACTTGTGTTCAATATAGGTGAACCGAAAAGTCGAAAGTCGCCGTTTGTTAGTCTCTAGAGTTTGCAATAAAGTCCGAAAAAATTATCTCTATGCTCAAAACGTGTTCCTAAAGATCATATAATCACTTTAAAACCATTTCTATGAAAATAGCGAGTATCGTTGAGATATCTGCTGCCATTGACCTGTTAGGAAATTCACTAGCGCTTATAACGAGTTGAAAAGAAAACCTACAAAAATTAGCAAAAATATGTCAGGTAGAGAATAAAAAAGCCATTATGGAGTGGCAAAGAAGGTGGAAAAATTCGCTAAAAGACGTTGCAAGCATATAGAATAAAAAACAATTTCTTAAAGTACATGGTAATTGCTGAAGCTCGCTGTACCGATTCAGACACGCTATTTTACCGGGATGACTAAAGAATGATTCCAAAAAAAGACAAAACTACAGAACATGTCATAAATGCATGACATAAGTTGGGCTGTAGTATATATCAGATATTTTTTAGAGGTTCATAACTTTGAGTTGGCAACACTGCTTTATTTGGCAATCGATCTAACAGCTGATAGTTGTTTTTTGTTTAGCTTAGTTTGACATTTCATTATGGATAGACTTACAACAGAGCAACGCTTACAAATTTTTAAAATTTTTTATCAAAATAATAGTTCTGCTTGCCATTCGAAATTGTGTTCTTCGATGAAGGCCATTTTAGTTGCATAGGTATGTAAATAAGCAGAATTATAGAATTTAGAATGAGGATAATCTACAAGCTTTTGTCGAAACACCATTACACCCACAGAAAATTACTGTTGGGTGCGCTTTATGGGCTGGTTGGGCTGAATTGATTGGTTCATATGTCTTCAAAAACGCTAATGGTCAGAATATTACTGTCAACGGTGAACGGTATGGGGACGTGCTTAGAAATTTTTACATACCATTAGCTGGCATTAATCTTGCTGACATGTGGTTACAAAAGGACGGAGCCACATACCACACAGCACTGTCAGCCGTGGCGGTCACATGACCGAAATCATATTTATTAAACATTAATGTCATAAATTTTTTTTTTATAACTGAGAACCCAGAGCTATACACTATTGCCGCACCAATTATTATTGTGCGCACAATAGTGTAACGACTCAATACGTAATCGAAAGGCAACAAAAGTGTTAACAATTCGGCAATATTTATTGTGTTTTTGTTGGTCAAGCAAGATTACGTCATATTGGTGTATTTGCGTCAATCGCGTGATCCTAGCTTAAGAGTTTTTTTCCCCGTTTCATGAAATGATATTGGCTTTCTCAAAGCACCTTCGCCTTTATTTTAGTTTTTGTGTAACGAATTTTTCGTTCTTTAATTAAATAGATGGAGATGGCGTGGTGTAGTGGTTAAAACGATGACATACAACACAAAAAAATTTTTGATCGTAATTTTAATTAATTAAAAGGCTCAGGCAGCCTTCAGATGAATCATGCAAAAAGCCCCTGATTCTCTGGCCGCTCCATTCGAAGGCAAAAGCAAATGTACATCATCTACCGAATATCAAAGGGTCAGGTTTCGCTACCATTTGAGGGAAAAGGAGGAAAATATAAATCTATGATAAGTAGCAGCATTAAGTTTTCGAACCACTACTACCGTTTTAGGCAATCACAGCATCTATTTTAGAGACCTGTTACACTAGACTGATCACCTGCTTAGCTAAAAAGAAATGATTACAACGAAACTGAAACATGTATGGATGTATGATGGTGTTGACAACTGTCATTGCAACAAAGCCTTCCGTGTGGATTTTGTATAGTGGTGGGGAGAACATTGCTTATGATAAATACCCATCTTTTTATTTTATCTCTTTAGGCTTTTCTTACGAGTTGATGTTGCTTGACTTTCTTATAATATTCGCAGTTGATACTATTCTTTCTTCAGGGACGTTCATAGATTTTCATAGATTGTTTTAAAAAGAAGTTTTTTCAAATTTTTTTCCACAAAGCATCCATTGTCTTGTTTCAATATCATTGATTAAATTGATTTTCTTTTCAAGGTATTAGATGATTAATCTACTGTAGCTCGCCTCCATATTATTGTGTAGTGGTAAAGATCCATGCTAAGTGGTTGTGATGATCCTTACTTAGCATTATACTTTTTTCCCTGTAGATGGCGTTTACTCCTGATCATTCGTCTGATGTTTGCCAGGGGGGCTTCTTTTAGATGGATTTGTCTGGAGGGAGGTTGATTAATTAAATTTGTTCGTTATGTCCTTTACTGCGGAGGGGTGGATTCTAACCTGGGCCGCTTGTGTTGTCCGTGTTCGATCTAACCACTACACCATGCCTCTCCCTAGGAATTAAAACCTCTTAATTTCCCAAAGCATGACGAAAATTTTTTTGTCTCTTTTGTATGCGATTTAAAACAATAATAAGAAGAATACATTCTTTTACATAACTTTAATCATTTTATATAAATATGCGCACTTAATAAAGCATCAGCAAATTGCAAATCAGTTTTAAACATAACACAATATACACCACACTAAACATCCTTGAGGAAAATAAATTAAATCATGAGAATCATAAGTTTCTACTTCATTTATTTCAACGCAACGTTATTAAACGTCCCCTTGTCCTTAAAATGTCTTTCAAAGAAACTTAAACGGGTATATATATATATGTATGTATGTAATGCAACTGAATGAAGTAGAAGTAAGAAAAATGTGAAGAAAAAATTAATAAACATAAGTAAACATAGTCTTTAGAGCCTGATGATGATGATGATGATGATGATGATGATGAGGAGTATCAACATCAAGGCAAATATTGCAAGAAAACTAAAGGAATGGCTTTGGCAACAGAAATGCAAACAATAATGTTCGTTCATTGATATTTTCTGAAGCCAGCTTTCCTTTTTTTTTTTGTCTGTAGTCATTTGCCTTCTTAACTAGAGGCGTGTTTATGAAGACTGACAATAATAATGTTCTATAGCATTTGACATTAATATAAGAGGAGACCCAAAAAAAAAAAAAAATTCATAAGAGTAGTAGTGCATCTGAACATACTCATATGTATGTGAGTTTATGTAAAGCATTGCAGCAAATTTTACTCTTTTCTTTCCCTTGTGTTTTATGAAATTTTTTTTGATAGTGATTTTGATTTGTTTTTGTGTATTTCGCTTTCAGTTTTTTTCTTGTTTTTTTTTTTTTTTTTTGATTTTTCATTTTTAATTACTAGTCATCTTCATATCTCTTTCTGGTTGTAATTTTAATATAAACGACTTCTGTAACAGCATGAAAAAAAGGGGAGAGATCAGACTTGTTTATATTTCGCTTTTTTTTTCATTGCCACATTCCCATAAATTTTTTCTTTTGTATGCCACTTAATAAAGCAGAATGTGATTTCCTCGTTACTTGTGAGCGGCGTAGTAAAAAATGAAAAAATAAAAATTAAATTAACAAAATAGTGCCTTTTAATGGGATTTTATGAAAATCTTTAAAAAAACCTCTTGTGAGTGCATTTTAAGTGAAAAAAATAATAATGATCAGTTTTTATGTTGCAGAACCTGATTTCTTATTTCGATTTCATTCTATAAATACATTTTTAATAATAACAATTATTAATAATTTTGTTAATAATCTTTAATGCTGTTGCATGACTGCAACAAAAAAATATTGGCAAAGAGAAGTTGACTAAACTTTGTAATATTAGATATTGAAGTACAATTTTGTTTTTGGGATTTTTATTAAATCCATATTCTATTTTAGGCAGGGTTGGCAAAAAATATTTTTTGTTATTGTTTGAACATTTGGTAATTGGCTATCACATAAGCAATTGCAAATTGATCTGCATATTTTTACCGGAAAGTTTTATTAACTAATGCAGCCAATAACAGAATTACAAAGTGAAAACGATCGTAGACATTTAAATGAGAGACTATTGGTTGGAAACATTTACTTCCAAAAGGCGTTTAATCTAATTGACCACCAAAGCATAAGTCACAGCATCTGAGAGAATACTATTCGGTAAAGAGGCCCTTTATTACCCTAAGTTCGCTCTTGTTAAGCAGTAGTAGCAAAGAAGCTATATCTTATCAGAAGATTTTTTGATATACTATGAGCGTCAAAATTAAGAGTACAATAGCCTTATTCTATAGAATAATTATTGCTCTATTTTTTACAAGTCAAAATAAAGTGTACAAGAAAAAACTATGCCGCAAAAATAAATGAAAAGTGATACCATTTTTGAAAGGTACTGTATAGTATAACAAGAATCATACTTTAGAATTTTCGTAACTGCTACAAAATCTTGATTTACGGGTAAAAACCGGTTTTTCATAGCTTTATGCACTTATAAGATAATAACTTAGCTAAATATTAACCGATTTTAAAGATCTTAGAGGATTTTGAGAGTAAAGTAATTAATGGTGTTATACTCTACTTAAGTTAACTTAAGGATATCTGTGTATATTTCTCAGGCAAACACATTTTTTGTTAATTCATTACAAGTTTTTTAAGTTTAGAGATGAATCTACACGCTATCTTATACAGGAACCGTACTTTTTATGGATTTATTGAAGTAGTATGTTTAGTTATGAATAAAACGTTACTTCATTCTTTAAATCGGTTGGGAACTGAGGGAGTTATAGCTAAGTTATTAGCTTACAAATGTATGAAGTTACGAAGTACCGGTTTTTCATCCATAACTCAAAACTTTTGATCTGTTACGAAAATTCCAAAATATAATATATAATTACTTCCTAGGTATTTCTGGGAAATGATTTCTCATGTCCACCATGTTTTTTAAAGGTGCTGTCGTGTACAGCAATAATAATATTTTGGAATTTTCGTAACATAGCTTTTAGCGGCATGGTTTTTTTCTTGTACACTTTATTTTGACGCGTAAAAAATGGAGTAAATTTCGTTTTTGTTGTATAACTTTGTTGTCTTTGATTTATTTTGTTAAGCCTTAAATACACTCTTAAAAAATATAAAATGTTTTAACGAATCGTATTTTAAAAGACTGATATATAGACTTAATTCTGGAGAAGATAATATATTTTGATCGAATTATAGCGCACTTATCAAGCGCTAAATTAGCTTAAAAGCTTGAATGTTCGTCTACCTATAGAAATTAGATGGTTGATAAGTGCTCCTGAGATGTATGAACTTTATTTGTCCCTGACTGAGCCTTCACGACTATATACAAATTAATGAAAATCAGCCCAGTTTTGAGCTCATCGATCATACAAGTTTCTTAGCCAAATTAAGTATATCTCAATCGATAATTGTTGCTAAAACTGAATCAAATTAAAGCTCCGTAAGTAAGTATTGGGTCTGTTAACCGCAAGATATTGTCAGGTATTACAAGTCTATTTTACTATCTCGTGTACCACTTTCATTCAAAATAAATATTTTATTCTTAACAAAAGGTCAAGGGTTTCAAACTTTCATAGATAACATAATGCTCATCACTGGACTGAAATCATCCAAGAACATTCTTTATCTAGGTAAATAGATCTCATTACAAACCATATGACTGGGTAGCATAATCTTAGCACTTCTTTATGAATACAAATGTGTCTGCACAACAAATCCCTCTTTTTTATTTATTTATAATTTATTAGTCCTTAAAAGGGTATTAAATTACCAGAATTAGCCAATCATGACTGATATCAAGAGCTCAAACAAAACCAAGAAAAAAACACAGCAAAACTACTCACCATAAACCATAATCAAGCCTTGTGTCAAATCATTTAAGTTTTGAATAAGCAAAACAACAACAAATTCAAGCAAAATAAATGGACGCAACGAAACCCCTTATGGGCTTAAAAACCACAACAATAACAAAATTATCAACAGGAATAACACACTATTGTTAACTGGCTTGAACATGCTTGAATAGATGACGATTGGCATGACTGACTGACTAACTGGATGACTGACTGTTTTGTGTTGTTTTGCTATTGCTGTTGTTAGCTTGTTAATGAAACATTAGCACACACAGAGGCACACAGGCTCACTGATATAATTTAAACACGATTTAATTCAACAATAATAGGGGAGTGTGTTGGTTGTTATTGTTTGTGGCAATAACAAGTTTTTGAAAACAAAACCACACATATAATATTGCATACACGAGTACACATGCAACATCTTCGAAAAACTAGAATGCCTATTAAAAAAAAAATCCGGATAAAATCCAAAAAAACAAAAAATATGTGAAATCAAGGTTACAAGCAACGTAAAATGAAACTGAAAAAAAGCAACAACATAAGTGATGATTACACAGAATTTAATTGCGACTCGGTGATAAATGCAACAACAACATATGTTTATACAATTGTAATTATAAGAAAAAAAGAAAACAAAAGGTTAGCAGGCTTTTTTGTTGCAAACCATGTGGCAGCAATAAAAATCAGCAAAAACCTCAAATTTTTTTCACACTTTCCAATAAACAAAAAAAAACCTTGAATTTGTGTCTGGATATTATGGACAATGATATCAAATTCTGTAAAGAATGGCTAATTTACCACATAAACGATTTAAAAATTGGAATGGAATTATTTGAAACAAATAAGTTTAGAACCAGTTTTCAAGCCTTAGAAGGATGAATGGAATTTGAATTGTACAGATTTTCATCAAGCATGTTTCCGCGATGAAACGAACTACTTTAATTGCCAATTACTACTGCGAGTCATTGTGTTTAGACGATACATATGTAATTCGATACGACAGAATTGACATATGGGTAGTGTAGGGTATAGAGAAAATTATAAAAAATGTTTGTGTCATAAAATATAAGTGTTGTTAAGCAAATAATAAGAAAATTACACGTTTTATAGCTTCCTAATACCAACACGCCATGCCAAAACAAAATCACGAAATTAATTCTAAGAACGTTCAATTTTGAGAAACAAATCACCTTAAAACATAATTCTCTTTTCATAATTTCTTGAAAAATCAAAAAGTACAATGAATTACCCCTTTTTTCTTATTTTAAAAAAATATCATTTAAATAAAAAAATTCCGAAAAACAAAAACAAAAATGTGTTTCAAGTAATCTTGTTAAATTTTTAAAAGAGGAGGTAACAAATCAAGTAGAAAAATATTAGCCTTTTAGGGAGGGTTCTTATAAAAGTTCTCAACAGTCTCTTGCTTTAATTCAATTATAATCATAAAAAACTTTAACAAACAATTGAACTGTCTTTTAATGGCATAATTTTTTATTGTTTTCAATTTTCAAGTTCATTTCGTATTGTGCTCTCCTCGTATAAGAAACAAGCCTTTGGCAATTTTATTGCCTGTACACGCCACTCACTTTACCGCCGCTGATGACAATTCAAGTGTCGTTGCTTTTTATAAAATTCATATTTTAATTTGTTTAAAGAAATCGTCTTCGCTCTCTTTCATTTAGAGTCTGGCCTCCATAATCATTATGCTTTAAATTCATATTCTTTTTTAAAGTTTGCAAAATACTTGTCATACCAGTTACCTAAGCCTTTTCCCTGCTTTAACTTTCATATTTTTTATTATTATTTTTTGTTGGCATTGCAATGTTGCATCATAAAAATCAAAACAGGCATTTTGAAAAGTTTTTTTTTTTTAAAAGAGGCTCTTTAGATTTTTTATATCACTGTCCTAAACTCTTTGTTGTTTTAATGATGTTGCTTGCAAAATAAAATGCTAAATTTAGTTGCAACACATTAGAGAGTCATTAAGCATTTGTGGTGAAGTTAAAATCGTTGGAAAAAAGGTAAAAAATTTTCTTTCTTTAGGAAAAATTTAAAGAATTTTAATTTTGGCGCATTTTAGACCCACTGTGCTTGTAGTTTTCTACACCAGGATATGGATTTAAATTTAAATTTATTTTTAAAATCAAAGCTTGAAAAATATTGTATATTTAGCAGCATATGCAATTTGTTTACAGCAACATGTTGTCATAGACAAGTTTCTAGCAACATGAAGTTTGAAATATTTAACCCATAGAGCCTGTTCAACTCTGTTCAAATTTGTGAAAAATATTGATCAACATTTGTTTTTTCATACGAAAAAAATTGACATGCAAACAATGTAGTGATCTAGCGATTTTTCAAAATTTGTCGCTTTTATGTCTTAAAATATGCTACGTATGTAGTTTTACATTTGTAAACAAAAACCATATGTTTTCTCCAACAACATAATCCAACAAAATAATATTCAGTAGGGACATAAATATGTTTAGACATATAAAATTAATGAAAATTTTTAGAAAAATATATTTATTTATTGATAAAAATTATACTAAAAAAAAACTAAAAAGTTTTAAATCGTTAGAGAGCAATTTTAATCTTTTTAGCCGTATGAGCTGTCATAAAATTCTGCTCAAAAGTACATATTAAGAGAGGCATCATGACTGCAGCCAAATGATGACCATATTCGTCCAATGGGATGAACTCAGGTGATACTTCTTAAGATGACCTTACACACTGTGCGTTACAAATATGTTCATCAGTTAACCAAAGTTTTCTGTTGTTAAAAAAGCACTGTAACAACGATATGATTCACATTTTCTAACCAATCCATGGTGAATGTTGATACAAATTAGAATGTAACGATATAGGGGCTAGCTTTTATTAGCCATATAACATACTATATGTATTCTATGTTGTAACAGTATTTATGTACCTACTGGTGCTTAAAATTTCGTAAGAAATGAGTAAAACTAATGTTTTTTCGTAAATATTGTCGACATATAAATTTCACACGTTTTTCGTAAAAAGAACAGAGTACTACTACGAGTATCTCAATATTATTACACAATTATTTCGAGCGAAATATTTTTATATGTAATTTGACAGCATGTAGTACGAAATCTTGATCACAATACCAAGCTTAAAACAGCAAAAATTTATTGTAAAAACATTTTTTGTCAGTACAAATTTAAAGTTGAAAGCTCTTTATCACTATATTCCAAAAAAAAAATTTTTGCAGTTGAATATTTATACGCTATGCGAACATACTAAAAGCAACATGTTGCTAGAAACAATATATAGATAAATATAGATGAACATTAAGGCTTGCGATACCGAACATAAAAAACTGCGACGATAAGTTTCTTACCAACATCGTAGACCAGTTCCCGCCACTGGCAACAAATAACAACAGGCAGCCCATCTACTCAGAGTAAAATTAAAAAAAAAAAACAAGAACTGACTTCAATTCATCTCCGCCGACCATGAAATGCTTTTGACAGTACGATCGATACAAGTGAAAGAGTTTAAGCTATGTCTGAGTTCGATTATCATGCGAAATTTGTAAAGACTGTGCAGGATGACACTTACTGAAAACATATCGTCAGTAACATTTGGTAAGGATCTTTCTGAACCGATCACTACCAAACGAGGATTCAGGCAAGGCAATGTTCTTTTCCAAAAAATGGTATAGGATGCAGGTACAATTTTAACCAGACAGTAAACGCTACCCGAGTATGCCACCGATATCGATGTCAGCAGTGGCTCCACACATTGTGAGTCCTATGTGTGTGGAGCCATTTCTGTCTTTGCGGTTCTAAAATCTAAAAGGAGTCAAAGAAAATGGGCCCGGCAGTCAATTTGTCCAAAACTAAGCGAATAGGATTTGGACGACATGTGAAGGTTAATAACTATATAGCTTGGAGGTTGTGAATATCGGTTGTTAATATCGGTGCCGCTGTTACCAAAACTAATGAATTCAGTTTTGAGATAAAACGAATAATTATTCTTGCCAACAGGTTCTATTTTGTAATAAACTGAAGAGACCGCCAAATATATTTTTTTTTCTTGAAAATGTTATAAAAAAACTACTAAATATTTTCTCAAATTTCTTTTTTTATTTGAAAGTACAATCCTTTCGGTTAATAATGGAAACTAATATTATTCAAATGGCTGCCGCGACTGGCCATGCAGTAGCCTACACGATCGGTCCAATTTTTAAGCACATTATCGATTGTGTGCAGCTGTATCTCACCAATGGCTTCACTAATATTGCCCTTTAAAGCCTCAATTGTCTCTGGCTTGTTGCCATAACACTTATTTTTGACGGCACCCTACAAATAATAGTCCAACGGTGTCAAATCGCAGCTCCGAGGTGACCAAACGACATCAGCTCTGCGGCTGATAATGCGATCTTCAAAAACAGGACGCAAAACATCGAGTGTAGCTTCGGCTGTATGGCACGTAGCGCCATCCTGTTGAAACCAAATGTTGCTAATATCCTCCTCTTCAATTTTCGTGAACAAAACATGGACCGATAACGGTCCCCATTGATTGTAACGGCCACTTTTTGCTCATTTTCGAAGAAAAATGGCCCAATTATGCTTCTGGACCAAAATCTGCACCAAACAGTGACTCATCTTGGGCGTATCGGCTTTTCAATTTATGCGTGCGAGTTTTCTGTGCCCCAAATGCGACAATTTTGCTTGTTTATATACCCGCCAAGATCAAAAGAAGCTTCATCTGAAAAGATTATTTTTTTGGCAAAATCGGCATCTTCTGTAAGTCGATCGCAGGCCTACTTAGCGAAGCGTATACTCAACCATATTCGTTCAGCGAAAGGATAAAACTAATTATCTGTCAAATCAGACATAAACTAAGTGTTACCATTCACGAAATACGCACTAGTTGAAAAAAGCGTTACATGGCGGACCCTTTAGAATCTCTCTCGACACTTACACTCTGATAATGCACGTGCTTTATAGGGAGCTGAAGCATGGGTGCTTGCACAAGCCAATGATGGTGTATTCGAGAAAAAGACTCTGCGTAAGATTTATAGACTAATTTTCTTCCATGAACAACGAGCTGTATGCCGCCATCGATATAGTGAAACGATTTAAACAGCAGAAGCTGCCTAAGGCTAAGTGAGGAAGTGTTTACCTACCTTGTCTGTAACTATAATATGTATACAGTAAAAATTACATTTCGACAGTATTGATAAAGTGGTATTATATTGCGCATGAATAGATAACATACAACTTATTGTTGATTACAACATGTTTATAAGCATTTAGCAACAATGAAAATCGAAATATGTTGAAACAAAACATCTTATTAAAACCGACTTTCATACAAAAATGCTAAATGTAATTCGCAATATGTTATTAAGTTTTTTTTATACAAATTTTCTTTTTTTAATACTCCATTTAAGAATTCCATAAAAAGAAAAAACCTTTTTAGATCAATTATTTTAACGAGTTGTTTATGAAAGACTTCTTTTTTTTCTTGCTTCTCTATAAACAAAACCCATTCAGTAGACGTCTGCCTAAAAGGATTTGTCAGTCATTTTTTTATTTGAACAAAATTTATGTGCATTATATAGTTTTATGGACTCAAACAACTTCTTTTATTTCTTAATAATGTCGGCAAAAGTACAAGAAAATATTGGAAAAAAGATGAAAAAAAAAAATTACACAGACAATACTCGTTACATATTTTCTTGTCATGTTGCCAATAAACATTTAGACATTAAAACATGAATATATCGCAAACAACTACAAAAATATTGAACAAAAAAATATATGATGATACTGTTCTCTATTCTACTTTTTCTTTATTTTTATTGTTTCTATGGAACGTCATCTATTATTTAACTTGTGGTAATATTAACATAACCTTAAGGATGCAGTTTTTCTTTTATTTTCGATAAAAAAAACAAACAAACAAACAGAATGATATTTGATATTCATATCAACGAGCATATGTATATGATAACATTAAGGGTAATCACTTAAATGCTGGAAAATAAAAGGAAAATATTGAAAAACATAAAAGAACATTGAAAGCATGAAAGGTTCTTAGAAACTCAAAACAAAATATTATTTAAGGCTCTTTAGAGTTCAATTTTGCTAAGTGATCTCTGCATACCCTTAATATTTAGCTTAACATTTATTGTTACGAGATCTGTTAAAAAACCAGGTGACTATTGAATTCAACTATAAGAATAAAGCAATTTTTATTTATTTGTTATAATTCTACTAAATCTCTCGCGACTCGGAACATCCAGCCCATCAAAAATCAAAACTCAGAGATTATTGTGTGCCGATAAAAAGTCAATTTTGTAATGGTACTGTCTTAACACAATGTGTGCGGGAACATTTCGCGGAGGAATTGTACCGCACGCGGAGGTTTTGCGCAAAAATTTAGTTATTCAATAAAATCTCAACAAATCGCATTTTTTTTTTTTTTGCAGTACACACACAACTTCTTTCTCCAAAAGCTATACAAAGAAGCCATGCCGTTACATTAACCTGTACTAGTACGTGACATGCGCTCAAGTATCAATCGTCAGTAAACGTACTATTACGCGTTCCGCACACAATGTGTTAAGTGTCTTGTCTTGTCAAAATAATCAAAACCTTGGCAGACGCATCTACTTTTTTGAAAAGGTCATGTGCATGCCAAAAAAGGCCACCAAATTGGAAAAAATTTTAAAATTTTACTTATTTTTTTCTTTGATTAACATGACCTGGTGTACTACGATATCTTACCATAAAATCGGGTGTTCAAAAGGAATATCATTAAACCGTCTATTTCAACGACATATTTAACAGGTTTACAGATTTGTTACCTTTTTCTATTCCCTTTCATTCTATACTGCGTAGTTGCAATGATTAAGGTGATATAGTGCCTTGAGAGTTAAAGGAAGCATTGGCATAAGTGCAAAAGGATAACTTTCAAAAAAAACAAAATACTTGTAGAGAAACAAAACTATTCTTTAAAATTATTAAAAAATATCGCCTTGTTTTTTGAACACACTTCTAACGTCAAATGTATTGCGTATGTGTGATTATTCTCTACATCTCTAGCCTATAAAGTATAGACTGCTTTGAGGAAAATGGAAGAAAAATCACAAAAAAACGTTGAGGATTAGAAATAAAACTTAAAATAAAAAGCACTTAAAGGGGTTAAAACAACAGGAGAAAAACAACAACAATAGCAAACAGCACTTATAAAACAGAAATATAAGAACATGAACTACTTAAGATTTATATTACATTTGAAATGTAAAAGGAAAATTAAACAAAAAGAAAAAATTCTAAAATTCTAATGAAAAAATAAAATCTTACATACTTTACACAGTGTAAAATTACACAGAATAACTTATTAGAAACCAACTACTGAGAGTCAGAGTCATCTCCTTAAAAACACCAAATGAAAAGCCAGTGATTGTTGGCATATTTTCTGGTTAAATGGCAGTTCCTCATATACACGCAGACACGAAGAAAACAATCTTTTGTCTTAATGGATAGCAAACCAAAGGAAAAGGAAACATTTTGTTACTTTTTTAATAATTAATACACTTAAGAAATCTTTTTCAAACAGTCTTTTAAATAAGTTTTTTCTCCTTTCATCTTTTAAAAACTTTACAAATCATTTCATTAAAAAAACAACCAAAGAATCATGGCATCATGCATTATCATTTGTACGTACATGTACGTCAACAATTCCCTGGGGCCCTTTAGAAGTAAGTGTGCATGTAAGGGAAAATAAGGCAAACTCTGCAATATCATTTGACTTAGGCTTTGATTTTAATGACTTGACTTTAATAGTCAGTCGTGTAAGTGCTAAAGAGAATGTAATATAATATTTATTATTGGGTATATGCATTAATTTCAATTACTTTAATTGATGCAGGTTAAGTAGAAGATGCAGTTTCAGCTCAACCACGATATTCGATAATAACATCACCTTCGAACGTTTGGCAAACATTTCTCTGATAAAACATTCGAAAACAACTATTAGAAGCGAAACGAAAAAGAACTCATAGAATTCATCCGTCGCTCAGTTTGTGATAGTAAATCTTTCGATTTCGAAAGTTTGCCTAGATATCAACAGCAAACCTTTAGCAATATCCGAACCGAAAAATTTTGATTTGCTCTCTTCTGTTTTTGCTATCACTTTTACTTTTTTTTCACCACTCAATACTTAAAACGAGTGTTCATTGGTCGATGTTTCAGTGACGACTAAAAGCCAGAGCGTAAGAATACATGTGAACTGAGAAAGAAGAAAATGAAATGAACAGTAGTCCTATGCTCAAAACAAATATTTTTTTGAAAATTCCTCGCTTATAGCGAACAATCGCTTATTACGTATATCAGGTCAAGCGGGCAGTCATGATTAGAAATTAATGACACACCCTTACAGAGGTGCGCATATAACTATATTTTCAGATAGTCAGGCAGCATTGAGGGCATTGGCTTCATGTTCGCTGAAATCGCGGATAATTAAGGGCTTTGACTATCTTTAACAAACCGGTGCGAAGAAAGGGGTCGTACTCTTTTCCAGAGTCGCTGGTAATTCAACTGCTAACGGACTGGCGAAGGATTAACTGGACAGAGGACAGGTCGAGGGTGGACAGATGGGAACACCCTCTCAGTAAGCAAACCAGTAAGCAAATACAACGAAGAAGACACTTTGACCTAACTACGTTGAAAATGAAAGAAGCGATGGATGCAAGACTGTCCACGTAGATATTAGTAACCTAAGGTTCGGAAACATCGGACATATTTATCAAAGAAATCTATACTAACAGGACAGAAATTTGCAATGTTAGAGAAGATATGAACTGTATCGTTTAAATAACTCAAAACTTTTTATAAAAGTATTCACCAAAAGCGCTTTGAGAGCACATATGATTCCCATTCTATGGTAAAAACTCCGTAATAATTTTTTCGCACTACCAAATTGTGCAACATAGGGTTATTTCCCTATTAATTATAGTAACACTTCCCCCATCTCAACATATGTATTTCTTTTATATTTTCTTATCTTTTAAAATGTGTTTTACACGTACATTATAATTATAAGGAATTATAAGCAATGAGGTGTTATTAATATTTGCCAATCCGGATGATGTATGTCTCGTAATGACCATTCTGACATATTGTTGTAGTCAGTACGAGTAGATTTTATTATTAAAGCTAATAATCATTGACAACAACAACAACATAGAGGATGGATGATGGTGATAATAAAGTATGATATCTTGTTAATATGATATTTATTAATCTAAAAAGGTATTAAAAGTAAACTTTCTCTTTACTTCTCTTCCCCTTTTAATATTGAGTAGAAGATGATGGAAGATTGCTTGTACATAAAGAAAAGAAAAAGTTGTAAAGTTACATATGCTGTCATCATCCATCCTCCAAAGTAGTTTTGTCATCATTATCATTATCAATCTTAACGTCATCATCAGTGTTGTAAGAAAATATGAAAAAAAAATTTAAGATGATTTGTAAGTTTTAATTTTTTGCTTTTTGTAGCATCTTTTTCACTCAAAGCCTTTGCAAATAAAAAAAGACAACAAGGAAATACAGAACATTTAAGATAGTCTCAGAAAAAGGTCTGCAATATAGACTTCAACCTGAAAAAAATTACACATTATTTAGATAAAAACTGTCACTTATAAAATGACAAATGTTCCATGTCCATTTGTCGATTATGACCACTTTTTTCTACTTACATCACTAGCCACTAACTGTCTTTAAGAGACAGTTGTCCAGTTTTATGTCCTCTACTGACACTTTGTGGCAATTCGCGACAACAAAAAACATGGGGAGTGATAGTTACAACTTACTTTTCTTAATCTGTTTTTGAAATTTTTGAAACACCTCCAAAATCTAAAAAACCGGTTTTTGTACTTTTCTGCACTAATATACTAAACAGTTTAATAACTCCGTCAATTTTCAATAGATTTCTAAAACCAAAAGTTTATTTCTTTAATAACTGAACATAGTTTTTGAATTAATTCAAAAATAATATAGGATAACAATGTGTTTGCTTGAGAAATGCACACAGATTCCTTAAGCTTACTTAAGTGATATGGTATATATCGTAAGAAAGGTAAGTTATTTTTTCAAAGGTGCATGAAAGTACGAAAAACCGGTTTTTTTACCCGTAACTCAAGATTTCGGTGGCATTTTGAAAATTACATAAACAGATCCTTGTTCTTTTCGATTACGCGTATCAGAAAAGTAGTATCATTTCCCTACGTTTCAACTTCGTTCTTACCGTGGTATTGGATTGATACGATTTTAAATTATCTTTTAATTGTTAAAAGCGAGTTGACTGAGACGGGTTTTTTAAGAGCTGTGAAGCAGTTAAAAGTCTTAGTAAGTGTGGAACCTTCACACACCAACATCACAGTTCAATTTTTCGGTCAAAATTAAATTCTCCGGTTGTTGCTTCTGTTGTTTACAACACCGCCCTGAGTGCAAAACACTTTCTGCGTACAGTTTACCGGCATTTCACCTGATACCCATTAACCCTTGAGGTTTTCAAAAGTTGTTCTGCAGACAAAAAACCTCCTCTAGTGCCCGATCTGCTACACTCGAGAGTAGACTATGAGTAAATACTCAGTGTAGTGTAACTCAACGAGGTCTCCGCTTAACGCGGCAAATAGACAATTTCTATTTCAAGTTAAGGGCTTTCTTAACTTACGCCGGTTCATTGACAGTATTGGTTGCAATGCAATTCCATACATTTTCGATTAAGGTCTAAATCACAACTGCACTCTAGGCTACAAATTTTAATGGTACCAGAATTTTGTTTTTAATTAGACCTCAAGTGTGGAATTCACCATGTGGACAAATCAGTAATGGTAGTGTTAGTTTTAATTAAATGTTATTATATAGTGCGACGTTTTTTCAGATAAAGAAATAATGCAATTTAAATTATTTAGCTCCTTAACTGACAACTTGGAGCTAGTGCGATAACTGTTTACTGGTAACCAAAATTGTGATAACTTTTACTAAACAAACTGGACTTAATAGATAACACTAGCAGATCTCAAAACAGTAGTTATTTTCACTTACAGACCAAGGCTGCGCAATTATTTTCAAAAACTAGTTAAAGTACTTTGATGATGAGACAGCAGATTGTCTTTTAATAATTATGTGAAGTTCATGGAACTAAAGGTCAGATGATCAGCTACATTTCTCTGTGAGATAACACCAAATACAAGAGGATCTTGCACCGTAGAGGAATAATAGTGGTGGCGCGCCGTTAACTAAAAATAACACACTATATGCTACTCCAATATGGACCAACTCTTTAAAGTTTAAGACATCTTGCGATAAAAATAAATATGGGGTGTAGATTAATAACATTGAGGGTATGTTGTGAGTGTTGTCAGATATGATTCAAAACACCTTCATGTAGAAGGCTTGGAAATCTGGTAAATACAATGTTCTGTAGCCATATAGGGAAAATAGGTTGTCTGAAAAAGAAGTACGGGGAGGTGGAGTATAACAAGAGCAAATACATGTGTACACATGATACCTAGAAACTATATCTTCACCTTTGTCTCGCTGCTGTAATATTATGATAGAAGACGTAGAATATGATTTCAGCAGCAGCTAAGAACTAATGCACTCTCTGTAAAGTTGGGGGCTTATAGAGAACTCTATATAACTTGTACATTCTTATCCAACCTCTCTGACTGTTAGAGTCTGACACATAGAATCCTGCTGACTTGACCTGTTTAAAAAATATTCCTAAAGTCAGAAACACAAGTTGAGACAACTTGTTGATAAGCCAGTCATCTATAAGTCTTATACGCTTATGACTAGTGAATCCACAAATTCGGTACCAGTCATCACAATCATCATCATCCTCATACACATCTATAAGTTTAAAACACACACAAAAAATATGATGATGCTGCTATTGTCGCTACTGCTCTCACCATCATTATCAGCAACATGATGAAAATTTTTTTTTATTTTTCTTAGTTCAGAAAAAGGAAACAAAAATATTATGTTTTATGCCCGCCATGCATTTACCATAAAAATGACATATGAAATGTGTTTCATTCCATTTTTCCTGAACACACATAAAAACTCATCATATACTCGTATGTTTGTAGAAAAGATAAAAAGTACTATGATAGATAAGCATGGCATAGACAGAATATACGAAAATAATAAAAAAATTTAATGCAAAAATATATGTAAATCTGTCTGTCTGTCTATCTATTTGACTGACTTTCATATCTTTTTCAATTTATAACAAAGCAAAACAAATATTTAAAAAAAGAACAATGAAAGGAAAAAAGAAAAAGATTACAAATAATATTCGTTTATATGCAAACTCTATGACCTTTAACTTTTTTCTTTAGAAGACATGTTTTCCTCAGTATATACAGAAATGATGTAAGTAAAGAAATTATAGACGATCTAAGCCAACTGTTTGAACACTCTACTTAAAAATTCCATTGTGATATAATACCACTTAGAACAATGCTTAATACTGGTACAATGTTTAATAATGCACAATGCTTGATTAACATGGTGCAATGTGTGATAAACATGGTAAAATGTTTGATAAGCATGGTACCTTGCTTGATAAACATTGTACAATGTTGAATACATATAGTACAATCATTGAATAACATGGTACAATGCTTAGTACACGTGGTTCAATGCTTAATGCATATGGAACAATGCTTAATACGCATGTTAAAATTCTTAATGCATATAGTATAATGCTTGATTAACATGGTACAATGTTTGATAGACATGGTACATTGCTTGCTAAACATTGTACAATGTTTAATACACATAGTACACTTCTTAATTAACATGGTACAATGCTTGATACATACGGTATAATGCTTAATACACATAGTACAATGCTTGATTAACATGGTACAATGTTTGATAAGCATGGTGCCACGCTTGATAAGCATGGTGCCATGCTTGATAAACATTGTATCTTAATTAAAATTATTGCTAAATTCTCAAAATTAACAGATGTGGCGTATAGATTACTTTGGTGAAAAATGGCAGCTTTATAAAAGCATATGTATGTTTAAAATTTCAAGGCACCACATTGTATATATATATGTACGTATATATTTTTTTGATCCATCAAACTTAAGCGATCTCAGTAATTTCATAAGCATTAAAAACATTAGTCACCGTTTGTAGTTAAATACCTTAATTTGAAAGGTCTCAGTCCAACCAACCAATATTACAACCGAGCTATATCCTAGTCGGTAGGAGACCGCTCTTTCGTTTAGGACTATAAAATTTTAATTCGCAGAATTAAAACTGCCTGGTTTTATTTTCATTAACCAGCTGATTTTAAGCTACGAAGCTGATTAGTCTACTGTAGCATATGATTATGAAGTGGAGAAGATACTGGTTAAGTGATGGTGGTGATGATTCTTACTTAGCATTGCCATTTGTCTCTAGTATGTAGCGTTTTCTCCTGATTATTCGTATGAAGTTCTTCATCATCGCTAGACGTAAGCTGAAATGTCAGATGGACCTTCTTTGGATGGATTTGTCTGGGGAGTGTTTAAGTTTTTTAATTAAGCACTCGATAACCGCAATTAAATTTTTGCGTCATATCCTTTGCTAGGAATTCGAACCTGGGTCAATTATGTTGTATATGAGCACTATAATGACTACACAACATCACATAACATATATGATATGAATGAATGCTGAAATGATAGGCATTTAAAAAATGTTATGCATCGCACATTGACCAAAAGTTTGGAAATGAGAAAATTGTGCGTGTAAGCTGTTAGAGCTGCGTTTGCTTACAATAGAACAAAAACAGGAGAACAATAGAGTGTTTGGTGAAGTTTCATTGGAATAAAGAGAAGTTATTGTGCCGACTCATAATCATGGTTGAGACATAGATTCATTGATTATTCAATGAGACTATGAAAACGAGTGACTATCGATTATAGATTCTCATGGAATAAATTGAAAAACAGGATTAGAAGTGACAAACGCAAATCTTGGAGCTCCTTCTAAAGTAGAGTGAAAGATCATTCCGACAAAAGCCAATTGCAGAAAATCATGATATCCTCACCGGCAATCTTTATACAAAAGCCATGTGAAAGCTGGACTAAAAACGTACAGGAGACTCTAAATGTCTAATTGAAGACCGGCAGTCTTTTAATAGGCGGAAGTTCTGCAAACTATACTCATGCGACCGTATTGAGACTCATTTGCCCTATATAATCGAGTACGATCAGAATCTATCATAGGAATTCCGGAACATAGGAATTGCGTTTTGGTGGCTGTGTAACTGGTGCCTATGTGAGTAGACTTGGTCTGCATTTTAATGACTACTGTCAGGATGAGGAAGAGTACAGAGAAAGTGGAGTATTTTTTGTGTTAGTGCCCAAATCCCTCCCATATAAGGACTTATATGCTAGGCAGTGCGTTTTGCATGCCATAGATACCAGCAGGTTATCTCTTTTTGTTTATGCTTCAGTTTGGTTCGTTTCGGGCCTGAACATGGACATATAGGTTAACCAAGATACTTTATATATCTTTTCTCGGCATTACAGTGAGATCTGCATGTGGATCTAAATGAGCTAGCTAGACACGTATCTGGCTACCGGTTTAAATTAACTATTTAGATTCACTACTTCACATCTGGGACAAAGCAGTCGACTGACTTAGAATAATCGTATACGATGAAGGCGAACACAGTTTAATCTACAAGGAAGGTCATGGCGTTTGTGAGATAATTTTTTTTTAATATTTTCAAAAGGAACAACAAACTTTAAGGTGGTAAAATTAGAGAAGAAAAAAACCTACATTTGGCGATAAAGAAAGCGTTGTTTTAACAGTTTGTTCACACGAAAACGTGTTTTCATAAATCGAACTCTCATTTATAATTCAAACCCTGACTATGAGCTGAATTATATAATTCCCCAAGTAATTGAGTTCTAATTACACTATAGGTTACTAATAACTCAATGCATTCTATAACCTTTATCAGGTGTTTGTCTACGCTAGATTTGTTATTGTCATTTCCAAACATTCTTCCTTTCTAAAAACACACTTTACCAGTAAATAACAATACAATACAAAAAAATGGCAACGTTTTTCACTCTCATTAAAAATTCAAATCGAATTACTCGTACATAATTCCACATACAAAATTTTTAAAAGCTTGTCTCTTAAATTGTAACTCAGTTGGATTACTGAATGTAATACCTAATTTTTATCGGGTCCACGCTAAATTTGTTTATTTCATTTTATAACTTTTTTATTTTTAAAACACACTTTACATGAAAATAATGAGAAAATGAGAAATTATCTAAACGAATTATAAAGTTACTATGTGAACAGTGTAATTCGGATAAGTAATTCAAACAGTAAAGTAATTAGATATCTCATTTAAGCATGCCATAAACATTGCAATGACCATAATCAATGAATTAAAATTTGAATTGCTTTATTGCGCACCTTATTCGACATATTTAGCTTCCTCTGATTATTTTCCATTTCCAAAATGGCCTGATGGTATAGTATTTAATGAAAAATTTAAATCTACAGTTGATGACTATTTTAAGGAGCTAGACAGTTCTTAGTATAGATCGGCTAATCAGAAAGAATTCACAAAGAAAAATGGGCAAAAAGTAATGACATCCAATTATTCTTAATTTAAAGTAAATATTGTCCTTCAGTTCTGAGTGAATGGTTTGACCATTAAACTAATTTAAATAAATGTTTCTCATGTTGTTTAATGAACCATAAACATTCCAATCTGTCAAATGAAAATTCAACATTCAATTTAAATATTATTCAACTGTATCTTCTCACATAATTATGTACATACAGAACGTGATTAACTTACAAGTCAAATACTTTGAAAAAAGAAATCTGCCAGAACATATGGTTTAAGATACAAAAAAATAAATAAAAATCAAATTATTCCCCTCAATTAGCGAGTTTCAATAACCGTTTAACACAAAATAGGAAGAGAGCGCAGGCAAAAAAAGGTATAACGAATGGAATGGATTTGGAGTTACCAAACACAAATGGCAACAAAATTTATTGCCTTTCAACTGTTGAAGCGAAAAAAAGCAAAACAAAAATTCGGAAAAGCAAAATAAGGAATAACAACGAAAAACTAAAGAGTTTCCAGGTCAAGAAACAAATACAATCAGTCAGCCAGTTAGTCAGTCAGTCATTCAGTCAGTATCGTCGTTAGTAGACAAACAGACTCGTAAAACTAAATAAACATTATCAAGCTGTGGAATAGCAGCAGCAGTAAAACAACAACAACAAATAATGGAAAGAAGGAAGAGAAGTAGCACATGAGTAATAAAATAAAACGTTGGAAAAAAAACAAATTTATGAACTCAAGCGAAAAAAAGGCTGAAAAAATCGAAAAAAATCACACAAAAATATTGAAAGAAAATCTTAAGAATGCGGAATAGCCACACAACTATAAAATGAAAGGAAGAAGCAAAAAACTGCATAAGAACTTATGCGAGTACACACAACAGCAATAGAGATTCATAAGTTATATGCTACTCTTTTTCTTCTTTTTTTGAAGACAACATTTGAACGGATGGATGGATGGCTAGAACAGACCAAAACAAAAAGAAATAAGTAAAGTATAGTCCCAAGCTCTTTTAGATGTGAGTAGGATGTATTCGTGGTTTTGCTTTTTAGGCAAAGAAGTGGGCATAACGAAGTGGTGAAGCAGCAACACTAAATCGCTATTGCCAACCAACCAACCAGCTAAACATATCATTGTTGGCAAAAGAGAATGTACCAAAAAGACATAAACAATAATGTGTTATTGCAGCATGTAACTGTTGTTGTTATTGTTGTTGTTGCCTATTTAAAAGTACAGATGTTTAGACATATCAAGTACACATAGATATGCTGCCACACGTTGTTTTTCTCAAACAAAAAGCTTCTCAATAGAAATGAAAACACAAATAAAGGATGTTGCCTTAAAGGCTATAAAAAACTTAATGCAAAGCAACAACGTTAAGAAAAGATTTTGAAAAATTTTAAAGTCTTATTGTACTTAGAGGTCTTATTAGGGAGTTATCTTACACACGAGGACATACATGCCTCTTTGTTTGCTCTGTCGAGATTGTAAAATAGATGGGCGCTGAGCGGCTATCTAGTCGCAATAAAACACCGATGGATGCAGACAACCAGAGACCGTAAGAAAGGTCCTAAACTCAACGGAATCCAATTAATCCCCATGCCACAACCAGCTGAGAACCTTGTCAAACCGAAGTATTAGAGTAGGATCAGTACATGACAGGGTAATTAGAGTTTGGAACGTAAATTAACCGAAGAATCAATGCCTCCTGCCCGAAAGCGTAATTCTTTCTCGTCTTCGCATAGCCTGCAGTAATCAATATCAGTATTCGCCCGGATACCGCAATGGTCCGTAATAATGCTCGCAGTCAGGGTCAGCTCCACCTTACACATAGAGAGAAGAGAAGACGTCCTACGACTGGATATAATCGACCATATGGATCTGGAGATCGTGCAACCTGATGAAGAACATCTCGAGTACACTGATGTAATAATTCAACGACGGCAGAACGGAATCTCTAGTCTATAAAACTATTGAATGCGAGTCATGATGAGCCAATTTATCAGCCTTTTCATTACCAGCAATACCATAGTGACCCGATACCCAGCAAAATTGAACGTTCTTACTCAGCCTGCCCAAGGCTAGTTTGCAGCCCAGAACGACTTTGAATCTGATCGTGCACGAACTAAGTGCTTTGAGAGCCGCTGACTATCCACAAAAATAGCAACCCGGTCTTCAACTCTAACAAAGGTGAACAACTTGTACAGGGTTATCCATTTTCCAGTTTCATAAATTAAGTTAAATAACCCATACAAAAGGCTATGACTTCAATGAAACTTTTATTTCGTTTTAATTCTTGGAACCCGTCATTATGTACGAAATACAGTGTCATTTAAATGACCGCCTCTGTATTGGTTAAACACACGAACCTTTTGTGGTAGTTCTCGAACAGTTTTTCGCACATTTCGTGAGTTATAGCAACTCCATTATATTAGGGGAATAAACGCATAGACAATGTCTTTGTCCACAAAAAAATGTCTAAATGGATCAAATCTCATGATCTTTGGTGGCCAATTGACGTCGTCAAATAGAGAAATTATGCGATCGGTAAAATTTCCATGCAATAAAGCTAAAATTGCTGGTGATGTGTGTTTCGTGGCACAGTCTTACTGAAACACATAGTCTAGTTCATCATATTCAATTGCAAGCTACAAAATTTTATATATCATACGGCCGTAGCTCTTTGAATGGACGGTAACGGTTCTTCCACCTCCAGACCATAATGCGCACCAAACAGTCACTTTTGCCGAATGCAATGGCTTTTTCACAACTACTTCTAAATTCTCAGAGCCCCATATGCGAAAATTTTAGTAGTTGACGTAGATGAGAGTGAAAAATTAGATGAAAAAATCAAAAATCAGTAACCACGTTTGAATCAATACTTTTGTAGTAAGTTTTGACTTTTTCATATTCAATCCATATTTGTAAATGGCAAACCTTTAACTAAATAACTGACTTTTTTGATGACAAATATTCAACAGCTAATAGTCTGTCAGATGGGCGGTTTTGAAACCATGGGAGCTCAGACTAAGGCACCTGGCTACAGGTCACTTCCATGATTTGGACTGTCTCAGGGATTTGTTACAGTCGAATTTGATCAACTTCGACGTTGGTACCGGTTGGGGAACTTCTCTCAATCAATGAGCTGTACTAGATTCTATTTTTGGATCAGAGAAAAGCGCCTACAGCTTTACGCCGGTTCCGAACGCAAAAGCGTTAGGTACAGAAGCTTTTTATAGCGTAAATACTCATAACCAGTCGATGCAATGTTATAAGGTGACATCGCTGTTGAAAATTGTCTGGCTTGGAATTGAAACCAAAGCCTTATTGGTTGGTAGGCAGGTATCTTAAGTACCACAACGGCAATTGGATTCCCTTAGTGGATCAAATACACCAACACTAATATAGATCGATGCATCAATCGATCTATTTTATTCCATGTAGCGGTTAAATAAGGATATTTTCTCTCTCCACAGCTACCGAACATTGTTCGTGACTAGTACTTGGGGACTTAATTGAAATACCTTGACAATGCCAACAATATCTGTCAGATAGTCAGATACAGACACTACAACATAAGAGGCACAGTGGATCCTTTACATGTAGAGGCATTCATGGCGGGTTTGTAAAAAAAAAACAACACCAACGAAAATTTGGGAAACTCTGATATTAGGTAACAAGCTTTTGCGAAAGTCTTTCCCAGCAGATCCAGTACCTACATTCGAAAAATGTTGATCATAAGCAATTGAAATTGTGACCAATTAAAACCTATTTGGAAATCTTCAAACAACTCTTCCAACATGATAATAAGCTCGTGTTATGTGATACATGGCATATAATTGGAGAGAGAAGAGGCTTTAGAAGGGGCTGCAAATTATTGCTTCTTCTATTGACTGTTGCCCTGTAAACTCGTCAACTGGCCATACTTGCCAATATGGGCATCAACTGCGGACTGCCAAGGCACTTGGAAGTCCTTAACTACTCGAACAATATCTGTTACCTGTTAAAAGAAATGTCGAGACTCTCGGGACTAAAGATCCTCGCAAAGAAGACCAAAGAGATCAATGCGCCTCGGGCGTAACCATTTCTTCTCCAACATCAAACGATAGAAATTGTAGCATCCTTTGTATGTATATCTGGATGGCACAATTAGAATTTTGGATAGTACAGTCAACGACAGTGCAAGACGAGCATTTGGCATGTTAAACGCTTTGTAGTGTTTTTCCAAGCTTTTGACTTACACTGAACTTAGAATTTACAACTCCGATATGAAGACTTTACTACTTTATTGCAGCAAATATTTGAATACTGCATCCAGAGACATTAACATTTAGAATAAGAAACATTGATCTTTGGCACATCATCCAATACACTCCAACTCAAATATATATTTGCAGCCGTAACAGGCGTTTGTTCAGAAAACCGCTTAACGATATGCACAAGGCCCATTGGCTTAAATTCTCAGGGCCAAAGGCACGTTGTCAGATCCCTCAATAAAAAAGGAAATTATGGAAAGAAAGTGGAAATAGATTTGGTACGCTGTACCGAGCTATAGCGAAACTTCCTCATTTTCTCAGTATCTTCGCGAAAACTAAGTTTATTTCTGTTACTTTGGTTACTTCAGTTTAGTGTGTTAAATATTACAATTTCAAAATTTTTTAATATCTTAAGAATTTTATTTGGGAGTGGCGTGGTGTAGTGGTTAGAGCGCATGCATAACAACACAAACGACCCAGGTTCGAGCCCCAGCAGAGGACATGACGAAGAAAAATTTAATTGTGGTTTCGAATGTTTAATAATAAAAAAAGGCTTCAACTTCTTCCCTCCAGACAACTGCATCTAAAAAAAAATTAAGAAAAAAGCCCCCTGACCCTTCTCGCATACCTCTGGCGATGATGACAAACATCAGATGAATGATCAGGAAAAACACGCCACCTACTGGGAAAAAATTACAATGCTAAAGTAAAGATCACCATTAGCAAGGATCTTCACCACTAAAAAATCATATGGAGGAAGCTACAGCGGATTAATCATCTACTTTGCTTGAAATATCAAATTGATTAAAGAAACTGAAACAAAGCAATAGATGCTTGGTGGAAAACCGTGTGACGGAGAAAAAAAAAGAATTTTATCGAATAGAACTAAATGTTTAAAATCAATCTATGAGACAGAAAAATGAAAATCTATCTCACAAAAACGAAAATAATCAAGAAGGTTAAAATCAATTTTTATCATTTAACATCGTTCATTCAGGCTTAAGTCTCTAAAGAAAACACTCTATTTTAACAATAATTTGCGTAGGCAGGAACGTCAAAAACATCTTACAGAACAAGAAAAAAGAAGTGTACGGTGAACGGTGTAGAAAAATTTATGTTTATTAAGAATAACAATGACAATGATTAATAAATTTAAACAATAAGCGAATGAATGGCAACAATATCTTGATGGTGAGAAAAAAGTAAACGTAAATATCTGTTTAAACATGTATATAACATTGTGTTTAAAAGCAATGTTTGTTGGTTTTAGAACTTTTTAATGAGTTGGTTTTCACACTTTAACACACAACATGTTGATGATTTAATGGTTAATTGTTGTGAAAAGTTCTACTTATATCAATATGAGAAAATGTATGTGTGTGTATGTGTATTTGTAAATATTTTAGGCATATTTTAAATACATACATACAAAAACAACAAACACTTGGTTTTCTTTATTACTCTCTTTGTTTGTAAAAAACATTCATTACAAATAGAAATATGTGCTCATTCAAGTAAACACTTTCCTACACACGCACACACACAAACTCGGCCCTTTTTACTGCAAAACTTCTGTGTCTTTCTCTTTTTCTCTCTTTGTTCGAAACATGGCCCGTTATTCATTTAGTAGGAGATTTACTCAGTCAAGGACGTTGTTTGTTTATTTTTGTTTCTGTAGGTACTTTGTAATTGTTGCTGCTGCTACTGCTGCTGCCATAGCTGTTACTCTATTAATGCTTGTCTCTCCGTGTCTGCCTCTGTGTTGGTGGTGTTGGTAAAATATATTTAAAATTATTGTTGTCACTTAGCATTCTTTTGTTAAATTTACTGTTTCGTTTGCTTTTGTTGTTGTTATTTTTTTTAATTTTTTGTAATGTTGTCTTTGTAAATTTTAATGATTGTTGTACAACATGTTGTTGTTTGTTGTGTAGATTGTGATTGTAATTAATTAGATTTTTATGATTAAAGTTTTTGTTGTTGCTTGAAATATGGTTTGTGTTAAATGTCAAGCAAATTATAAAAAATTACTAAAAGACACACAAAGTAATTGTAATTATAATTGCTGTTGTTGTCGTTGTTGTTTTATTTTTATTTAATTGTAATGGTATGGTATATGGGCGTATGTTGGTGTCTGTTCTTACGTTAACGACAATGAACTTTTATGTTTAAAATTTTTATGTTTATTACTTTTGGCAGCAGCAGAGAAAAATGTTTATAAACGTTTTTTATGTGAAAAATTATGTAATTAATGACATTGTAATTTATTAAATTGTTTTGCAATAATGTTTTACTAAACTTCAACACCTTCATTCATAAAGAAATAAATCCGATTATTAAAAAATACTTGTCAAATAAAATGTATATTGAAAAAAAATAATAAATAATAAATAGGCTACAAATGCAGTGGTAATTATAAACATGTTGCCAAATAGTTCATTTTTCGCTATTTCGCAACTTAAAAGTTTTTATTGATAATTTCAGGATATAAAGTCAACATTTTTATAAATACAACACGGTAACTCATTTTAAAATTTAGAAATATAAAATTAAAAAAAAAGTTAAAAATGTATACTGAAAAATGTTTAAAGCAACATGTTGCTAAGGTATAATATTCTATCTATCTATTATAATAGCAATAATAAATAGCTTAAATCATCGTGACAAACGCTGATAATGCTAAATCGTCGTTGAATAGCGATAAATTTTCCTTGGGTTCACACATGATTTTTTGAAGAAATTGTCTACCAAATTTTCACAGATAACAAAAGCTGATTTTGTCTTGCACGCGTTCGTGTTTTAGTGTGTCCGAACAGACATTATCATCGAGAATTATTATTGCTATAGTCGTTAACAAGAAGGTGTAGTAAAGGGTCCGCCAAATATTTTTTTTTTTTGAAAATGTTATAAAAAAATCTACTGAATATTTTCTCAATTTTTTTTTTTTTTTATTTGAAAGTAAAATCCTTCCGGTTAATAATGGAAATAATTTCATTCAAATGACTGCCTCGGCTGGCCATGCAGTAGCCTACACGATCGGTCTAATTTTTAAGCACATTATCACATTATTATGTGTGCAGCTGTATTTCACCAATGGCTTCACGAATATTGTCCTTTAAAGCGTCAATTGTCTCTGGCTTGTTGGCGTAACACTTATCTTTGAAGGCACCCCACAAATAATAGTCTAACGGTGTCAAATCGCAGCTCCGAGGTGGCCAAACGACATCAGCTCTGCGGCTGATAATGCGATCTTCAAAAACAGGGAGCAAAATATCGAGTGTAGCTTCGGCTGTGTGCCACGTAGCGCCGTCCTGTTGAAACCAAATGTTGCTAATATCCTCCTCTTCAATTTTTGTGAACAAAAATTCATTCAACATGGCCCGATAACGATCGCCGTTGACTGTAATGGCCACTCCTTGCTCATTTTCGAAGAAAAATGACCCAATTATGCCTCTGGACCAAAATCCGCAACAAACAGTGACTCGTATTGGATGTATCGGCTTTTCAATGTATGCGTGTTGGTTTTCTGTGCCTCAAATGCGACATATTTGCTTGTTTACATACCCGCCAAGATCAAAATGTAAAATGTACTTCTGTAAGTCGATCGCAGGCCCACTTAGCGAAGCGTATACACAACTATATTCGTTCAGCGGAAGGATAAAACTATTATCTGTCAAATCAGACATGAGCGAAGTGTTACCATTCACGAAATAAGCACTAGTTGAAATGAAATATTTTTGCTGGAGTATCCCTTACACAGTTGACTGCCATCATGCAACATGCTTACCCTCTTTTAATCTTCAATATATATATATATATATATATATATATATATATATATATATATATATATATATATATATATATATGTAGATATATAGATGACCATAAATATTTAAAAATATCCAAGGAGTTTTGTCCCTAGATGGGGTCAAACTAATTCGATTGTGTCAAACGAATGCATTTTCATTAAGTGACATTTCAGGCTTGATGAGCAATAAATTAAAAGGTCGTAGTTGTATTGAATCGAAAATGAGTGAAACACCTAAAGATATACGCCATAGCATGCTTGTTAGGCCATAGATAATGGAGAAAAACGCTGCAAAAACATGCTTAAAAAATTGGCCACCCAATTACTGAAAAATTTAATTAAATTTTGCAAGACCATCACAGAAGCTGGAAGAAGACAGCAGATCCACTAAAAGTGCATCACAGGGCAGTTAGGAATTACTTAAAAAAAAGGTAGGCTATTCGAAGAAGCACGATATTTGCCATCACAGTAAGGCAACAAATGGATTAAATCAAGGGTGATCAAGAAGAAAATTTAGTGGTGTAGTAGTGTTAGTGAATTTTTGCTGTGTACGTTGAATGGAAACACGAAAAAGGTAAACAACAACACAAACAAACAATTTTTAAAAGCAAAGGACATTGACATCTATTCCACAACTAAATAATATTTGTTGCTTTATTTATTATCTTGTTATTATCTGCTCATTTTCGTTCGGTTGTATACATAAACGCTGTAGATAATTCTCAGCAAGATAAGGCTCAAAAGAGCTTATCTTTTCAACTATGGATTAAATGCGAGCATACCATATTAAACGAAAACAAATCACGATCAAAATTTGGTGAATCTCCACAAACCGTGCTTTAACAGCAAACAAGGTTACAAAAGTGAATTTTATATTATGAGCAGGTTTAAACTGCTGAAACGATCAATTCTAATCTTTTACTGCCTCCAACTCAACCGTTTAATATTAACTTCACTTGGCTGGGAAGTTTTGAGGCAAATATCGTACAGCCAGATTCTTACACCGTCTGGTTACCATTTCTTTTGGTGACTTTAAAACTGTTTTGGCCAACTAAAGAGCTGCTTTACAATATGGTCTTGATTACTACAAAAATTTATGAAAAAACCGCGATTGCTTTATATATGACCTACGCATAAACATACATACATGGAGAAGATCGCTTAATTCTTTGCAACACAGATATTAATGAATGTGTAAACTTGGCATGTTTAGCAACATTACTTGGCAACATTATATGGCTATGCCTTATAATTTCAAAAAAAAAAAAAAAAAAAAAAACTTTTCTAAATAATAAAATTAAAAAAAGTTCTGATTGGGTAAAAATCAACAAAATGTGTTTTATTGAAATTTCAATTGAATTTCTAACAAAAAAATATTCTTAGAAATCATCACTTATTTACACAACTGTCGTTTGTTTAGTTATTTAAATATGTATTGTTTTTTCCTAAGAAACAAAACAAAGATCCAATACCTGAATAATTCTTAAATAACAAAACTGACTTATTGACTTATTTAATTGTTATTTATTAAAAAAAACATATAAATTAATTAAAAATAAATCTTCTCGACACGAAAAAGATCTAAAAATTACTGCAAATAAAAATTTTAAATATTAATGGAAAAAATATAGGCCATACCTAGGGCCTTTTAATAATTTCCAGTCTCTTTTCTTTGATTGCCTAGACGTAAACGAATACTCGTATGAAATGCAAATATTTATTCTTGTACTTACTGTTGTTACTATTGCTTGTTTGTTTGTTTATTTGCTTAAGAGGCATTTGATATCAACATTTCATGGAGTTTTTTTTTCTCTGTTATCGACGGCTGTAATTACATACTCATACCCATACTCACCGTTAAAAATATAATAATTTGAGACTGATACACACTAGACAATGCTTAACATTCATAGTTTGGGGATAGGCAGACTAAGCATAGACAGAAAATGCCGCTTTAACTTGAGGCCATTTAACAAACAAATGTATTCTTTGCTAATACTTTGATGTTCAGCAGCAACAACAACGAAAACAAATAATACAACCAGCAATTATTGTTTCATAAACACAATTGTGTAATGTAAACAATGTACCCCTGTTTCTCCACCCCGTCCCCTCTTTCATATTTTTAGCATTTAAATTGAAGTATTAAGTTGCGTTTTTTTTTAATGAAGAAAATGTCCCGTTTTTGTTTATTCCATTCCATTTGTGCTGTTGCTACTGCATGTTGCTAAACATCTGCTTTTGTTGACAAAATAATAAATGTTAAAACAACAACTATAACATGTTAATATATACCGTTTGTTTTTTCTTATTTATTTACTCGCTTTATTACTGTTGCCGCCGTTTCTGTGCTGTTTCATTTCTGGTTTTCGTTTTCAGTGTGCAACTAAAGTACCTGAGCACATGCGCAAAGTCATGTTAAACAACACAAGTTTTTATTTTCATATGTATTTTTTAATGTCTTTTTTATCTGAAATTATGTATTTGTTTTGTTTATTTATTTGTATCTTTTCGTTCTTTTTCTTTCATTAAATTAATTATTAGCTTTTTGACGTAGTAAATGGCTCTTATTTATTTGTAAAATTAATATGTTTTAAACACTTTTTGTAATTTACAACACTTTTTATTAATTCTTATTTAGAAAAAACAAATTAACCTGTTCTAAAAATATGTTGCCAACATTGAAAAATATGCATGAACTGTTGTCAAGCAATGTAGGTTAAAGAAGAAATGAAACATCGTGACAAATGTTGACGTGAGTTGAGTACTGAGTGATGGTGTATTTTCATTGGTGTCTCACACGGCTTCTTTAAGTAATTGTTCAATTCAATTGTTATCACAGATGACAGAAGTTGACTTTGTCTTTCAGGCGTCTGTGTATCAGTAAATACTAACAGACAATATAATCGATGATCATTAATGCTTTATTCAGTTGTAGTCGACTAACAACAGACAATGTCGTATTTTGTAGTTGCGGATTCGCCGGGCCAGCTCATACCATAAATTCTCAATCGGATTGATGTCTGGGCATTGTGCAGGTGGATGGAGAACTTTAGGGCAGTTATAGAGCAACCATTTTTGAATTAAACGCGACTTGTGCTTTGGGTCGTTATCTTGGTAGAATTTAAAAGAATCTAAAACGCCCAGCTTATTTCCACTTTCTTTCAAATTTTGACGGAGGATATTCAAATATGATTCCTTATTCATAATTCCACTGATAAAAACTAATTTTCTCGTCCCTTTAGCTCCCATACAATCCCACACCATAACATGTCCATTTCCATGTTTTACGGTTGGTTTTAAATTTTGTGGTTGTAGCTCCTCATTTGGCTTCCGCCACACCATTACACGCCCATCGGATCCAAATACGTTATACTTGCTCTCGCAAATATAACGTCATCCCACCAAGTTTCAGACTTCTTAATGTACTCCCTGGCAAAACTCAAACGAGCTTTTCGGTTGCGTAAATTAACCAATGGCTTACGACGTGCTACTCGGCCATGAAAACCTCTTTTTCTTATGGTTCTTCGTATAGTAGATGCAGATATTTTCTTTTTAAACTCATTGAGCACCTCTGTGACTAATTTGGGAGCACTTAAGCGTGGGTTAGATTTTATTGTTCGCACAATTGAACTTTCCTCCCGCTCGGTCAATTTTTTTGGCTGACCTGTCTGCTTTATGAAGTGTATTCTTCCTTCATTTTTGTGCCTTCTGACAATGTCCCCAACTGTATTTGGCTTCATATTCAGAATTTCAGCAATCTCTTTGTACTTTTTACCTTTTTCATAATGGAAAATAACAAGTTTTCGCTGTTCTAAAGGAGTGTTTTTTCCTTTGCGCCCCATTTGTATAATTTGCAGTGAAGTAGAATTTTGGACAGACAAGAAAGGAGGTGTTATGCACTTTTATTAAAACGTATCTCTATATTGCTGGAAAAGTAGCTGGATAACATGTTTTTTTGCAAATAGCATATAAATAGGGGAAAAACCGAATATTAATGGCGCTTAGTAAACAGGGTTAACAAACTTTGATCGATTTATCACGGTTACCATAGAGCCATTTTTTCCATATATTAGAATACTCATACTGACAACATTTATTTAAGTTTTTGCTATTCTTCTGATTACCTATGCATTTCGCTAATGCCAGGGTGTTATTATCGATAAGCTTAAAAACCGAATATTAATGACACTAACTGTACATATCAAGAATAAGACGTTTTTGTTTAAAATGCAACTTTTTAGCCAGAATAAAATCACACATTAAGAGATTTTATTTAAAAATATTAATGTGTCGATTATGGACGGCAATCGAACTTCAGTTGCGTTGCCAAACGGCAACCACAAATTTATATTTGCCTCAATAGCAATTGAAATTAATAGGTCTTTAGTTGAAAGTTGCCATACATAATGCTATTTTCAGCAATTGGCAATTGAACTAAAATTCGGCTTCCATCCATAATCGACCCATAAAACTCAGCTACAAAATTTGAGGTTTTTTATGTAAACATGTTTACAGCTACATGTTTCTTTCTACTAAATTAAGATTTGTTAACAGAAGCCTTAAATTTTAAATTTCTCCGAGTGGTGTAGATTTTATCGTTCGCTGGGCCCCTTGGGTCATCTGGGTTAATTTGGATATTAAGGAATCAGTTGCCCTTGATGTTCTCATCATGAAAATTTATTCCATCTGACTTTTTAATATTTTTCAAGACCTATGTATACCCGACCTAAAATGGAATGTAACTCTCAACTAAGAGCCGCGTACGGAAAAGGAATAAGGTGCTTAGATTTTGGTGGTTTATCCAACTCTATCCATTCTTACGACCTAAATAAATTCCAATAAAAAGTCCATAAAAACCATTAAATTGATTGACAAAAAAATGTTGCATTCCATCAGGACAACGTCAAACCACCAACACCTTTTTGACCCAGCGGAAACTGAAAGAACTCTCTTAATGATGTAAGTTTTAATGCCGTAGAAGCCTGTAAATGCAATTGGATTAGTTTTTCGCTCAAAAAACCAGGAAGTTCTACACTGACGGAATAATGGCTTAACTCCTAAAAATGGTTAAAGTTTATCTATTAAAACGGCACCTATTTGATTTAATTAGACTCGTTTTATATATAAGAAAAATGTATTTCATTTTTGCTTAAACCGAACTTAATCCAGCACCAATATTTTTTAGCTTTACCAAGATAATTTTTTTGGTCTGCAACATTCTTAACAATCTAAGATTTTTAGAGCGGTGTTTGATTATGATCATTAACTGGGTGTAATTAGGCAAGTTTTTACCAAACGTCTAAATTTTTTCTCAGTGTATAACTACTATATGAATTTTTTCACATATTTGAAGAAATTTATTCAATTTTAACTTAAGAAAAAAAATTTTAGATCAAATTAAAAAAAACATGTGTTCAGCAACATTAGGTATCAACAATGTCGCTGGTAGTTTTTTGGTAAATTTGGTTGCCCTTTTGAGCAACTTAATACATTTGGTGGTAGCTTAGTGGCATCGTAGGGTGGTTATAGCGCACTCATAATAATATAAGCGGCCCATGTTCGAGCCCCAGCAGAGGACATGACAGAAGAATACCCCCTGACGTTCGAGCTTTCCTCTGGCGATGATGACAAATATCAGGCGAATGATCAGGAAAATACACTACCTACTGGGAAAAAATTTAAAATCTAAGCACCACCACCACTTAGCAAGGATTTTCACGAGTACGCAAAATCATATGGAAGCTACAGTGTGCTCCCTAGAAGAGCGACGGAGAAAGAAAATACTTCTTACTCTAATCGCTATATACATTTAGTCATTTTACATTAGCAACATGTTGCCAGTTTTTATTTAATATTCTGTAAACAATTTTTGACTCAATTATACCAGTGAGAACACTTCGTTATCAATTAATCCACTCAACTTAATTTAAATGGTTTGTTATTTTAAGTATTAAATAACAATAGTAAGAATAGAATAGAAGTTTAATAATAATATAATTAGACAAAGTCTTATAACAAAAACAACAATAACTACAATAACAGTTTTCACATTATATTAATTCCTTTGATTTTTTCTTTAACCACAGTAATGGAAAACAAATTTTGCTGCTCTACATGGTTACCAGAAATTATGCGATTATGGGCCAACAAAAAAAGGGAGAATTTTTTCTTTTTTTTTTTTGTTTCTATTTCCGTAATAAACGTATTTAAGTTGAGTGGAGGGGGTAGAGAAGAGGTTAAGAAAAAGGTTTCCGGCTGTTTTAAGTATTTAAAGTTGAATATGTAGCTGTTGTGGTGTGGATTATGCTAACGAAAGCCTTATAAACTAAAACTGAATAGATCTTTTAAACCAGCATATGAATCACACACACACACACACATCACAGGCACAGACAGACACACAGGATAATATTTTGTTGTTGATGAAACCATAAAAAGATTGTGCGACTATATGCGTGTTCGCATTATAATTTTTATCCTTGAAAGGATATTATTACGGCCTTAAATATATTTTTTATTTTGTTCGGTGTTGGTGTTATGTTATGTTTCCTGGGGTTGTTGCTCGAATACAATAATTGTATGGCTGGTTGGTTTTTCGACGGTTTTCTTTTTTTTCGTTTTGTTTCTTTTTTCATTCTTTTTCTTTTTTAGCCTGAAGTGCTGTTGTTGCTTTGAGTTTGAATTCTTTATTTGTTAATAAGCCTTGAATTCACAGTTTTTTTTGTTCTTTTCTGTTTGATTTTGAAAATTATTTTTCCTTTTTTTTAATGCATTATTTATTTATTTCCTTGATTTTGGTTGCTGCTCAAATCAAATTGGGTTAATTTTCATGGTTAATAAAAACTGCCACTTTAAATGTCAATAGCAATGTTATTTGCATAATTCTCTGGAAGAAGCAAGAATATCTTCTTTTTGAACTTTAAAAATTATCCCTGTAGCACAGGCAAATGATGAATGGAAACAGCAAAGTTGAGAATATCATTCTGTTGCTTGTTTTTTGTTATTTCCTTACTGAGTAGCAATTGATTTATTAGCATAATTTATGATTTTTTTTTTTATTCTATTACCTTTTGTGATTTGAATGTCAAAATTAATGAAAGAATTTTATTTAGCGAAGCAAAAGAAAAAATATTTTAAAAGAATTTTTGAATTTTAAAAGTAAAAGAAAAATTCAGCCTTACCCTCATATTGTTTACAACAAAACAAATTTTTCACACTTCCCAGCAATCTAATTAGACTTCATAATATGGCAGTTGATAGCGACCATATTGCTGTAGCTACATCTGTCAAATTTACCGTCATTGATTCAGTTTCTTTTTCCAAGACACCATGAATAGAAAAAGCGTTTAACAACAAGTGCAAATGACAAAATTATTTAATCGAAATGGGTGTTCTATTCGAACCATCATCGAGCTACCATAAGGACTAGTCAAAGTGTGGTAAATAAATTTGAGTCGACTGGTTACATAAACAATGTAGTAACGCCTATACAAAGACCGAACTCAAGATCTACCGAAAGCATCGCCATGAGAGTGTAAAATAGAAACCTATTACAGACCTCAGCATGGCTTAGGTCTGCACACACCCTGCATTATCCCGAAAGGGTTTCATGACACCCTATATCGGTCCGGAACTTTTCTGTGCAGCTTCACTTACTACCATCCTCAATATAATCAAGGATTGGGAAATTGCCAATTGCTCATCACTCTAGGGTGGCGATTAGTCCGTAATTTCAGCATCGTCCTGAGCTTCTCAAGTATGTCTGCCGTATATAAAACTCCTTACGGAGTTTTTTACCAGCCACTGTAGTCTAAGAGCGCATATGAAGACGATGGCGGTCACAGATGTGGAGGCAGCGGCACACATATTGTGTAAATGTGGGGTTCTTGATACGTCTAGATGGAAGTGTTTAGGTAGACATAGGGTCTCACTGGGTGATATATCCTACCATTATGGTTTCAGAGCTGGTGATGTTCAGCAGATTTGCTGAACAAACTAAAGGCCAGAAGAGTCACAATAGATCCCATGGGTCGTAGTGTCCTGCAATAACGCCTGGTCCATATGATGATAATGATGATGACAGGTCTGCACGCGGGCAGTCCGTGATAACTAACTTCATCATTAATGGTAATGGCGGAATATTAGGCTCATATGGGTACCAGGACACAGTGATATTTCGAGGAACTTTGTAGCAGACGATACACGACGTCACAGATTCTTCCTACCAAAGATAAACTGTTAGTAGGCCTATCTCAACTTGCCATCTGTATCTTAAGTACTAAGCCAGCAATATGTTCTCCGGAAGATTGAGGCGAATTTCTTCCCGGCGAGAGAGCTGTTGATCGGAGGAGTATCAGCCAACTAGTGTACCTACCAAGACGGTGGATTTCTTTCGCGGTGTTATGCTCTCTAGCTATTGTCTCGAGGATAGACATGCGATCCGTCTTAGGTATAGTGGATCAATGATGTGCAGTTATTACTGTAAGGATGAAGTGATAACTTCTAGGCGCTATCGAGGCTGAGGTTAAGAGATCTGGGAAGACACATTATGGACCCCGAATTGAGGCTGGAAGTACCGGTGAACTATATCGCTCGCTTCGTAGTCCCGATTTTTCTTTTTTCAGGGTCATTGTAATATGTGGCATCACAATGGGCTTTATGCTAAGTGTTTTAACAATAATCATTTTTGAGTAAGTCTTTAAACTGTTTAGTAGGATTCACATGAGATGCAAAAGCACATGGGCTGATGGCTTTATTATAAACTATTTTATTTATGAATGTGTTTGCAAGAAACATCGTTTTGCCTTAATTGCATATATGGACATTAACGAATTATGGCTTTTACAAGACCACTGACGCTAATTTTAATCAAAAAATTACCTTCAACGATAAGGCCTTTATATGGATGAATGGGTAAGTCAACAAATGAATATTAGAATTCACTTGAAATGCCAAATCATCTAATGCATTCCGAAAAACTCACTTCTTGGTATGAATTTCGTGCTGACGAATTGCTCATTGCTCTATTCTGATATTTCTTGGAAAACGACGTTGGCTAAGTTATTACCGTCAACGGCGATTACTGTAGGCCAATTTTTTTGATCTTAATTGAATGATATGTACTTCAAAGCCATGTAGTTTCAACAGGACAATGCTCATGCCATATAAAATTTTCTGCAGAAGCGACATTCTGCACGAGCGAGTCATCTCTCATGTTGTGATTTGAACTAGCCCCCGAGATCGCGCCATTATATAAACTTCTTCTTGTAAAGTTTTCTAAAGTTGCAAATTAATGCGAATAAGCCACAACCCACAGCAGACTTCAGAGCCAACATAACCCCTGCTATAGGTTAAATGTGCCATGGTCATGGACAAATAAGCGACAGCCATCAAAGCCGCGATAGATATTTGCTCGACTATACATCATACTCGGATCGTTTACATTATCCCTCATTATTTTCTCGATAGGAGATTTGACTTCGATATATCCACGAGATACTTCTGATCTAACAAACAGGTGTTTCCTCAAAATGCCCTTAAGGTCTATATCGACGGCTCTAAGGTGCTGGGCAGAGAGGGCTGTGGTATATACATACATATTAGGTTCCGGCGCTAAACTGCCTTATAGGTTGACTGACCACTGCATTGTATTTCAGGTGGAGATCACGGCTATATTGATGGCTGTGCAATGCTTGTTAGTGGCGCAATTTTCCCCGAAAATTTTCTGATTTACTCCGACAGTAATGCTGCGGTCATGTCCTTAGGGAGAGTCACCTCGACGTCTATCCTCGTCTATGAACACCGCAGATTTATCATAGATATCTCGGCTCATTCGAATGTAACTCTCTAATGCGTCTACAGGGATATCGTCGGGTTTTACGTTGCTGATGAACTGACTAGGGCAGGTACTAAGCTCGTTATTTTCAAACGGGAGCCTATCGTTGGTGTCCCGATAGCTTCGGTTAAGCTGGATATTCTCCGGTCAATTTCATTGGCGGCATGAGAGCGCATACGGCTCTGCTGGACCGATCGATAAAAAGATGGCTCAATATTTTATTTCCCTAAGTCGCATGGCAATCCATCTCACAATTGCGATCCTCACGGTTTATTGCCTGATTGGGCATGCCTCCCAATAGACTTGGCATCCCCACACATGAGTTTGACTAGAGTTTCGGTTCTGAAGAGGAGTAGGTGACTGCCTTTCACCTCTTGTGTCAATGTTCAGCACTTGTAAATTTTTGACCTTCTATTTCTTTTCATCTTTGACTGAACTATCCCAAACGAAGGTCAGCGCAATTGGGAATTTATTTATGGAGTCAATTCGGTTTCCTATGGTAACTAGCTTCTAAGCTTCTAGTATTACAATGAGCCAAATCTCTGGCCTAAGTGAGATTTTTTTTCTCTATGTAAGCTCACCACCCTACCTAATCTTTATTCTATACATGTTGATATCATTCGTTCGTTTCAAAAGGAATAAAAATTTTCGAGGATATCCGACCCAAAGGAGACGCTTAATGAAAGATCCTTTAAAATTTCCTTCAATATATAATCAAAAAAGTAATGAAACTGCTAAGCAAAGCAATTGAAAAACAAAGTGTTGCTAGGAAAAGAGATAATACGAGAAAATATTGCTAACGAAACAAGTTGATAACATATATGTAGTACTGCAACATGTAATAACTTAAAATGTTGATAAACAAAGTTTATATTATTAGGGTAACAAACTAATGCTTTGCAAGTTAATGCTAAAGAAAATCCACATGCGATTGAAAAATATTAAAATGTTTCTAAGCAATGTATTTATATGAAATCTTATTTGTAGCTGAACACAAATAATGTTGCTCTAAAACAAACAGTTGCTTTACAATTTCTTAAATGTTGCATTAATGGTAAATTATTTATAAGTATGCATTACAGAATGGTCCCCATGAAAATTGAGAAAAAATGCCAAAGACAAGTGCGAAATGTTGAAGTGCCACAAAATGTTTATAAACAAACTGCTTTGACATTTAATGTTTAAATGACTTTGTTTTGTTTTTTCTGTTTAACTTAATGCCTATTAACTTGATCTTCTTACAATGGCTTACAGGAAAAGGTTAATAAATTTTCTGTTTATTTTGTACTGCTATTTTCGTAACCTTGAATTGTACTCCTCCCCTTCCCATAGTATATAAATATACAAATCCTATTATTTTATTTAGTACATAAATACTAAAGCAGATTTTATAGATTAAATTCTAATGGCAACCAGCAACCAACCAACCTTCCAATGATGTACAATAAAAAAAAATAAGGGAATAAAAGAAAAGTGGAAATTTCATTTGTGGAAAAGGTCAACATTGCAGGAAAATTTAGAAAAAAAAAAAATAAAATAAAAGAGAAACTTACCTGATATAAACAATTTCATTGTTATTGTTGGTAAGACGACGCCAACCCGGTGGTATATTGGCTTTTACATCTGAAAACATTGAATGATGATGATTATCTGTATTATTGTTGTTGCTGTTATTTAATCCATTAGTTTGTAATTCATTTGTTGTTGTTGTTGTTGTTGTTGTTGTTGTTTCAATAAAATTATCAATTAAATTTGTATTATTGCAATTATTGGTATTACAATTGGTATTATCGTTATTATTGTTATTAATGTTGGCAACATGTTGCTTAGCATTTAATTGATGCCTTGTATTATTTGTATTGTGATTATTATGAGAATTATTTTGTTGTTGTTGCTTTTGATTTTGTTGCGTTAACAACTGCTGCTGCTGCTGTTGCTGCTGTTGTTGTTGTTGTTGCTGAATAAAATGTTGCTGCTGTTGTTGCTGATTTATTAAATTATTATTGTTGTTATTGTGATTATGTTGCTGTTTCATGTTGCTATGATTGTGATTTTGATTTGGATAAATATTTTGATTAGCCGATGAGGGAGCCACAACATTTGGCGGTATACATGTTGTATTCGCTGTTGTTGCTGTTCTTGAGTTATTATTGTTGATATTACCATTTACCAAACCCGCTGGTAGATTTGCAACAAGTTGTTGCTGTTGCTGTTGCTGCTGCTGCTGCTGTGCTTGAGGCATAGCTCTGTGATGATTATTAAATTGCTGCTGATAATGTTGCATATTACTTGTGTAAGTATTGGCCGTAAATTTATTATGAGTTTGTGGCATGGGTGTCATATAGTTTTGGCAAGGCATCATATGCGTTGCCGTAGAATCTTGTGAATTTTGATACATTTGTTGTTGTTGCTGTTGCTGTTGCTGTTGCTGCATTTTTAAATGCATTTGCTGCTGCTGCTGCATTTGTTGTTGATGTTGCATTATTTGTTGCTGCTGCTGTTGATGCATTTGTTGCTGTTGCATATTGTAATTGTGTTGATTCTGTTGCTTTAAAGCATATTGTTGCATCAAATGTTGCTGCTGTTGCTGATGATGTTGCATATTATGTAATTGAGTTTGCTGCTGTGGTGAATTTCTGTTCATATTATTGTTATTCATGTTACAATTTACACTCATTTTTTGCTGCTGTTGCTGCGTTGGTTGATGCTGTTGCTGTGGCTGTATGTGACCGGCACTTGTTGCAGCCATTTTGTTATTAATTTACACAATTTCCTTCTTTTGTTTTTGTAATTTTGAAATTAAAACTGAAATATAAAATCAAAATATTTTTTATTAATATTTTGAAGAAATACAAAAATTTTATAAAACATGTTGCTGAAAATATGTTTGCAAAAGTAAAAAAGCTTCAAATAACTAAAAAAACAATTTTTATTTTATAAAAATTTTGTAAAGGGATTGAATATTTTGTAGGAATTTTAAATTTAATAAGAAAGTTATTTTTAAAAAATGTCAAAAAATATGTTGCTGGCAACATGTTTATAGCAATGAAAATAACATACCCCGAACTTTTTCAAAATTTTTTTAAAATTATTTGAATCAATTGCTATTACCCACAGGAGGAAATGTACTCTTCGATTTTTCCCTTCTCTTTTATCCTACTCATTACTTGCTTCTCTGTAAATTACTCTGTCTCTCGGACCTTTATGCACTTTTGGTTTGCTTTCAGGAGCCTTTTTTGAGTAACTATTTTTTCTGATTGTGACAAGAACTTCTGTCACACTACGCCACCTTATCCGAGAAAGCAGAAGAATAGTTGATGGTTCTTAAGGCAATTTTTTGTTTTGGCTATTTTGGGCTCTTTCATATGGACAATTAAACTTTTGTTTCGTATTCATAATTATAAACATGTCACCAGTTAAGACCTGTTCGGAAACACTAATTGAAACTGCAAACATAATAATTGAAATCCAACAAGAGATCTTGAACGAGGCCATGACTTTTCTGCTCAAAGCTAAGCAGTTCTTTACTAATATACGTCTGATATCCAATATATCTTTAATGCATTCATTGTAGCTATTTAAGTTTATAAAATTTCGCAATTTTTTAAGCAAACCTCGTATACTCTTTGCTCCCAAATACATAACTATGTAATTTAAAACTCTGACTGTTCGTTGATTATGTTTTTTACGGCAATTTTAGTTTTTACTCATGAGGCTTATTTAGCGAAAAATATTTCAACTCAACAAATAAAAAGTGTTGTTTCTTTCAACATGTTGGGCAACATGAGCAATTGTCTATATTTTTTAGCAATTTTATTTAAAAAATTGTCAATAAAATTCCTTAAGGCGCCAAATCAAAACATCAAAACTATTAAACTCGACCCTAATCAATCATCCAAAAAATGCCGCTAAAATTCAAAAGAATTTTCCAAATACGCCACGATGTTGTGATAAATATTTAAAAGTTTCACTTAAAAAAAAATGATTTTGTTCCTCAATCACTTCAATAAGAAACCAAAAAGTAAAAAACGATACCAGGTAGAAGGATACACACAACGCGATATTTTTGTGAAATACCCATTATAGAGAAATAAAAAATCATTTTAAAAGTTAAGTGATTCATCAAAATTGTGTTGGGTTACGACTGTGAAACAATTGGTTTTTTTAATATCAACTCACAGTGTTTAAAAGCTAGATCCCTTTTGTTTATTTCAATATTTTTGTTGTTTTTTTCTTTTTCTTTTTCTTTTTCTTTTATTTACTTTATTATTGTTTTTTTTATTTATTTAAAGGATTAATAATTGAGTACACGCTGGGCTATTAAATTACAGCTTTATCCCACAAACAATACTTTATGCCTTAATATATTTATGATGGCATAACTTTTATTAAGCCCACTGTTTATGCAGCTATTGTGTTACTTTAAGTGTTGATTAGAGATCATCTCAATCAGGTGCCTTTGTTTGCGTTTTGTAAACAATACCAAGGAAAATATGTACAAACAACAACAACAAAGGCAAAACAATTTTTATTTCAGATTTTTTTCCTCTCTTTTTTCCCTGGCATTTGAAAATCACATAACAATTCAATTTGACTACTTTTTCAAAATCTCTCTCTCTCTCTATCTCTGGATTTGTCCCTTTAGCTTTGTATTTCTGTTTGTTCCTCTTAGAAAGGAATTTATGTATGCGTGTGTGTGTAAGTATGTTTGTGTTGAAATTACGTGTTGACAATATCAAGTATCTTTTGTGCGAGAGTGTTTTTTTTTTTCTATTGATTTTGTGATTTCTGAAAAAGGGTATGTTGTTTTCGTTATTACTGCATTATTGTTGTTGGCAGTGATGACGATGTCGATATTATTGTTATTGTCGTTCTTGTAGTTGTTGTTGTTGCCGTCATCGTTTGTTTATTATTGATTGTGTATTTGATTTAAAATGAAATTGAAAATGTCACTCTTAGCACGCTGACATTTTCTCTTTTTATGACAAACCGTACAGAGTCTGTAGCCAGAGTTGGGTAGTACGTATTATCAATACAAGCAATCTATTGTTTTTTTAATTAAAATATGATTTGACAATTTAGATGATGTTTTTTTATTTTTTTGGAATTATGAGTACGAGTGTGATTTTTCTTTTTCTATTGTATATACCTTACCTTGTAGAGGTTTGAAAATTTAAATAGAATTTCAATTAAAATTTCGTTAAAAAAAAGCTCGCCGTAATTGAATAATAAATTTCTAACGACATTAGGAATTGGGTATAAAACATGTGAAAATAGTGTTGTGTTCCATATGGTTTGTGTATTGGGGGAAATGGAATTGTTAATAAGTACCCAACTAACTGGTTAGTTTTTGAAATTGTCTCTTGCAGAAGGAGACATTCAATTAAAAATTAAAGATTGCTTAGCCGATAATCTGTATCATTTATATCGTATCACTATTTTCGCTCCCATTAAATGCAAGAGAGTTCGTTCTAAAATAGCGTTTTGTTAACTTGAAGGCTCAGGAAAAAAGTATTATTTCACAAGTTCTGTAAACACTAAAGTCAAACATGAGGTAGTTGAGCAAAGCTCATCATATCCCGGAATATGTAAATCACGCCGCCCTCGCGATAGCCAACCGCTACCCATGACAAAATTTACCAGATTCGTCACTGCTATATCCTCGAGACCGTTCAGATCATGGAAGAGACAAGCACCGCAATACCTTAATCTGAGCTTCCGTCACAAAAAAGGTGCTGTACTAATTCCTCCTCAACCTAACAGCTCCTGCAGTAATCTGGGTAACCCATACGCGCCGACATGCCGCCAATCAAACAGTATCCAATACATATGTCTGCCTAATGGAACACCTCATAAAAGTCAGAAAAGTCTTGGTCATTTCCATTGACAGAGAGAGTCACCATCTGGGTTCCATTGTCCCTAACGACCATTTCTCTATTAAATTCGTCAACGCCCACAGAGGAATATGTACGTCCGTCTATTCAAAAGCCACATCCAGGCGTGATCCCCTAGTTCGACACTCATCATTAGCCCGAATGTTCCCATGACTAGGAGCTAGGGAGATCGATTATTCGACTTTTTGCAAAAACCGGTGTTCGTATAATTCGAAAAGTAGTACTGAAAAATGCTTAAATTTCGAACAGCTACTCAAGTAGCTAATTTCGTTTATGTTGTATTACTTGGTAGAGAATGGAATTAAAAGTTTGTTATTAAAGTTATAATTTAGGTGCCTAAGATAACAAAAATTAAATCTTTTACTTTGAATAAACCTATTAGTAATACGAGTCGTTAATTACCTGGACAAGAAAATTTGCTTAGATTTCGAGCGGCACTGTATGTATATTTATGCACTACGTATTTAATAGTGTATGTGTCACTGTGGTATGTTAGATAAGAACCCACCTTCCAACCAAAAGTCGTCGGTTCAATTCCAGACAACACCATTTGACAATTTTCAACAGCGATACCACCTCACAACATTACTGGCGACTGGTTATGTGTATTTACGCTATAAAAAACTTCACTAATTAATACATCTGCCGTTCGAAACCAGAGTTTGTGGGCTTGTGGGCTTTCAATAAGTCTAGTTGATCATTAACCATATAAAAAAATCAATATTTATTTACAGAAGATGAGAAAAGGTTATTTTTGACGAAGAGTGCATATCCTTTTCGATCTACCGTGGTTTTCACGTTCTTTGTGAGACGCTCAAGGTTGTCATATATACAAAAATAATTTAATTTATACAAATAGTAAAACGATGAGCATATTTTCAATGAAATTATACTGATTTCAATTAACCGGTTATTCGTGTTAAATTAACCGGTTTATTCGGTATTCGAAAAATTAAAATTTAAAAAAACCGTATTCGACAAAACCAAAAAAACCGGTCAAACCGGTCGAATAATAGCCGTCCGATCTCCTTAGTAGGAACCCATATCAGCATTGCATTAAAATAGTTGAGGGGAGCATAATGGGCCATAAGACCTGCAAGTAAGCCTGCTAATCCGGTTGATATAGCTAACATTTATGGCAAAACTTAATGGTGTAATACCAGCAGATAGGAAACAAGTCACCCATTACTTCGAATTAAAAGAGTATCAGTAATTATGGAAATTTCCGAACATAAACAGTTTATAGCGGTCACATTATTGTCAATAAGAGGTGAAAAGCTCTTTGCCCATTCTACGATAGCCATAATCATCCTACCGACTTTCTGCAGTGTGGTGGATGAATTTGAGTCCACTCGCTCAGTAAACAATGAGCATCGCCTCTATCTGTGAGAGTGTGCAGGAGAACTCGAAACAATCGATTTCACGTGGCTCACATGAACTCGAACTTTTGCAGACGACAACTTAGCGAATTCAGCGACTTAACTTAGGCCTGCAGCCGTACAACGATAGACAACGACGTGTACTCGCTAAATGGACTCTGGATCAGTTGAAAACGGGCCAGAATTTTCATCGAAATGTCACATCCGAGTGATTTAACCATCGGTTCTCGGTGATCCTTCAACCTAACATAACTGCATTAAGAGACACTGAACATTCTACAAGAGTATATTGATCTCCCGTGGAGTTAATGTGAACTGGCTACCAAGGTAATGCTATTTGATCGCATTGAACTTTTTAATTATAAGACACAAACTATAGTGGCCTTTAAAAACAACATGTCCTACAACGGAAAATTAACAATTTCGGCTGCTCGCGGAGTACATGTGCATTATATTACATTTCATACATAATGGCACTGAAAGGCCTTCAAAGAAGTAACCAGCTTCGCTGATACCTCGCATGCACTTTATTTTATTTAAATATAAAGATAAGAAGCTCTCTGGGTATAACAATAGAATTCACATTTGCGCCACAACATGAAAATTCGACAAATTTTTTGTGGTAAGTTTCAGAATTACTTTTTACACTTAATAATAATACGAGTTTCTTGTATTTAAATACTTTTGCTTTGTTTAATGTTTCTTTTTATTTATTATCTTCTTTCAATGACAGACTAACGCTATAACCATTTTATACAAATTTCCTTAGGCTTTCTTAATTGAAATGCACTTTCAAATACCACCCACCCATTACAAACACTTTCTTTTCATCACTAATTAAGTAAAAAGTTATTACAAAAGAGCTTTCTTTAGTGCCGTTGTTGTTGTTTTCCATATTAATGCTCTTTTTGTAACTGAAACACATTGTAGTTGTAATTGCACATTAACAAACAACGGCAAATAAATCAACAAAAATCAACCGAACACAGGCACATGCTGATTAGAAAACTGAGATTAAATCTCCCATAAAAAGAGAAGAAAAAACACACGCACACTTCTTATCACACTCCACTCTCCCGCATACGCACATGTACATATATGTGTACGTACACACCACGGCATCACTTACAAATGCATATTTTAAGGGATAAAATTGTTGTTGATGTTATTAATGTTGATAATCTCATTATAAAACACTTGACACAATTATTTTTGTGAATCTTTTCATGGTTTATCAAACACAAGATTCTTTTCAATAAATAATTTATTCCTCTACACTTTATTTCTTATAAATATTTGATTAATTTGCTTTTTAATTCGGTTTAATGTTTATTGACTTTTAATAACTCTTCTTTTGATACATTTTCTTTTATAAATGCTTCTTTCACAAAATCAATTGCAATTCGTGTCGGTTTTTATTTTGTGGGGAAAAAAAGAAAAACAAGATTGGCATGAGAGCACCTAAAAATGGTATGAGAGAAAATGAATGATTTTTCTTCTAGTGGAGAACAAAAGTGTTGCCATAGTGTATATTAAGCATAAATTTGGGCACTTTTCGGCCTATTAGCCTATTTAATACATATTTAATAGAGAATTGAAATTATTAAAGAATGTTTTTAGTTTCTTTAACAAAATAATTTTACTTTTTTAACTATTATTATTTATTAACAGCTATCAAAGTTGTCAGAGACAACTTGTTGCAATTGTAATCAACAAGGCTGCGAGAGCGAGAGCGAGTTTAGAGAACTTTTAAGAAATTCGAAGCCATGCACTCTACGTTGTATTCAAACGCTGATTTCAGTCAATCAACATTAATTAGATAAAAGGTGAGTTTTAAAATTGTTAAGAACAAATGTGATGACTACCTTCTGGCGTATTTTGGAATGTGTTTAACACCTTTTATTGAAGTTTATTTTTCCAAAAAAAAGTATTAATTATGAGTATAACGATAATCTTGAAATCCTTTTCCTTTCCTTTGAATTTTGTGGTGTTCGAAAAACTTTGGTTCAAATTAACGTTAGATAGCTCCAAAATATAACATCTCTGGTAATAAAATTGTATCAAGCAACACTATAGCTTGTGATAAAGGTGACATTTTTCACTTTGTTAGAATACATTATTACAATGGTGAAATGTTATCTACGTTTAAAAATGAGTGAAAATTCGAAACATTACAGTCATATTTTGCTTTTCTATTCTACAAAAGGTAAGAATGCGTCGCAGGCTGTTGATAAAATTTGTAAAGTTTACGGAGACTATAAAAAGAACAGAGAAATGGTGTGCTATTTTTCGTTCTGATAGCGCTCTGGTTTATCAAGCACTGAAACTGTCCATTATATCATATCACATAAGCAACGTAAACGTTGCCAGGGAACTAAGAATTCTCACCAAATATTGATCAACCATTTAAAGAAAGCTGGACAAAGAACCTCAATGTTTGAGTGCCACGTGAATTGAAATTTAATGCACCGATTTTCCATTTATGATTCACTGCTAGAACGGAACGTTATCGAAGCATTTCTAAGGTGAAAAATGACGGATGATGGAAAGTGGATCACGTAAGACAATAAAGTGCAAAATACATCATGGAGGAATCATGGTGAAAGAGACAGGATTTTTAATGGTGTAAGTCTAAGCTCCGTAGAAGCCTTTAAAACGCAGTTTAATCCATTTTTAGCTCCGAAAATCTAGAAGTTCTACATTGGTGTAGTAGTGGCTTTACCCCAAAAATGGCATAAAGTTATCTATCATAACGATGCATATTTGGTTTAATAGAGCTCGTTTCAAATATAGAAAAAAGGTATTTCATATTTGTAAACAAACCTTTTCCTATAAAATAAACTGTATAAATAGCGGTAATTTTCTGAGTGTTAGTTGTGCAAGAAAAAAGAAATTGAACTTTTTTGTGGTGAGCTATGTTGTGATGGCCACACGAAGCGTTCTACCATTTATAGACGTCTTTCAATAAATATTAATCAGTTCAGATATACGCTACAATTTGCAGAGTATTTGTTTCCTTTGCTCGTAAAACGCGAAAAGTAGTTCTATCTTCTGCTATTGTTAGCAGATATAGAACGAATCGCTTTTTACTCTTAACATATTTACACCGAAAGTCGCATGTAGCCTAAAACCCCAATAAGCTTCGAATACGCAGAACACATTGAAACAAAAATTTGTCGTGTGAATTTCAGCTTTAGAAAAGCCGCTAGAGTAGGTATTTATATGCCAATGACCATTTCTTTATCATTTATACCCGAAAATTTGCGGTTTTAATAAAACAGTTTTTTTTAATTAATATATCTTTTGATAAAATACAAGTAGCAGCCCTCGTATAATCTTTTATTTATTTCGAAATTATAAGGATACTAATTCAATACAAAAAAAACGAACTGATTTAAAAATAATGAAAACAGCAACACCTAAAAAGAGCACTCGTTTTTCAAAAAAAATTTTCTTATATGAAAAAGAGAACAAACTCCTACGAGAGACTAACTAAGAGAGAAAGAGAGCAAGCCTAACAGAAATTAACATATAATTTGTATTGTTCTGTTGCTGTTTAATTTTTTTTTTTTTTTTGTATTTTCTTTTTCAAAGTGTTTTCGTTAAAGATAAGAAAGCAATGGTGTTGGGGGGAGGAGTTGTTTGAAAAAATCTATATTTTTAAAAAACACGAAAGTAGGTGAATGGAGTAATAATTATAAAAATATACATAAACGACACAAACACCAAAAAAATAACAGCAGTGAGGAGAAAAACGAACACTTTTTTTTTTAATACACACCTTGAAATTTAATAGAAGAGGAGTGCTGATGATAATGATGACAAAATCTTGTATTTTTTTAATTATTTGAAGAACAAAAAACACAAAAAAATTTTTATATTAAAAAATGTTTTCACTTAAAATTTGCTTACATCTTTTTTAATATTTAAGAAAAATATATATTTTTTTCTTTTCAATGCATAATTTATTACAACTCGCACCTTTTTCTATAATTCTTATTTCATATTTTAATTTTAAATAAAATTTGTTGTTGTTATTGTATTTCTTTTCTTTAAGTTAAAAAAAGGTTAAAAGCAGCTGTTTTTTGTTGTTATTTACACACGCACTATGAAAATGTTGCTCTCGTACTTATACTCATACTCTCACTTAAAAGCCAACACTACTGCTAGAAAACAATTACTCAAAAATTCCAATAGTTTTTACTCTTTCCGATTTTTATTGTTGTTTTCTTACTGCTTTTGTTGTTGTTTTTCCTTTTACATTATTTTAGCAGCAACATCTCTATGTTGTAAATAATCATACACCACATGAAGAAAAACAACAACAGATATTTATTACACCACCAGCACACTACCTATTATTTAGATTTGGGAAAAATGTATTAAAAACAAAAACTAACACTTGTTTTATTGGTTTATTTTTGTTGTGGTTATTTTTGTTGTTGTTGTTGTTGTTGTTGTTGTTGTTTTTAATTCTAACATTCTCTTGTACACTGATGGCGATGATGATGATATTTTTGTTGATGAATGACCTCAATTATTACGCACAACACTGAATACACTGACGTTCACACATTGGCACATTCAGAAACATTAAATAAAACAACAACTTTATAAGTAGTATTTATTGTTGTTGATGTTTTTATTAAAAAAAAAACTTGTTCAATTATTTTAAATACTTTATTAACTGCCATGTGTGTTGATTTTTCTTATATTTTCCATATTTTCTTTTTACTTTTTATTAATTATTTATTTACTTTCTTATTTGTTTTCTTGAAATTAATTAAAAATACATATTTTTCTTTGCTTTTAATTGATTTTAATTAGTCTTCTTACACTCTCACCACTTGCTTGCACTCTCGCTCTCTATCTTTTTAAAACAATTTTTTTAATTTTCTTACTTCTCTTACTCCTCTCAATTATTTTAAACAAAATATCAAAATAATACACTTACACGCACAAACAAAAATACACGTTATTTATTTTTTCATTTATTTGCGATTATTTTCGCTTTAAGCTCTTTCTTTTTTTGCTTCGAACCAAAAAAAAAAAAAACGAATTTTTTTACAATTTTCTTTCCATAAATTTTTCTTTCACTTTTTTCTTTTTTATGCTTTATTATTATTGATATTCAAATTAACTTAATATTCTTTTTTTAAATAATTTTCTTAACATTATTCTTTTTTTAATTTTATTAAAAAATGAAAACAAAAAGCGTTGAAAACTTTAGCTCAACCGTCCGCGTCAAATACACGTAACGACCGCACTCTAGTTAACTCACTGCGACAATGACTAAAGAGTTGAGAGAGCTGTTAGCCAAGTGTAGAATTGAATTTTAAAATACGAAATTAAGCAACTGTGTGCATTAAGGCTATATTATGTTTTTAACATTTCCGTTTTGTTTTAAATATTCGTAATAAGCAACTGTGTTTAGTGCAACTTAAAAAAAGCTTTTCGTTTTGCGATGATGAAGAGAAATAAAAGCTTTATAAAAATTCCATAAAGCTTTATAATACCACACAGTGTGGTAAATAATTACAAAGTAAAGTGTTAAGCAATAAACTCATATGTAGCATTGTTATAACAAGGGTTGGTATATACGCCACGTTGGGCGAAGCATAAATGAAAAATGGTCTCAGCCATTTCTCTACCATTTCTCTTGCAGCTTTATCTCGGGTGTTTTTTTACAGTTATACAAGCTTATATCATAATAAAACAACGAAATATATTTTTAATATTAATAACATAGACTTTGTTGGATAGAAAACTTCATAATATTGATGTTTATATAACAAGACTCAATCTGAAACACAAATTTTCACAAATTTTTCGTAGCATATGAGGCCGTATCTCGCCAATAACTCTTTGAATGTTGATTTCCAGATGTTCAATTTTCTCTGGCTTATCGACATAGACAAGTGCTTTTACATAACCTCAAAAAATAGTCCATTGGGGTTAAATCACATCTTGGTGACCAATTAATTGGACCATTACGTGAAATTACTCTTTCATCCAAAGTTTGTTTGAGTAAATCAATTGTAGCTACCTGCCTATAGGGCAAAAGGCCTATCATATCTTTGATGAGATATGCATGCAAGCTCTGACTTGTAGACAGCCTAAAACCCTCTGGCAGAGAGTGGACATGAAGAGATCTAGGCAGCCTCTCTGCAGTTTGGGTCATAGTGACTCCGTCCTGTATAGGTACTGTTCGCAGGGAGACGAGAGACCACAGAACATCTTCTGTTGGAAAAGCCCTGGAAAGCCTTTGTTCTGGATATTCGGTGGGCATAGAACTAGTATTGTGGCTCCACAGAAAATTTCTGTAGGGTTGTTCACCAAATTCATAGAGCGGGCGAACTGGTGGGATTACTAATCAGTGGCTGTCTGAGGGAAACTATGGAAGCTTAGGCTCTATCGAGCCTAAGTATGCTGGACCTAATTAACTGTAGCGTGCGCTGTGTGGCATGTGGCTCCGTCCTGCTGGAACCACATGTTCACAGGATTAATGCTAGCTGACTTAGATTCAGTTGACCATTGACGGTAACATTCTGACCATCATCGTTTTTGAAAACATATGAACCAATGACTTCGCCAGCCCATAAAGTGCACCAAACAGTAATTTATGTGGATGTAATAGAGCTTCGACAAATGCTTGTGAATTATGCTCACTCCAAATGCGACAATTCTGCTTATTTACGTATCCATTCAAACAAAAATTAGCTTTACGGGGAACAAAAAATTTTAAATGGAAATATCAATTTGTGCTTCAGCTCATTAGTCGAATTGGCAAGGCAACTAGCAGCTGTTAAATCGTGTTGCCACTCAAAGTTATGAATTTCTAAAAAAAAACCCGATATTCATGACTATAAAGGCTTGCCTTTCAAAGCCCAATCAGGCATGACTTATTGTAAAATCAGAGTTGCAACGCAACAATCCAAGCTTTGTTCGATTGGTGGTGACATACTATATCACCGTAACCGATCAATTTTCAATTTTGTCTGTTTTTATAATGGTTACGGTTATGACTTTTTATAGGTCACATCTAATTTAACTTTTAAGTTTGATTTGCAAGCGATGTAAAGAAATTAAAAAAGGAAAGCAACACTCACAAATTCTATTTTCAAGGGTATTTTTTGTCATCTCTCAGTACCTTTTTGTATTCCAATTCAGTGCTTTTTTCACTGTTAAGAGAAAAAGTCACAAACTACTGTCTTTATAGATTAACAGTCTTTATTCTTCACTGTCGTATGCTTCTTATAGGATAACTATCAATCCTACTTTAGTGTACTTTAATGCTTAATTATGGCTGCTTCATCATGGCTTAGGAAAAATCTTAAGCTGTAGTCTAAAATCAGGGCATAAACATAAGTATGTTTGTGTACATTATGGCTGAAATATTCCCTTCCAATGCTTCATAAGTTGCTGGTATGTCGGCGTAAACCTATGACTTAATATAGTTCCATGGAAAGTAATACAGAGGCGTTAAATCTCTCGAAGAAGGGGGCCAATGAATACAACCACTACATTGTTAAGCGTGCTGTATGGCAAGTTGCGCTTTCTTGTGGAAACCAAATCTCGTTAATGTTAGCGGATTAATTTTTGGAAACAATAATTCATTCGCCATTCACCGTAAATGCATTTTCTTACCGTAAATCGTACCAAACAGTTAATTTTAGTGGATGTAGTAGTAGTCGGTTGATGGTCTTGAATCGAGAAAAGTGAAATTAGTGCAAAAATGATCAATAACTGCACGAATTGCTTGCTTGACTGTAAAATGGACAAAGTGCTCTATAAATTAGCAAATAAATTTATTTTTTCAAAATACATTTTTTAACAATTTGAAACCATTGCTCTGGCGTTAAACGATTCATGATGACTTTTTCAGATTTTACTGAACACAAATGTCAACACAGTCTAACATTCTCAGGTGTCAAACCAAAGTTATCAGATATCGATAGTTCTCATGGAGCTTAAAATGCACCAAGAATTTAGGAACATGATTAATAACGGATATTAAGCCATAATTAAGAGTAGAATCTTATGGTATAAAGAATTTTGTTTAAGCAATCGGATTTGGACAGAAAAATAGTTACAAATGTCAAAGACATGGTGCTTTTGATAAAAGTTAAGTTTCCACCGACCTGGATTGACCTAATGAGTCAACAGAATTACAAGCTTTCGCATGAAGAAAGAAAATTGAATATTAGGTGTTCAAATTTAGATAATGCTGTTTTGCGGTGCTACATAGTTTGGATGTATACTGCTACTATATGTTTGATTCAAACGAACTACGGAATTTTGATTTATGGCGAAGAGACCATAGCTTCAAAACCTTCAATCTGCTCGTCATAACGAAAACGATTTACAGCTAAATATCACTTCCCGAGAGCATATACACAGATCTAACCACAAATTGTATTTCTCTCAAAATGATGTTAAGAATCCAACTAAGTTATGCGAAATTCAGCTGATGAATTAAAGATTTACAAATAAACTGCAAGTGTTTGCAAACCGTTGCCTGAGACATACATATACCGAGAATAAGATACCCAGGAAATGGACATGTCACACCATTCGCAAACCAGCATGTATTGGATTAGATTATGCAGGGTACCAGAAAGTGTAGACGGCCAGGAATAACATGGCACCAGACAATAAATGTCAAAATATAAGCTTTCGGCAAAATCTGGAAGGAGATAAAAGCGATTGCGGTAATAGAGAGAAATGGAAAATGTTTAAGGATGTTCGAAAATAAAAAGTGCAAAACATTTTGGTTATTTCGTAGATATGTGTCACCCTGTCAATTTGGCAGCACTGCCAAATCGACCATCTTTACATAACATTTGAATTAATGGATATGAAAATAGAAGATTGTCGATATTTCCGAAACCTTCCAAACTGTAGGCATTTAGGTATATAAAGGGGCTGCTTTACCTACAAGTCAGTTAGTTATCGTTTGACTGTCAATAAACAAAGTTGTGTTAAAGGGGAAATAAAAGTGTTGTATAAACGAATATTAAGTGTTGTATTAAGACAAACAGTATAAAAGTTATAGTGGAATAAATGGTGTTTATTTTATTTTAACACAACTTGCACGAACTCAAACGTTAAAACGTAAAAATAACAATATCTAATCGAGCTTAGAGTGACACGCTCTAAAAAGCTGATGAACGCTCCACAACATAATTTATTTAAGGGGTGCACCATGAGAGTTTTTTTTTCTTGGATCGGAGTGGGTAATCTTCGAAAGATACTTATGTTCAACAGCAAACCATGCGCGATTCGCCATCACTGGCACCTACTTACTAAACCCACCCCTTTATTCCCTCAACTACTCTCCTTTCGCGGGACTACCGTTAGGTATTACACCGCCAATGGCTGGTTAGCATTTATGCTACTTTACATCAAAACAATCGTTTGATTCGTTCTTTTATCTCTACGACTTTCCAAACTCTTGCACTAACTGTGTCAGTGCGTGTATTTAGTATCTTAAAATGCTGGCCGTTACGAATTTCGCCGCAGGGCTAGCCATAATCTACATGCCAAGTGGACTTTGGGAAACTACTATCCACTTCTGTTTCGCCTTTTATCATTTTGAATCCGCTCGATTCTTCTCATTTCCTTAAGTACGATAGCCGACATTTGCTTTACATAATTCCAAATACGCTCAGATCATACCATACATGCGTATGTTGAACTATACTATGTGGTATGACTCTATCAGATAATTTGTCCTTTAATATCATTAATTCCATCTCAAATCATAGGTAATAGAAGAATATAAATATGTTCTGCATTATCGTTCTCGTTATTACAGAACGAGCAACGTGAGAGTGCGCAAAGATATATGAATATTTTTCTGATTAATTTTTGGTCAAGATTTACACATGCACACTGTACGATGGCGTAGCATCACCATCTACATAGCTTTAAAACGCTTAAAGGAACTAGAAAAATAGTCCTTTTCCTGTTAATATCGAATCCCCATAATCGGATGAATTAACCAAGAGTGTTATATGTACTTTACAAATAAAAGCTCCTCTCAATATATTCCAAAAGTCTTTGACAATCTGTCTTGCTATAGTCTTGACAAAATCTCAAGGCTTCTCTATAGTTAATAAAATCTGTATATGATCTGATTTGAAGGTAACTTTAGTCTGCCAATTGGTATATGGAAGAATCGAGAAGCTGATAATAAAGTTATCAGAGAGCTAGCACATCTAACTCTTGTCAGGAAGTCCTCGATTGACTGTTGAGAGTATTCAATGATTAGCGTTGTAGTTCCCCAATGCTATTGACTCGGAAGATGTAGACGTTGATGACCTCCATTTCCGATCTTCCTACTTTCAACCGAGATGCTCATAACCTCAAAGAATAGTTCGGATGTGGAAGGAATCGGTGGGTTGTCAATTTGTACCGGTCATTTCGCTCTAAGATAAAGGACAGCCTGCCGCCATGATCTTTTTCTCTATCTTTTCTGATAATGTTGTAGTTGCCCGAAGAGGAGAGTGTGCATGAACCTATCAATTTCGTTTCCTTGATAACGGTGATAGGGATGTTCTTATCCTGGATATAATTTGTAATCTCCAGGATCTTGTTGTTAGACCATTACAGTTTAGCTGCAGGATCTAAAATAAGCTTCCTGGATCTGTGTATCGAGTTGGACGTTGTGGAGTTCATAAAATATTCCAAGTAGCTGCGACCCAGTATCGGTCTTAGTGCCAAAAATATAGTGGCATCAGAAGAGGATTTATTGAAATAAGTTATGTGTGCACAGCAGGAGGCTGTAGAATTAGAATTCCAATACCCATGCGACCGCAAATTCGGTCAGCGTTTCATGTGGCACTATGTCTTTATCGTACTAGTATCACATTTATCCGAATAACTTCGCCACATACAGAGCATGACCATTGCTGAACGCCAAAGGAAAGTTTAAGTCATGCAACGTTTGGCCTGCACTAGATGAGGATGGAGCAGGGGACGATTGGTCGACATTTGTAGGTGGGTGCGCTTTGTTGGCTTGTGTACTGCAGCATATAGCTAAAAATCCCAGGATTCAATTTGTTGGTATCTGCGAGTTTCGATCATCTTCTGAGGTGGCATCAGTTGTCACAGGCCGTGACATGCATGTGATCCTTCTATGGCATACAGAACAAAACCAGGTCAGAGAATCTGCGTTTTGCTTAATGCCAGCAATAACAAGTAATAAAATAAGCAAAGCTGTTGGCCTGTCTTGCTCACCCGTGGAAAAAACTTTCTGACACTGCAGTTGCTGAGTTGACAATCCTCTAGTCGGGTCGTTCCGGAGCATAGATCAGATTGTTAGGTAAGTTATGCGCTGCATTATCAAGCCACGAACACAATATCAACTATTTGATCCACATTTTTATCTAACTGCGACGGTTGTTGTCTACGCTACAAAATATGCTCATACTTTTCAAATAGTGCTACTAAAGCAAAATATTATTTATGTAGTTTTCTTAAGGGTTAAAAGTGGTGCCCATTTGATTGACATTAAAGCATTTGTTTACATTCATTTATTAAACTAATTTTGTCAGTTTCTGTTGCTTTAATTGTGCTGGAGAGACGCGTTAATTGCTTGAAATGATTTAAACTAAAAAATAAACAAAATCGTAGAGATATTTTATTTAATTATCAACAGTCATCCGTTATTTAAGAAATAAAACTTTTGCAGTATATTCTTTTAATTATCTTTCAAAATTCTCTAAACATAACCTCAATCAAGCAAAAGAAAAGCCGGTATTTTGTCCTTTTAAAAAATTGAAGTGGAAAATTCCAAATAAAAGCAACAATAACCATGCCTATAGTGGAGTGTAAAAAACTGTGCTTATATCGCTGTTTATCGGCTGTGGTTTTAAGCATATCCATGCAGTTTTTTTTACTGACAGTCTTCTTGCTTTTCGTCAACTTTCATGTGCTGCATCCTTTAACTTGGATCACAGAGACGCTGGGATTGATGTTCTCCTTATACACCTGGTTAGCGATAATGCCTTTAATATCGGCTGTAATTATATATGGCATACTATTGGGCAAATCACATTTGGCAGTTAAGCGATACTATGCCACCCGTTTTAAATGGTTGCTGGGTACGGCTGTTAAGAAATTTGCCTTCTTTTCCATACACATTACCATGGGCTTTTTAACGACTTGGTTATACGCTAGATACCTGCATATGGATTACAAGTAGGTAGCGCTACATTAGAAGCTATTTCTCATGTGTCTAACAATTTATCTTTTCTTTAGATCTGTTATTTATAAATGTTATTCATTGGACTGCCTTAATACCTATTACATTTTTCTTATGGGTGCTGGTATTTCGGCTGGCTGTTATCACTTCTCTAAAGAAAATCTACGTCAAGAACCAGAGGTGGAGTATCCCATTTTGCAGGAAAAGAAATTGGTGAAAATACGATCTCTACTTTATGGCACTTTGTATAAGTGCCTTTTAAAATCCTTTGTTCCAACACTTTGCTATGCTTTTGTTTATAGCCTAATTGGCGGCTTTATAAATCGTCGTTTAGCACGCTTCTTTGGTGTGGAACTAGAAGAAAATCTATTTTCATTTTCTGGTGTCGTCACTAATATGAGACTTTTGTTTTATGCCTGGATTTTATCGTCCCAAATCTTAAGTAATATGCATTTAATGCAGAAATTCTTTTCGATATTCTTGGGCGAAGAAATGAATTTTTCTATAGATAGAATTCCTCTATGTGCCGCAAATCGAAAGGAAATTACTTTAGTAGATGCTTTAGCCATGTCACAAGTGCCTGTTGTACAAAATTTAGCTGCCCTGCATCTGTTTACCATAGGAACGTCGCCTTTGGCTACTCAGCGACAGGATATATTCGCTTTATCGGTACCAGGTAATTGAGAAAAATTATTGTATTTCAAAATGAAAAATAATTTCTGATTTAATTTGTCGCCCAGGTGGCCATCCTTACAACTGGAATCAATTATACGGTCAGTGTTTAGCTCTGCTCAATGCATTCACCGACGATTTATCATTATCTGTAAAAAATATTTCAACCATGAAATCATCACCACTTTTTTGTAATATCGATAAACCTACCGCTACCGAAGCTGCTGAAAAAATATTACTTAGACAATACAATGCTACTTATGGCATACGACGTATGGTACAAGATACACCCACCACCACTATTGATGCATCATCAGCCGTTCCCGCAAATACAGCACCCTATGTATCAAGTGCGGTACAACGCATAAATGCTCAATTTGAATGCATGTCTAAGCAATTGGAACAGGCTTTATATACAGCTTTTCGTACTATACCCGGACTATTTTATATGTTCGGTGAAGCTGATGGTGCTAAAACCGCATTTCTCCTATCAAACTCTCAAATGATTATTTGGCTTATACAAGGCTTGGCAGGCGTATGTGCTGTCTCCCTGGTGGAAGATAAATATGGTGTGGTTCAAGTGTCTTTACCCCAAATCGTAAGGGCATTATTGAAACTCAAATTCGAATTGGACAAATTGAATAATGTTAACCTAAATGGCAAGAAATTGGATAAAAATTTAATCTCTCTTAAAAATTCGGTTAAGCGTAGTCTTTATAAAATAACTTCGGTGTTTGGTGACTATTTGCCCGATTTATTTGATGATCCTATGGAATTACGTACACTGCAGTGTCTAACAAATTTTATTGATATTTAACATTTGAAATGTGTATTATGTGTGTTTCTTTTTTAAGTTTTCTTTTTTTTTTGTAATTTTAATGATATTTTTTAACAACTTCATTAACAAATTTTGTGAATTTAATGTTAAGTTTTTTCTATAAAAAAATTAGGCTTAAGCATGTTAGTTTTTGGTTTTCTTTTACTTTAACAAGTTTAACAAATAGAATGTATTTTTATAGAAAAATTTTAATAATTTTAATTTCGCATTAGGTTTTCCTTCGTAAAAGAAGCTTAGTACGATAGCAATTGGATACCTCTCGCAGTTCGTCACCTTGTGATTCCGGCTATTTGAAAGGTTGCGAGAATAGTTCCCATTCTGAAACTTGATAGATGGCTTTGGAATCGCTACTGATCTGTCGATGAAATCACATCACATCAATATGGCTTCAAGGCATCCCACAGCACAAATTCGGCTTTCTAATGATCTTAATCAGCAACCACCGTGTCAACGAACAATTAAGGCTGCTCTGGATTTATCAAAAGCATTTAATACGGTCGATCACTAAGCTGATTAAAATACGCATGCTATTATTCTTTAATGTATATCTTACCACCCTTCCTGCTCACCATCAATTCTGTGTACCAATGATTGCTAAATATACTCATCAGGCGTGAATATAGATTACATATGAGCCAGGATTCCTGTGGGAAGGCAAATAAAATTTTTCAACTTCAAAGACAACGGTGTCACTTTTCACTACTTGGACAAAAGAAATAAGGATGAACTTAATATCTATGTTAAGGGGACCCGTATCCCTACAGTTCTAAACCCTCCTCGATGTAGTGTTCGACAACATCCTTCACTTTTCATCGCACGCCACGTACATCAACCGGAAAGTGAGGCCAAGAAACATAGACTTCAAACCTCTCGCTGGCATGTGCAAGAAAATCATAATAACATTTAAGACTAGTGGTCATTCCATCCTTAAATACGCGGCCCCTATTTCCCCATTTCTTAGTGACAGAATATCGTATCGCAACCGGAAGTGCCAGGACAAGCACCGTGGCATGTCATTAGTCTTCTTATCATAACCATCAAATTTTGGTGAAAGATCCTTACCCCCCTAGATATATTCGGGAGAAATTTTGTCACTATAATCAGGAAATCTTACGTCGACTGATTGTCACTATTTAATGCCCAGCTAACCTTGCATCAATTGGCGGTCAGTAAGGCCATAAATAGCTATAGATGATTAATTCATTAGAGCACCGTCGCAATGTTGCTTGTGTTTTACTGTTTTATTGATACTACCAATGAAATGTATTCTAACGAAAGTTAATTTTTTCCTAAAATCCATGCTCGTGTTCTACAAATTTTACGTTCGATTTTCCAATAGATCGCACAAGAACAATACAGCCATACCCGTAAAACAATGTTCCTACCTTCTACGTCTAACACAATACAAATAGAATAGAAGCCATCACCTGAGTGTTGGTTGCGCAAATAAAATGTACATATAACTGTTTGGTACGAGCTGCCGATTTCTAGGCTTTACTTTTTGTTCACATGAAAGCAATCTTTTAAAATATGAGGAATTATCTTCAATTCTGTGAACAGTAGGTGTACATTGGCAATGGTAAGGATATATTTCATTTGACTCGGGAATTGATTCTGGCCGGATCAATTGGTATAACTAAAGGTGAAATAACACTATTGGGAGTTATAAACATCAATATAAAGACGTCCACCACTCAGTGGTGTAAGATATAACAAGAAAATTGACTGAAGGTATCCACGCAAGTGCGAAAAGGAAAAAATTTGCTTTGTTCACAACGATTATTAGTTTTGTGATGAGACAAATTCTATTAAATTTCGTTGATGGTACTTTTCGTTTATTGTACAGATGTATAGAGTAAATAATTTATAAATTAAATGTTCCTCTAAATAATAATTTGTTCTTTATATTTAAATTCCTCTAAAGACATAGGAAATATTTTGAATTTTCACAGCATTTTCATCTTTAAGCATTTTGTTTTGTGAAACACTAGAAGATTGTGGGACAGTAGTAGTAGCAGTAGTTGTTGCTGAAGATTGTAAAACAGTAGTGCTATTGTCAGTAGTTGTTGCAGTTGATGATGAGCCAATCAATTGAGACAGATTTGAGTTGGTTTTTTTAATAGCACCTACAACAATAAATACAAATAAAAACAAAATCCAAGTAAGTGCTTAACAAAACAAGAATAAAGTGTATAGTCCTTTATTATACTGTCTAATATTCAATTACAATTATCATAATAAAATTAACAAAATTTATTTTATTTATTTTAAATTTAATGGGAAGTGATTACAGGAAAAAAAACACTTTATAATAAATGCTTTTCTAAGTACCAACTACGTAATACGCCGTTGTAGTTATTGTAATAAATAATAAGAAAACAATTTTTTTGTCTCAATATTGTTCAACAATATTTTCGTTTAACCAATTTTAAACTTTAAAACTAATCTCTTGGTGTATTCAAATAAATGGCAGCTAAATCAAGTTCATATTTAAGTTTAGCCAATACATTTGCAAGCTTTATTTCCTCTGGTAGTCACTGCTTTAAAGTAGGTCGTTCTTTGGTGGCCTCTACTACAAGATCATCAATAGCCTCTTCAATATCTTTCACGGTTTCTAAAGGCATCTCATAACCCATAGACTGTGTAGTTGGTGTTATTGTCGCAGTTTGTGCATTGAAATTAGTAAACACTTGGGTTTCTAAAAAATGTAAGGCTCTTATAACAAAACCACCATCTGGATTATAGGGTGATTGTTTGTGAGGTGTAGGTGGCGATTGATTTGGTGTGTCAGGATTAAATGGATGATATTCTTGTATTCTATCTTTGGTCCATCTGAAAATTGAACGTGATTCTAGACGCAACACATAGACGGGAAAAATTAAATGAAAAATAAAAAGGTTATTAATACGAAAGAAAGTAAAATAAACTAAATGAAATGAAAAAATGAAAAGCAAACAATAGCTAAAGATACCAACTAAGACAAATAAATGATTTTTATTATATTTAAAGTGCACATGCATTATGTTTAACTTTCTTTTAAAGATCAACAAAGTTAGAAAGATCTACAACTTGAACAATTAATAGAAATGTTCCTTTTGAAATCTACAGGCTATCATAGATCAAAAATTCTTTCTATGTCTTCTGTCTTATGTTAATGCCTTTATTTGATGCCAAGTCATTCCATTTTATTTCCTATGGATTTTATTATAATACATCCTTCGCTATATCGTATAATTTTCCTTTTTATAATTAAAACTTTATGAGTGCTTTGCCATAACGTATGGCTAACGTATGGTCAAGCATATTTTAAGAGTGAGCCGTAGATAGCAGTGGATGAATGTTTGAATTGAGTTGCCATCCTCCTCGTATGCTTTTAACGATTCGCAATCTTATATAGGCGTAGAGTTTATACATAAGTTTAGTATTATAATGTATGTGGTAGATATGTGTTGAATTGTTATGAAAAACCCATAAATTTTCAAAACTCAAAAAATGCTTAAAAACTGAATTCAGCACCATAAATATTGGTTCAGATTTCAAGAACTTTTCATGAAATTCATTGAATACTTTATTTAATCTTAATAGGATTTTTAGTTTTTTATAAATACGTACAACTTCATCCTTATCCATGCGTAAAAAAATAATATATATTTCTAATGAACTTACCTAGATCAGCTAATACTCTAGTCATTTCTCTTATTTGGGCATCTTGACGTTCCAAACGGAATGTCATTTCAGCTAAACTATTAGTAAGTTCATCCTTTTCTAGTTTAGCCTTTTCTTGTTTTTTAGCCTCGTTACTTGTTTGCCTGCAAAAAAATACATGCCATGAATAGTTGAAAGAAGACTAATAATTTAATTTAAGGATTTGCATAAGCATATGCAATAAAAATTTTGGTTACATACCTAGCATATTCGAAAATCAATACACCCGCACCAATGGCAAATATAATGAATTCACCCAATAGATTGGCACCCAATTCAACAGCCATGGCTTCTGTTAGTGGTGGTACATGAACAGGTTTGCCAAGATTCAAAGCCCACATTTTCGTTTTCACTTCTACCCAATTGTAAACTAACAGCAGCAGGTGAATTATAAAATTATATATTTTTATTTTCATTAAATTCGACAAAAATTTAACACAACACTTACGTTGAGCCGGTGGCATACAAATGTAGTTACGAAATAAAGGATGCTCTTTGGCTTTTGATTTTATGATATTTGCTATAGGTTTACTGATTTGTTTAATTGCCAAAACACCTAACTTGGCTGCTGGAAAAGCGCCTATAACCATGGTGGCTTATATTTTATATAAACCAGATTAAAATTAATTTAAAAAAATAATAATAATGCTATTGACTCTTTACACTTATTTGCAAACAGGCGATGTTTTTTGCTATTTGAAGCATCTGTTTCTGTGTTTAAATTTGACATTAGACAACAGCTGGTAAGAGAACAAAAAAGTGATGCCAAGTTTTATTCTAGGACCACAAGCTAGTGTGGTCGTTCTCCTTGTTTTTAAACAAAAATTTGTTTTTCCCTACCACAGTAATTATCACTTTTTAGGAATCATTATTCTGACAGCCAACAAAGCCATGGACAGACTTATTTTGGATCCACACAGCTTCTTTACCAACTCAACATTAACAATACGCTTAAAAACCGAATAAAATTACTTAATAATTTATTTAATTCAATAAAAAAACAAACATATTTATGTTACGTATAGTATCGCTAAGAATTTTATTATTTATTTGATCACAATTTAATACCATTATTTGTATTCACTAGAACTTCTTCTTTAATCTTAATAGGTTTTCAATTTTTTTGTTCTTCAGCTTCTTCCGGTATATCTTCTGAACATTAAAATTAAATTTTATAACGTATTTTACAACTTAATTATAATAAATATTTAAAAAACAACAAATACTTCTAAAGAACTCACCATCAGTGCCCACTTTTCTACTCATGGCTCTTACTTGGGCATCCAGACGTTCCAAACGGAATGCCATTTCAGCTAGTTTATTATTAAGTTCTTCCTTTTCTACTTTAGCCAAAGCTTGTTTTTTCGCCTCTTTGACCACTTGTCTATAAAAGATGGTTAGTAATTAATTGTATCTGTACATTTACAAAAATAGTTTCGAATAGTTTTTCAGTGTTTGGAAAATAACTTTCGTGAAGTTACCTGGCATATTCTAACATCATAAGACCAGAAGCAAAAGCAAATATTACGAATTCACCTAATAGATTGGCACCCAATTCCACGGCCATGGCTTCTGTTAATGGTGGTACACGGACTTGTCTGCCCAAACGCAAGGTCCACATTTTTATTTTAACCTCTGCCCAATTGTAAACTAATAGTAGCACATATGAAATAGGATTTTTTTTTTATTAATCAAAAATAAAATTTGTGAACAATAATAGTTTCAATCAATTACAATACAGCAAAGAAATGCAGCACTTACATTGAGCCGGTGGCATACAAATGTAGTTTCGAAATATCGGGTGATCTTTGGCGTGATCTTTTATGGCATTCGCTACGGGTCTACTAATTTGCCTCACGGCCAAATAACCTAATTTGGCTACTGGAAAAGCGCCTATAACCATGGTGGCTTACTTTTTTATATAATTCAGCTTGAAATTGCTAAATAAAATAATCCTGTGGGCTCTTTTAATTTATTTGCAAGCGGCCAATGTTTATTTACTTCTTTTTGTGATATTATTAAAAAACATCCGTTATGTATAAATTTAAAAATAGCCTACAGCTGGTAGGAAAAAAATTAGTGCTGCCAAGTCTTAGTGTATGGCCACATACTAGTGTTGCCGTTTTATTTAAATATTTTTTCTTCTCGTGTTAAAGTACGTCAGTACAATAGTGCATATACTGCTCGGAACTATCTGCTAACATTAATGTTCTACCCACAAGAAACCACGCTTTATTTTGGTGATTTGTAAAAATTTTATAGAAAAAGACAAAGGCTTACATAATTTGTCAAGCAGAATTATGCAGTTTTTAAGCATTCTTTGAGCTTTGCTTTAAATTATATAAAGAATTAAAATTGAGTAAAAGGGACCTAAAACTTAATTATAAAGCTTACAAACTATAATTTATTTATGTATATTATTACAATTTAAAGCAGTACATGAATATATTCTTACATTTTAAAGAATCTTTAATTTCACTCTACTTTTGTTTATCTTCTTCCAAATTGTGCGATAAAGAAGAGCTCTCAACTCTATCTTTAGCTTATATAGAAATAATAAAATAAGAGTAAGTTTCTTAATTAGCAACTTAATTAAAACTAAAAATACTTCTGAAAAACTTACCTATATCATGTAATATTACAGTAATTTCTTTTATTTCAGATTCTTGACGCTCCAAAAGAGCCGCCATATCAGTTAATTTTTTAGCAAGGTCCATCTTTTCTTTTTGGGCTTTTTTTCTTTTTTTCTCCTCGTTCGCTAATTGCCTGCAATTGAAATTGAATAGAAATTGTTTAAGGGTTATAAATAGATAACTGGATGAGAATATTCTCCTAAATACTCTAAATCTATTATTATTTTTAGACAAATTCACACATAGCATTTAAAATTAGAGTATCTTCAACAGTCCTCAGATTTTCTTTTTTAGGTTTTTATGTAGATTAACTAAACATTCCTGACTGGTTTTCTTTTATCACTTTTTTAACTGAACTATTAATATATATGCAGATATTAACTGTATTATTATGTTATTGTATTGCGTTTTCAACAAGGTATACGAAGATATCAACATAACCCTTAGCAATTTTACACCATCAGACAGCAAAAGTGTTTACGCTATATGATCCAGCAAAATCTATACCAATATTGGAGAAAGATCTTTATAATTGAGTGCCTTTAGAAGGTTAATCTGCTATTACTTTGTAATTTTGGTTATGCTTATATCTCGCCACACTTTGTGCACTGATTGATCACGAAACATGTTAATTCTTAAGTTTAAGAATCAAAAAATCTGATTTAATAACACGTAACATGATCTGATTTCCTAATCACGTGAACATGTTTTGCAAATAGTGATAGCTAAAGGTATTAAAATTTAAATAAATAACAGGGTACTTTGCTGTTTTGTTTTTTCACCGCATGGAGTTGTCACACGCTATGTATGTAGGCTGCTTACTTTGAATATTCATATAGTATCAAAACAGCACTAACAGCAAATATAATGAATTCTCCCAATAGATTGGCACCCAATTCCACAGCCAATTCTTCCGTCAGTGTTGGTGCTGTAATGCGTTTGCCCATTTTCCAACTTACCATTTTCGTTTCGATATAATTGTAAGCTAAGAAATTATAAAATTAGATTTTTTATTAGTTATTCGTTAAAAAAATAAAATAATTTGATTTTAGCAAATAATTATATTATTTACCATAAGCCGGTGGCATACAAATATAGTCGCGAAATAAGGGATATTTTTTGGCTTTATCCTTTATGACACGTGCTATGGGAGTACTGATTTGTTTTGAAGCCAAAATAATTAATTTAAGTGCCGGGAAAGGTCCTATGGAATAATAACGCCATTACTTTAAATTTATTTGTTTTTGTGTAAACATTCAAGTTAAACAACAGCTGGTCGCTTAACAAGTAACACCAAGTGTGTGTTAATAAACTTAAAGCACAGACAGCACTTTTTAAATAACTTATTGGTAACTTGGCATTACTGTTTGCAAATTAGCGCGCTTTTTAGTGACATTTTGTAAACAAACAAATAAAAACATTAACAAATTGTGTTTAAATAAATCGTGTTGAATGTACTAACCAAACAAACTAAAGAACTTGTTATTTTTCGTGAAAAACTGTAAAGAAATTTATTTAAAAGAATATAAAGAACATTACCTCTTCCTAATCCCACCATAATTTAAAACGTGAAATATAATAGATATGGATGCTGAATTAAAACAGCAATTTGATGATATGGGCATTGAACCCTCTCAGGAAGTTGTAGACAAATGTAAGTCTTTTTTCTGCTTTTTAAAAACAAAATTATTTTTTTATGTTTTTATAAAAATATACATATATAATATTTCATTACAGCTGTCGAACTTTGCATTACTTATCATATTGACGATGCCGCCGAATTTGTTGAACAATGGATGGCTTTCAGTATTTCCCATTTGAATAGTGCAGAACCATCATTGGAGCATCTAAATGAATTTGAACGTAAAGTTTTTCAAGCAAAACGCGATAAAGAACTTATGGCTGCTAGTAAGCGCAAAAGTAATAAATTGCCTTCAGCCATAGCTAATTTGACGCATTTAAATGCCATTGCCGCAAGTAATACTAATCCCTTGGCTATGTATGGCGTTCAGGATGACATTATGGACGATTATATGCCTGATATATTAAGTAGTTCAATTTTAGATAATAGTGAAAGTATTGTTGCCGGAACATCGAGTGTTTATCATACACCTAAGGTAAGTTAAACGTAATATGCTTCATTCACTTTCTTATTTACATATTTAAAATTTCTCAAACCTAATAAGCTTTAAAGCGTTCAATCAGCTGCAAATCCCGCCACCTCTTTTTAAAATTTAATTTCTTTTTTTAACTTAGGAAATAAGTACTTGTTTAACGGATTTTTTTATATTAAAAATCATTTATTTTGCACAAAATCTTTTATCTTTCATAAAATACCACATAAAATGCATAACGGTTTCCTCACCATGGGTTCTAGCAATGATAAACTGATTTTAACTGAAGGAAACATATACAATTTCAACATTAACGTCTAGGTACGTAATAGTCATGACCAATCATTGTTTACTTTAACAACTTTAGTTCTTAGTACTCCACAAAGCTGTGTAAAGTCCTAAGATAAAAAGTTCTTTTGGATGACAAAAAGCTAAAAATGACACTATATTTAAATAAAAACATTCCGTGAACACGAGCCTTAGTGAAATCTCATTCTTACTAAGAAAATCAGCTGGAAAAATCGCCGAGGCAGTGTACAACATCTTATCCAGCTTTGAAAATGGAAGTATCAAAAACTGAAGCGGAGAATTTAATGTGAAATAATAAAAAGTATGTACGATAAACCGCGATACAGCACAGGTGATTTAACTCGTCAGATGGATATTGATTATGGTGAAACATATGACATAAAACCATTCCTCTAGAATGGCTAAGAAAAAACCTTATACAGAATATATATTACTTTGTTCAGATTAATAGGATGGCAGTCTCATTGTCCAGATGACTATCCTTTCAACTGCAGTGATCAGAACTGTCGTCCTTTGGACAGCAAAGATCTCATTCTGCAAGACACTACACTTGTCCGGGTTTTTTGGAATAGTCTAAGGCCGCTATCTGGCAAATAGACCCCCGCACCAACAATTCTCTGACCTATCAATCTATCAGTAGCTAGTCAACTCTTCCAATCCCTAACTCCATGAACAGACTTCTGTTAAAGTTGAATACTCTGACAATATCTATAGTCCTTGAAGACCAGACGTATCATCCCGTGTGCACCCCAATCTAGCATCTTTAAAATGGTGGCATGACCATATTCACTAACCTTGTCCAGGCTACCTCCTAAGATCCTCAAAAAGCTCCTAGCCGCTATCTCTTTCACAGTAATCTCCAAAAAAGTCAGGCTCTCTAAAACTAATTTCACCAAAGGATACGGCCATCAGTGAGAAATTGCATGACCGCTAAGTCATAACCCACGTTAAAGTTGGTGAACAGTTGTTGAGGCTCGCTTTTTAATCGCAAATCTAACTTTTTGAGTTTACAAACTCATTGACCCCTAGAATATTATAAAAGTTTGTGAATAAAAATCAACAAGAAAAATACAAGACATCCGAGCAGTATATAAGTTATTACAAATGAAACACATCCAATTGTATACCATTATGTCAATAGGAAAAATTGAAATAAAATTTTTAAGCACACAACTGGCATCAGATTTGGATGAGCCTCATTCCCAATACATTGTACAATTAAACGTACATTAGAAGTGAAAAAGCCGTCGCACTATCATCCAACTTGGGTGGGTTTGTATTGTAGTTTCGATTACGAATTTTGTTGGTTTTTTGATGTTATTTTTCCAATTGTTCGTTTTAATTTTTTCGAAAATAAGTGTTTTTAAAAGAGCAAGTGGACTAACCGTATGTGTGGTGTATGCAGCAGTCTATATGGAAGCGGTTATGATCTATAAACTGAATTTTCATTATTGAATTCGCGATAAATAAATAAAATGAAAAAAAAATATTTGCATGACCGCTAAGTCATAACCCACGTTAAAGTTGGTGAACAGTTGTTGAGGCTCGCTTTTTAATCGCAAATCTAACTTTTTGAGTTTACAAACTCATTGACCCCTAGAATATCATAAAAGTTTGTGAATAAAAATCAACAAGAAAAATACAAGACATCCGAGCAGTATATAAGTTATTACAAATGAAACACATCCAATTGTATACCATTATGTCAATAGGAAAAATTGAAATAAAATTTTTAAGCACACAACTGGCATCAGATTTGGATGAGCCTCATTCCCAATACATTGTACAATTAAACGTACATTAGAAGTAAAAAAGCCGTCGCACTATCATCCAACTTGGGTGGGTTTGTATTGTAGTTTCGATTACGAATTTTGTTGGTTTTTTGATGTTATTTTTCCAATTGTTCGCTTTAATTTTTTCGAAAATAAGTGTTTTTAAAAGAGCAAGTGGACTAACCGTATGTGTGGTGTATGCAGCAGTCTATATGGAAGCGGTTATGATCTATAAACTGAATTTTCATTATTGAATTCGCGATAAATAAATAAAATGAAAAAAAAATATTTGCATGACCGCTAAGTCATAACCCACGTTAAAGTTGGTGAACAGTTGTTGAGGCTCGCTTTTTAATCGCAAATCTAACTTTTTGAGTTTACAAACTCATTGACCCCTAGAATATCATAAAAGTTTGTGAATAAAAATCAACAAGAAAAATACAAGACATCCGAGCAGTATATAAGTTATTACAAATGAAACACATCCAATTGTATACCATTATGTCAATAGGAAAAATTGAAATAAAATTTTTAAGCACACAACTGGCATCAGATTTGGATGAGCCTCATTCCCAATACATTGTACAATTAAACGTACATTAGAAGTAAAAAAGCCGTCGCACTATCATCCAACTTGGGTGGGTTTGTATTGTAGTTTCGATTACGAATTTTGTTGGTTTTTTGATGTTATTTTTCCAATTGTTCGCTTTAATTTTTTCGAAAATAAGTGTTTTTAAAAGAGCAAGTGGACTAACCGTATGTGTGGTGTATGCAGCAGTCTATATGGAAGCGGTTATGATCTATAAACTGAATTTTCATTATTGAATTCGCGATAAATAAATAAAATGAAAAAAAAAATATTTCCATGACCGCTAAGTCATAACCCACGTTAAAGTTGGTGAACAGTTGTTGAGGCTCGCTTTTTAATCGCAAATCTAACTTTTTGAGTTTACAAACTCATTGACCCCTAGAATATTATAAAAGTTTGTGAATAAAAATCAACAAGAAAAATACAAGACATCCGAGCAGTATATAAGTTATTACAAATGAAACACATCCAATTGTATACCATTATGTCAATAGGAAAAATTGAAATAAAATTTTTAAGCACACAACTGGCATCAGATTTGGATGAGCCTCATTCCCAATACATTGTACAATTAAACGTACATTAGAAGTAAAAAAGCCGTCGCACTATCATCCAACTTGGGTGGGTTTGTATTGTAGTTTCGATTACGAATTTTGTTGGTTTTTTGATGTTATTTTTCCAATTGTTCGTTTTAATTTTTTCGAAAATAAGTGTTTTTAAAAGAGCAAGTGGACTAACCGTATGTGTGGTGTATGCAGCAGTCTATATGGAAGCGGTTATGATCTATAAACTGAATTTTCATTATTGAATTCGCGATAAATAAATAAAATGAAAAAAAAAATATTTGCATGACCGCTAAGTCATAACCCACGTTAAAGTTGGTGAACAGTTGTTGAGGCTCGCTTTTTAATCGCAAATCTAACTTTTTGAGTTTACAAACTCATTGACCCCTAGAATATTATAAAAGTTTGTGAATAAAAATCAACAAGAAAAATACAAGACATCCGAGCAGTATATAAGTTATTACAAATGAAACACATCCAATTGTATACCATTATGTCAATAGGAAAAATTGAAATAAAATTTTTAAGCACACAACTGGCATCAGATTTGGATGAGCCTCATTCCCAATACATTGTACAATTAAACGTACATTAGAAGTAAAAAAGCCGTCGCACTATCATCCAACTTGGGTGGGTTTGTATTGTAGTTTCGATTACGAATTTTGTTGGTTTTTTGATGTTATTTTTCCAATTGTTCGTTTTAATTTTTTCGAAAATAAGTGTTTTTAAAAGAGCAAGTGGACTAACCGTATGTGTGGTGTATGCAGCAGTCTATATGGAAGCGGTTATGATCTATAAACTGAATTTTCATTATTGAATTCGCGATAAATAAATAAAATGAAAAAAAAAATATTTGACAACTAAAACCCTTCCAACTTTCACTTGCAATGTCTGTATCGTCGGGCCCATGATATAAGAAAATATAAGGTAGTGCCCAAGGCGAATTCAATAAGCTGGCCTTAATTTACTACGTAAGCAACAGCTGATACATTCAAAAAACACAAATATTCTGTATTTTGTTGACAACAAATATTTTTGATGCTACAGCTTTTTGCTTACTACAGTGTTGCATTATATTGACACACCGAAATTTTGTTTTACAGTGTTGTATTCATTTTCAATTTAAGACCACCTTACTAAATTCGCCTTGGTAGTGCCACTCTCCCATTTTTTCTGACATATTACTTACCATTTGACAATAAAGGCGAACTGACATTTATGTTGAAATTTGTGCTATCATACCCTGCTCACAAAATCCCATTTTTCACATAAATTTGATTTTTTTTTTCGAATCATATTCTTAAACAAAGAACAAATGAAAAAAAAAAACAACAACTTAAAACAAATCTTCAATAAAACCTTCAAATTTACCATTTCATTACATATCTATTAGTATTTACTCTGAAATAGCCCGGGTTGGAAAACATTCATATATTATATATTCAAAATTAACCTTGGTACTTATGCTGCCAAATTGTAAATAAAATTGTGAATTTAAAAACTTGATTAAATTACACAAAATTCGTAAAAATTTCTAGGAATATTGATCCCTTTTCTGCATGTAACGCTTTTTTAAATGTTTACATATGAAACAAACTTCAAGAATCTCTTTTATTGTCAAACAATTTTGAGTGGCACCACCTTCTATTTTCTTATATCATGGTCGGGACCATCCAACCCACCCTCGCACACAATGTCTGTTACATCGGACCCATCTCACGCCTTCATACGCTGTGTTAATGTAAATAGGAATTATATACATGCTTTGGATGGGTCCTATTTACATTGTAAGTCGGATCAAATGTTTGACATTATATTTGGATTTTTATAAAATTATAATTGTTTTTTTTTTTATAAAAATAAAATACTCAAATAATAATTTAATTAACTTATCCTTGGTAATTAATCAAATATAAAGATTTTTGGTTGTCCAGCATAAGTTTTTTTAAATTTTTGTACTGTGGGTTTGCTTCTAGGTGTGTCTTAGCACTCTTCTTCAGTACTACTCTTCCATTATTAAATCGAATTCATGGAAGCTGATTTAATTAATTTTTGTTTTTAGAATATATCCTTTTTTAAATCACACCATTCTTGAAGACTAGATTTCTAATTTTACGGTTTTCGCCCTGATTTGATTATTTTCTCACTGCTATTAGCAATGAAAGAGAATATCCGCAACTACAATATTGCAATATTGGTGAATAAACTGTATATTTACATGAACTTTTCATCTACCTCATGAAAACTGATACATTCGTTAATTTTTTGTAAGAAACAGTATATGAGAGTAAAGGGAGTGGAATTCTCAATCCTTCAATGGATCATGTCATGCCACCCACAGCTACCACGAGTGTCAAGCAGTGTCTTTGGACACCGTTTTGAGAATTACCACAAACACTCGAAAAATCATACATGGTTGGGTATACATCATACCCACTGCGTCAAGTTGAGATATCTGAAGAGATCACCTGGTTAAATGCAGGATATCACGAAGATGTTGTGTAGAAACCATTCGTCGAAGATCTTACGGCAACATTTCATAAGGTCCGGGCATTTACATATATACGAAGTGCTCAATCGTCTCTTCCCCTACCACAGCTGCGACAGTGATCGTTGTACCATAACCACATCCTGTGGTAATGCTTTTTAGTTGGCCAGTGCCCGGTAAGCACAGACACCAGTCTGGACATATACCGTCTACCATGACTAATAATTGATGAAGAGCTTTTCACATCATACTCAAAGCCAGCTTCTTGATTCTACAGGACCCTTCAGTGTTTCACCTGCAATCCGTCCGTTCGCATGGGGCTATGATAAACTTATGATACATTTTTAACTTAAGATTTCTCTTCGTAAGTACTTTGAAATGCTTTTAAATTATAGAGTCAGAAGCTACACTTCGGATATGTATTCAATATATTCTATCAAAATCTTATTTATGTATATAGCCCTCTTGGTCTCGAAATATTAAGTAAATAGTAAATAAAAAAATTATAAATTATGTTTTGTTTTTTAAAAAAAATATTTCATTTTTAAATTTTTATTTGTCAAACAACAAACTTGCCCAAAGTACGGGTCAGGGCGAATTCCAACAAGGTGACCTTGGCTTACTACGTAAGCAGCAGCTGATAAGTGACTATATGCCAAAACGATTCGCTATTACTATTTTCTTACAACAAATATATGTGACACACAGTTAATTTGTTTACTCTTTGCTTACTACAGTGTTGCATTATTTTGATACAACGTTAAGTTCTGTTTACAGTGTTGTATTCGTTTTCCAAATGAGACCACCTTGTTAAATTCGCCTTGTTACGGGTTGTTTTGTTCACGAAGAAGAAGAATATTACTCTCTTAAAATGTTTCTCATTTACCCAATTTTTGTGTACAGGAACGCTTTTCGCTAAAACTAGGATCCCGACGGCGCCCAATGTAACAAATCTATTATTGAATATGTTCTGGGCGCCGAATAGGTAGGCCTTATTCACCTCATTTAAGAAATTATTGCCAAAAAAAAATCTAACAAAAATATTCTGAAAAATATTATGTTGCTTTATGTCGACAATAAAAATGCCATTTCGTTTGTGTTTTCAGTAAGATAATGACACCAAACACACTTTTTTATGTAGTAAGTGATTGATTTCTGCTCAATAAAGTAAGATAATATGGAGGGGCCAAGTTAATTACCCCATATCAATCCAATTGATAATCTTTCGGAAAAAAGGCTTAGTTATGGTAAATACGTTTCTTTGTTTGTGTCTTATAGATGGCTGAATCGATTTTTTAAAATTTTTACAGTATCTCTCTGTATGACTGAAAGGCTCTATAAATGTCAAAAATTCCAACTGAGCGGCGTCACGCCCATACAATATAAATATTTATTTGTCCTATTTCTTGAAAATGATAACAGTAAGAGTCTCTAAATTCAGTCCAAATAACTTCATAGTCAATACAAATCATCAGTCAAAAATGGAACTTAAAGCTAAAGTTTCTGAATTTGATTTGAATGACTTCAGAGTCCATGCAAATCATTCGTCAAAAAGTGGGCGGAATTGGAAAATTAGGCATAGTACCTAATATAGAAACTAATTATTGATTTTTGTATAACTTGAGAACGATGAAAGTGTACGTTTTTGCATTTGGTTTATGTGACTTAGTAGTCAATATAAATCGACAAACAAAAAATTGACGAGACTGCATAAATATGGAATATTTTATATGTGCAGATAAATTAGAGTTTCGCTATCTATTTACATCAGTCAAAAAGCGGGAAAGATTGGATGGGATAAACGGGTATTGCACATAGCACATATAAATATATAAAATCCAAAAGCCGTAGGTGACAAGAAATTCAAAATCGGATTTTTGATTGATTATGATGTAATTAGCCGAAAAACATCATAAGCAATCACAAGTCGATTTTGATATGTTTGTTGCTTACGACCTTTTGAATTTTAGGTGGCGATATAATATATAAAAACGGTTGTTTGTTTGAAGACAGCTCAAATGCAGATTTAAAGGTGTCTCTAAAAAAGAACTATAGACTATCCTAAATGTTTGGGTTTGAACGTGAAGGGAATAAAATAGAGAAAAAGTGTAAAAAATTATAATTAAAGTAATAATTAAGATAATAATTAATATAGGGGGTACGAAGAAGAACGCCGTATGCACATTCATAAAAAATTAAAATGTATAAACAATCTATTTTCAACAAAATTTGTATGAAAAATTTGAAATAAAACAAATTTGAAACTCATTTTCAATTTTATGAATATGGGGTTAATATATGTATACTATTGAACAAAATAAAGTGCAAATTACCTTTGCTATACCTCATTATAGGAAAAAAGTGACAAAGTCAATATTATTACTAAAAAAATAGTATAATTTATTAATTTAGTTTACATTTCAGTGTAAAAAATATAAAAACTTAAATATTTTAATTAAACTTTTTCAGCAAAGCAACATAAATTAAAATGCTCCCCGTCAACGGTTAGCCAAAATAAAGTGCAAATGCAAAATATTGGATGATAACCACAGAAATGTGAATGGATATTATAATAATCAGTTCTTAGTCTCTCCCCCCTTATTACATGTGACCTCAGAAAATATTTTAGTCTTTTAGTCTTTGACGAAAGTGCCAAAAAATATTAACATTTTCTCAGACATCACCACAGGACATCAAGCTGAAGCCGTTGTCGAAAACTATTAGGAATCTGTTAGCAAAAAATGAGAAAATGAAATGAAATAGAAAGAATTGTCAAAAAAAGAACATATTCTATATCAGAAGCAAAAATAGCCTTTGAGCTCTGCAGGACTTGAAAATCAAACGAAGTTTTAAAAATGTCTGAGAGAAAGCTCAAAACTACAAAGCGTAAAAATGATCGTATAATAATCAAAAATATTAACTATTTCCTTCTTCTAAGGAGATTTTGGAAGAACTAAATTTAAGTTTTCCGTCATTTATAATACAAAGCAGGCTTAGCCAGAGCGGTCTAAAAAGTTATTACACAAAGAAAAGAACATGCTACAACACACAAATATAAGAAAGCCTTTGGTCTTTGCCAAATGTATGTAACTGTGCCAGAATCATATTTGAATCGAGTGATTTGTCCAGATGAGTTGAAATATAAACTAACAAATTTCTAAATATGTAAAAAGAACACGGTGTCAGCCCTCAAAAAACTTAAATCTAAACACATTGAATCTAAACACAAAACATGTTGGAGGAAGTCTCATAGTGTAGGGCTGGTTTTCTTTATTGGGAGTGGGTCGAATAGTCAGAATTGAAACAAAAATGGCTGGTGAGCATTCTGTTAAGAGTAGTGATATAATTACGGGTTTGTGGTACTTTATATTCCAACAAGATAATGACATAAGGTCGCAAAGAACTACTTTCAAGAAAACTGTACCGAAACACCGACCGGCTCAGAGCTCCGATCTGAACGCCGTAGAAAACCTCTAGACCAAATTAGATAACAGTATTCCAATGGAATATCCGACTAACATTAAACATGTTGAAAAGAAATGCATGCCGAATTGAGTATACCTAAAAGACTTTGTGAGGTCATATTTATTAAAGAGAAAGCTACTAAGTTCTGCTTAATATAATATCCTTTCATATTTCTGCGGTTATCATACAAGATTTTGCATTTGTACATTATTTTGTCCAACCGTTCATAGTGAGCATTTTGGTTTATGTTGCTTTGCTAAAAAAGTTAATTAAAATATATAAGTCTTTATGTTTTTTTAAATGTAAATGAAATTAATAAATGCAATTAATTTTTTAACAATAATTTTGAATCTGTCTCTTGTTTTCTTTGATGAAATATAACAATATATTTTGTCCAATAGTACATATCAACTTTTATTTATTAAAATTTGATTCTGATGAAACATTTCACCAATTAAATATCTATACTTTCGATTTATAATATTTAAGCAATTTTCATAGAAATTTATTTTGACTTAATTATATTTATTTATCAATATGCTTATTACAGTACAATGCAACACATTATTGCTCGTTAGTTAATTATTTTCCCACTCAATCTTATGAATTTAACATAAATTTTTTAAACTTGATAACAATTTAAAAATGTTAATTGTCTAGTTTTTTTTTTCTCTACTTGACAACGACGACGACTTTTGTTTAAAGAAATACATATTTAAACACTCGCTAGTTTAGGCTGAGTGACATATTCGACATTGAGTTTTGTTGGCCTGACGCCGTCATCTTTGTTGCAGTCATCATCATCGTCATTGTCGTCATCGTCGGCTGAAAAAACCATTCAACAATAGTAAATATTTTTAATACCGAACTTGGACTGAAATGAAACATAGAAACGAGCAGACGGACAGACTAACAAATAAACAATTCGTAATTCGTCAAGTTAATCTTCAAAGCGTCAAAGTTACATCAGATAATTATTTCAATTCCAATTTGCAATTGCAATAACATGCATAAAGTAAAAAACAACTACAACAACAAACGGTAGTAACTCTTATAAATATAATGGGCGAACGCACTATTGCAGTTAATGGTTGCACAGTGGTTGTTAAAGTTTTCACAGTTGAAGTAAAAAAAAATCAAATACATATCCTTACAAATCCCTAACATTTTTATATATTTTTTAATTACTTTCAATTACAACATTTTTACACGTACCTGGAAAATGGAAATTTTTAAATACCACTGTGCAGTGGTGGCTTCATAGTTTGTCTGTCTGTCTGTTTGTCTGTCTATCATGTGTATTCAATTACTTTTTATTTTTCATTTTTTGTTTGGTTTCCTTTTGCTCAAACTAATCAAAGAATATTGCATGTATATGCGACACTAAGCATGGGCTTAAGAATTTTATTATTTTTGTTGCTGTTGCATATATGTATGTACGTTAGCATTACACTTAAGTTTTGTTCTTTCTTTCTTTTATATCATTGTTAAGGACAGACAGACGGACGGACAGATGGATAGAAATATTTCTATTTATATTTTTTTATATGCAATGGTACACGTATGCATGTGTATGTGGCTTTATGTTTGTATTTATAAACGATTTTCTTAGTTGGCACATATTGTTGCTATTGGTGTGTTGCCGAGATATTTTTGTTTGATGTTGCGCCTGTTTGTTTGTTTAGTAACATAACAATCTATTGTGTTATATAAAAAGTATCAGCGATGATTTTTTTTTTTTTTGTAAATTTTCAAACTAAGATAGTCTTTATTGTAAATCAATCAAAATTTGCCAATCTGATCCTTGCCAAGTTTTGGGTTTATCGGCATAAAAATATGGCCAAGATATTTTCATTGGCTTTTCTCATCCAATTGTGGTTATTTGTTTTTCTCTATTGCTTTGTTCAAATAGTCCAGTTGTGAGTAGTACATTGGAGAATTATGGTAGTATATGGTATACCGCATAATTTTCTTCCAATCTCCATAACTCTTAATGTATCCTTGTTTGCCATCAATGCAGGATTTGAACTGGTTTTAGGAGGATAACCGGCTTTTGACTGGGGTTTTTTCGTTTAATACTTTAACTGTTGCCTTTAGTGCCATCGAAAAAGAGTTTGCCAAAATGGGTCTAACGGTAAATGAGGTTAACACTAAGTATAGTTGTCGACAAGTAGGGTCGCAAGGCGTAGGGTCCCTCATCCTTCCCGTTCTTTTTTACGGAACACGTGATGCACCGATGTAGTTGCCTTGGGTGCATTTGAACGAAAAGTTTTACGTAAGATTTTAGGTACTTTGTGGTTTGGCGATTCTGTATTCAAACTAACCATGAGCTGTACAAGCTATGTAATGCCATGGACGTTGCTTAACGAATTAACATCCAGCGGTAGCGCTGACTACAAGAAGATGCTCAAACGAAAAAAATTTTGGAAGTGGAAGTCAGTGGGTGTTGGCGTAGAGGACGCTCTTATCAACGTTGGAGAGATCAGGCCGAGAAAGCCCTGTCCGCGATGGATGTTACCAATTGACGCAAACGCGCGATAAGCATGAGTGCGTGGGAGGATGGCATGTATGTGTGATTTCGTATTTAATTCATTTTTCATTGTCCGTAATGATTTAATTCAAAAATAGTTCGATGTTGTTGTAACGTAATCTGTAAATTTTTTCCGTTACTTGTCTTGAAATCATAAGGCTTTTCGTTAAACATTGATTGCCTTGTTTCAGTTTCATTAATCAGTTGATTAATTTCAAGCTAAGTTGCCTCCATGTGATTGTGGGAAAGATCCTTCCTAAATCCTTACTTAGCATTGCCATTTTTCTCCGGTAGGTGGCTCTTCGCTTTTTTCATTCCACTTAACGATATCCAGACTCTGTACCTGTACTACCTTCATCGGATGGGTCTATAAGGATCTGGGTTCCAGTTGAGTTGGGTTTACTCTACAGCTGAACAGGTGTTCCACAATTCTACACGCACGACACAGTCCAATTATGAAGTCATTTATACTACACCAGTACGAATTTAGTCGAGAGTATCATCTTGATCTGATTTCTGCAAATATCACGTTGGTCTGACGTGGTAGTATCCGTTCTTCATCTGCAATGGCTGGGGTTTGGTGTCTTAGGCAACATTTCCAGTGGTGGCGAATGATATTTTTCATAGACTTCGTATGAATGCCTTGGTGAGCTGTTTTGTATGAGATGAGCATTATGTCTTTGTTTCCTCATGCAGGTGTTCCATAAATGTTTCTAAATACAGCTCGTTTAGGTCCTCAGGCGCAGCGTAGTTCACCACATAGTTCGCCACTGATCCACCAATCGCTTTTTATTTTATGTATTCATCAAGGCTTTTTCTTTCATACCCTAAGTGCTTCCAGCTAGGGACCTACCGATCTTGTTTTTACTTCTTTACTTTCTTCTTGCAGATTTCAGCGGCGTGCGCAGAAGATCCAAAGATAACAAGATCTTTGGATCCTTAACCATCGGAAAAATGAGCACCATCGACTAGCACATTCAGCACTAGTCCTACTTTTTCTGTTCAAGTTGTGAAGATAATAGCTGAGGACTTTAATGCGAAGATTTTGAGATTTCTCGTACGGTAGAAGTCTGCAAGATCACTTCTGTAGCTGTTTACCAAGCTGCATCAATATTGGTGTCTCTCTCTTATATTGAATATTCATCAGCATAAGAGACGATTTTAAAACCTTAAAGTGGTGTTAGGAATTAAACAAGTTAGAAATGAAATAAGGTTGGTAAAAGAACTCTATCTTGGGGTACTTCTTGCTTAATCATAGGTAATTCCGATTTTCTGTTTTTAAATGAACGACGAACGACTACTTGCCACACATTTAGTTCAAAATTCACACATTCGTGTTGTTGGAGAGATCAGAATTCGCAATGTCTCTGAAGAAGATGGCGTGGTTGATCGTATCAAGCTCTATTCCAGCTTTAATGCTGGTTTGCTTTACTAATTGTAAAATTTCATCTACTTTATTCAGTTACTGATCGATCAGAGTGTACTGTTTAGGTTTCTGGTTGGAGCAAAGAAGCTTCCACCTCTCTCTGTTCCCCACAATCGCCTTTATCCCCTCCAACTTTTTCCAGAAGCTTCATTTCCGCATTTATTGTCCGACGCCAGATTGTTCTTAGGCGCCCGCGTCTTTTAGTACTATGTAGATTTCAGTCCAACGCCTCTTTGTGGAGTTCACCTGCTGGTTTGCGTAGCATATGATCAATCCACCTCCATTTGCGACGCCTAATTTGGATTCTTAATAGCTCCCCATCGCACCTGCGCAAAAGCTCTGAGTTCGAGATAATTCTTGGCCACGATATTCTCAATGTACATATGTCTCAGACAGCGCTTGGACTTCACCTTTGATCTAAATATTCGCAATTTGTGGTCGTGGATAAAGGTGTTGTTTTTAGGAATTTTTATCAATTGACCGCTTTAGTCTTGTTAATATGGTTTTCCACATTTTTAGCAGCTACCTCTACGGGTGTGATTATGCTGCCCAAATAGCGGAAACTTTTCGAGCGTTCTAAGCTTTCGTTCTCCATACAGAACTGGTTATTCATTCTGATCGGTGGAACAGATATAGTTTTTGTCTTGGTAGGGTTGATCGTCAGACCCAATCCCTTATATGCACTATTTAGGTCGTAAATTTTGTTCTGCCTTCGAGATGTTCCCTGAAGTTCCACTGAATGCATACTTGACATTGAAATTTTTCACTCTTAGGTTAGCCGAGAATTAATAACAATATTCTCACCCAAAATTTACATTGAAATGTTACCTTTCAAACATATGGTACGTGTTTGATTGAAACCTAGTGGGGCAAAACATCGCTCATACTTTTTATATGACCTAATATTTTAAAGGTTTTTGTGGAAAGGACAGATTGTAGGGATGTATGCACATATGTATGTATGTATGAATATATTCATTTTATATGTCTGTCTGTATGGAGGATAGAAACTGTTTTCTCTTGTCTTCGAAAAACTTTTCTAGGAAATTATGCTATTTTTCTTATTTTTCTACACTTCAATAGTAGTTTTGAACGGTAGTAGTTGGTGGAAATGATAATAAACGACAACGGTGATGATAATGATGGTAAAAATGAAGAGGACGAAAAATGATGATTGTTGTGATGATGACGCAGCTTTTGATGATCATCTTTATGAGGCTGTTGTTAGTTGATTTTTGTCTTCTATTACTTTTTCCAATTTTTTACTTCATAGTTTCGTTAAACAATTTACAAACATTTTGTATTCTTTGTCATTCTTGACGTTTTTTTCGTGTAATGATCAACAACCGTCCAACAGGCAACATAACACAACACAACACAACATAGCAACAGTAACAGCAGCAACAAAAGCGTCAACTCTACAACATAAAACAACTGGCAGTAACGATAATAATGACGATGACGACAATGACATGAACGTGAACGAGATGTCAGTTTTGTTTGTTTTTTTTACCTTTTATTTTTGAGTTTTGAATTTTAGCTTCAGAGTTCCAATGTTTTTTTTTTATTTTTTGTAAATGTTGTAAAATGTCACATTTTATTTGTTAAAATTTTTGCCTATTTAAAACCAACTTAAAATATTACTAGAGGTACTACCCAACTCTCTGACTGACTGACTGACTGATTATTTTCGTTGTACTTTAGGTTATAAATTTACATTCATACATACATACATACTTTCTACCATCTCATCATCATTCATATTTTACTAACCGCACAGTATGTTCTCGTACAATAGTGATCAGCCAGCAGCCATCCAAGCGATCAACCAACGACTGACTGTTGTTTTGAATTAAAAGACATCGAACAATTTTTATTTTGCTTTTATGCTGTAATAATTTGCTTTTTGATCTTTAGCAGAAATTTAGATGCGTATTCAAAATAATGCTTGCGAAGCGTAAATAAATAAAAATAAACTGTATAGAAAGGGTATTTTACTAAGAGTGTTCGAAATTAATTTTGAAAGAAGACAACAAAACGTTCATAAATTGAATGAAGTTTTATGGCACTTATCTTTAAAAAAAGATATATGATTAGTGGCAGGGTTGGCGAAAATCCGTTTGTAAAAAAAACTCAAACCACCGGGTTTTATTGGGTTTTATAGCTGCGTCCAAACTTCGCTCAATTCGATAACATTTTTTGTTTGTTAGTACAACTACGTTGTTCTAGTATTTATAATGCGATTTTGCACTCTTTGTGGGGTGTACCATGAGCTGCTAAGATTCGGAGCAGACTGCATTTGCTTCGTTTGAACCGAGTATGACAACGCTCGAACTCACAAAAGTTGCTAAAAAATCGATAGAAACGATCAAAAGCCACATCTGTCGTATTATCCGAACTGCATCTTCTGATTATTGGCTGTTTCGACGGATACAATATCATTCGGTACTTCACTTATTTTAAAGAAATATAAAATCGGCTTCAAACTTGAATTGTTTCAAAAGACTAAAAGTTTTTCTGAGACAGGATTCTGAAATTGGCTCAGAGGTGGGGAAAGATGTAAGCAATGGTTTGATAAATATGCTATTCACTCTTTTTTTTTAGCTGAAAAAAAAAACAGACCTAATTAATCTGTACTCTCAATAAGTACATAAACTACGAAAACCTTTAAGTGAAAAAACGTACCTGGAATTTTTTAAATATAATACCCATTTCTGCGGGCTTGTTAATAAAGGGTGGTCCAACCAAAGCACACGATTTTAATTGTAAATAAAACAAAAAGTTTTCAGGTAACTATCCTTATATTTTTTATTATGATAGAAGGATCTAAGACCATTAAGCGAAGGCCTCAACAATATTAACGCGATGCTCTATTGTGTACTTCTCCATGGTTGAATTTGTCAAACACTGAAACAAAGAAATGTCAAATTAAGTTTGGCAAAAAACTTGACAATAAGGTGTGACTCACAATTGACGACCTGCATTAGGGTTGGACCACTACACACTACTACAGTCCGATTACAATTTATTTGTTGCTTTCCAAGGTTTTACTTTTACGCCAAATCGTAGGCGCATAGTGCCAATACAAAATCATTCAATCCGTTTCTATTTGTACTTTAATATTTTATGCTATTCAATGATGAATTTCCTTAATGTGATGTTATTTCCTCTTCAAGACCGTATTCAAGCTACCCCGCCGTTTCCTATATTTTCCCTGTATATTTCGTTGGCAGGTTTACACAGCACATGCCCTATCCATCTCCATTTAGCATCTCCCATTTTACACATTTCAGTGGCAATGGATTTCATATTGCTTCTCTTGTATAACTCCACATTTATATCACCAGTCCCAAACTTGGAGTTCAACTGGTAGTAATGTGTTTGCTGAGAAGTCTGACCGGAGGTTAATTTGTGTTACCCCTAGTGGGAGCTTCTTCGTGGAAGTGGTTTAAACCCATATCTCGAAGAAATTGTTAACTTGGTGTGGTGTTATATTCTCAACCGGGTGCCGTGTATCATAAGGCAGGAGTTTAGATAGTCGACGACACTCAATCAGGGTGGAAAAATCAGGTCCAAATACATGGCTTGAAAGTTGGTACTCACATGTGATCATAAGTAGAGACGCGCGGCGAACCTCTTGCCATACAGTATGTGTGGTCTCGTGTCGCTCGTGGTGTTTTATGTTTAAGAATGCATTGCGATGTTCACAACAGCGGTTATATATTTCGAATAAAGTATTTAAGTGCTTCAGCTTTTTTAAATTCTTCATTATTATTACCAAGTCAAACCGAACACATTTCAAACATTGTGACCTATGGGATATATTGTGTTCCTTAAATTCTACAGTCTGCTCAGCAGACCTACTGCCTTCCTAGTGAACGCTAGCAGATCTGAAACTCCCCATTGAGGCGCTTTTCTTTCATTAATCAGTTGATTTTCAAGTTAAGTAAATGATTAGTCTATTGTGGCTCGACTCCATGTGATTGTGTAGTGGTGATCCTTATTTAGCATTTCAATTTTTCTTCAGTAGTTGGCGTTTTCTCTTGATCATTCGTGTGATGTTTGTCATCGTCGACGGATGTAAGGTGGAATGTTAGGGCTGCTTTTGAGCCGTTTGGATACCAGACCGAGCGTTGTTTTGCTGAAAGGTATCAACAAATTGGGTGGGAGGAGGCCGTAAATTTCAACGGTGAATACATAAAGGCTCAATTAGATGTTACTTAACACAACGTCATAATTGTAACCATAGTCGAGATAACAAAAATCAAATTGATCGCTTATGATATGTCAGGACTAATCGAACACATTTCTCGCCTATAAGGCTGGTTGGCTGCGTTGCAACTATGGCGTTATGTTAAGTCACGTTTAATTGTGCCTTAATTGACTAATTTATTGTGATAAGTATTAATTTTTGTTTACAAATAATACTAGTTTTCAATTTATTTCGTTATATATAATTCGTATTTAGTTTCTATTAATAATATCGATTGGGTAAAACTAACTTTCTGGATTAGTTGGAAGATGTTTTGTCTTATACGTGAGTATGATTTACATATATTTGTTCAACTTCTTTTTTAATTATTTACCAATCAAAATATTTAATTAGGCCATTATATTAGCATTGCTTGAAAAAATTTTGAAAATAGAGAGAAAACAACTGTTTTCTGCTTTTAAAATGATTCGTAATGTAAGTATAACAGTAAAATAAAGTATTAATGTTTTTTATACGTATATGCATACATATATATAAAAAAAAATAGGGTGAAATGAATTTTATAATGTCTAAATGTTTATCTCAGTGGAAATCTTAACACTTCATATCTAACCATAAAATATTTAAATACACTTTTTTCGATATGTTATTTTTTACTCTACGCCACTAACATTTAGCTGCCAACACTGTCATAATAATTAAATAAAAAAGCCCCCTGCTGTCTAAAAAAAAAAGGTTTAAAAAATGTTTACCATTAAAAAAGTACAAAAAATTAGAAGCGTATAATAAAAGTTACTAAAAAATAGTAAGAACTTCTATAAAAAAAAACAAGTGGAGGAGTAAGTAATGGGGGAGAGATAAAATAGCACACAAATAATTTTCTTTATTTTTGAAATCATTTTCTATTTATCTCAGTAACAAAATAAAAAAATGTATTAATGGCCTGTATTTAAATTTACACGCAGTAGCAGTATTCATGAAAAAAATTAAAAAATATAGTCAGTCGACACCAACTATTTTATAACCTACAGCTTAGTATACATATAGCCTTGACGTATGGCAAAATATTTTCTATAGGTTGTATAAGTGCCACTGCTGTGGTGTAGTAAGTAAAGCTGGGATCACACGATTGTAGCAATGCATTAATTACTGGTACGGCAATCGTGTGACCGCCTAATAAGTAATAATGCGGCAACACAATTATCAAAAATGCGCCAATATTTATTGTGTTCTTGTGCGACAATCGAGGTTGACGATACGTACCAATAATTATATATTTAAATTTATTTTCACAAAATAAATTGGGATAATTTTAATATTTTACGTCAAAAAAGCACAATAGAAATTGCGTCATATTGGTACATTTGTGACAATTGTGTGATTCTAGTTTAAGATAGCCATCTACCAACCGAGAGTTTCTGGCCTCGATGGCCAGAACATCTGATAATTTTTAACAGCGGCATAACCTCATAACATTATGAGTATTACGCTATGAAAAACTTCTCTAACTTATGCATCTGCCGTTCGGTGCCGCTGTTAAACTGGAGGTTCTTTTCAATAAGTCTAGAAATGAAATTGGGTACAGCTCATTGATTTGAGAGAAAATCCCTTGTTCCAATTGGGATGTTGCTGGAATCATGTAAATATGTATACATACATAATGTATGTTTGTATACTAGTTATTTAAAAAAAGGCAATATTGCACTGTAACTCTCTCCAGAAATATTCTGCGCATCCAAAAAATTCGTTGTGGTAAACTTTAGGCTAATTGCATCAGGGCAGTACGAACTGCGTCTACCCACAATAGTGTGCTCCTTATATGTGTGGACAAATTTTTTTTATGTGTAAAGTTTGGATTATAATTTCTCCCAGAAATATTCTCTGTAGCAAAAAAATACATTGTGGATACACGTACATAAAATAGTGGATCGCTTTTAAATAAAATCGCAGTAATTTTTGTTTCTGAACTTGAATTGAATGGATGAAGACGGACATGCTAATTCTGGTTATGTTCCTTGCAAGCCATCACCGCCGAAAGGCGACCTTAAAAAAAGAAAATACCATATTCCACTCTATCGCTTAATTTGGACCCATCAATGAAGAATCTTAAACTTGTCATGTGTCCTTGCTGCGTATTCTGTCATGACCTCCTCCTGGGACTGGCAGTGTATATAAAGTGTGGTAATCCAACAAAAAAAGGTAGCGCAAGCCATGCATTTCGCCGTATTATCAGACGGCCAGGAATTGAGGGCTGATCTTTGAACTTTTTACAATGACTCCATAGTAAAGTATAGATCAACTATTGTGATTCTCGGATATTTTATTTGCTCACTAACTCCCAGTACGGCTCCATTGAGCGCAGGCAGACCAAATTTCGGTACTTTATACTTCCTAGTTCGACCGGTTTTTTAAAACATCAATATTTCGATTACCGATTAAACCGGTTATTTAACACGAATAACCGACTAATTTAAATATGTATAATTTTTATACGTTTGTATATTTTTATTTTGTATATTTTCGTCTAAGTATTTTTCTAAATTTAATACTATATAACGTCTTATTTTTATACTGTATATGACAACCTTGAATGTCGCCAAATAACGTGAAAACCATGGTAGATCAAAACACACTTGAGCAACAATAACTTTTATCATTTTCTATAAATAAATATTAATTTTTTTATGTATATAGAATGTTGATCAACTAGATTCATTGAAATGGACCTACAAACGCTAGCTCCGAAGGGCAGATGTTATACTAGTTAGTAAAGTTTTTCAAACATAAATAGTCAAAACCAGCTGCTAGGAATGTTGTGAGGTGATACCGCTGTTGAAAATTATCAAATGGTGTGGCCCTATTATTGAACTAAGAACTTTCTGGTTGGTAGGCGGGTGTCTTACCTAACATACCACAGTGGCACACATACATTTATGTTTCTACACATGTCCTCTGAAGTGCGAAAATATTTGAAAATGGATAGAAAGGATAAGTCTAGTTTGATTGTCCTTAAATATTAAGCTGGTTGATAAAGCTCTTCGACAACAGAAATTATTAACCTTGTGCAGCAAGGAAAATTTGATTCTATGCCAAGCAGTCTATAGGCGCTGGCAAGTAGAACTCTTACAAAACATGCTGTAAAATGAATCACTTAATGAAATATTGGGACGTTGCGGTGTGGCAGAAGAAATGTCCGTTAAGGCCCTAAAAAAGCCGAACGTTGTTCTAGCATTCTTACATGCTAGAAACTACAACATGGAACAAAAATTTATAAATTTTTTTTGCTAATGCAACTTGAATTGAGAAGAATTTTGTTTTAATAATAGAACCGATTAACCGGTTATTTGATAAATTTATAACTAAAAACCGGTTTTTTAAAATTGCCATTTTTCTAATTATGCAAAAAACTGTTTTTGAAAAAAATCGAATAATCGATCTCCCTAAATAGAACCATTTTAGAACAGTTCTTTCGAAACTGTGCTCAGATATGCAAGATGGTATGCAAGTATGGTATGCAAGAAAAATACAGAAACCAATTTTCGATAATTATCTATATAGTGTAGGGTATAATAAGAAAAGAAATTTAAAGAAAAAAAGTCTATAATTTACAGAAGCTTTAACTGCAGTCTGTATTGAACGTTGTAAGTAGTCAGTTAGTCAGTCAGTTAGAAATGTATTTGAATGTTATGCCGCTGTTGAAGATGATTTTTTAATAGATCCAGAAATGACTAATTAACTGTTGTTTTACCACAAAACAAAGAAAACAATTCTATAGAAAATATTCATTTAATGTTGAAGTTGGAGTTATATACTCGTATTGCTGTTGTAGTTGTAAAATGTTAGGATTTGAAACAAAGCTGAAAAAAAAATTTGAATATAGTTTTGTTCGAGTTTTTGTTGTTGTTTAAGTATTTCAGGTGTTGGAGGGGAATTATGCATCAGTGCGCAAGCGTAAACGCATTACCATGAAACAGCTAAAAATTACTTTAAAAAATGTAAAAAAAAAAAATGAAAACATCAACCAACAGTAATATTGTATGAAGACAACGAACAATTGGTAATATGAAAAGCATTTCTTAATTTTTCCAAAACATAAAAAAATACTCAAATAAAAGAAGTAGTATGTATGTATGTATATGCAGTCACTTGCTGTAGATGAGGTTGTTAAATTTTAAGTAATTATTGCCAAACTAAATTAAAGTTTATATGCTCTAAAAGCTAGCAAGCTAACACTGTAATAAAACACGTTTACAAAGTAGTAGAAGTCTATCGAAAAACTACTTGTAATGGTAATTATTTTATTTCATTTGTATTGTAAATGTTTTCCTTTTGCAATAGATTTAATTGCTGTGGATTATTATTATTTTGCTACGAGTGTTTGCAATACTATGCTCAGCAAAGGCTTAAAGGTTTTAGCCACTAAAACATATTTCGTTTCATTTCTCGATTTTCGAAGTTCTGTTTTTACTTATCAGCTATTAAAAGTCATCACCTTTAAAGAATGGGGCTAGAAAAAAAAAAAAAAAAACGGACTATGAGAAAGAGGAACATTTAAGTAGTAACGATATAATCAGACGAATCAATATAGTTAGATTCCCTGCCCTTATAATAAGCAAAGGTTCCGTAAATATTAAGAAGGATAAATGAAGTGAAGTATATGGTGTCCAAAATTGAGGTTTAATGTCAATTAAAAAAAATACTTCTTTCAGGTATTAAAAATATTTTTATTTCAGCTTATTACAAATAGGTTCCGGTTTTAAATGAAAAATTATGTCGATCAAGTCGCCCCCATACTATCTCTTGCTGTGCGACAAGTGGCACCATCCTGTTGAAACTACATATTCTCTACGTTTAAGTGATCAATTTTCCGCCACAAAAAGGTTCAGATCATCTATCTGTAGCGATTTCCATTACCCGTAATCACATTTCCATTCCCATTTTCAGAAAATATGATCCGATGATTCCTCCGGCCCAAAAACCACATCAATTTCCTAATTACATCCTGAAAGCGTTTGCCATTTTGAAAAAATGTTTTAATTATAAAAACACGTTGTTTCTTCGTGTTACGTTCCTTATTAACGAACCGGAATGTATTTAGAATCTGAAAATAAAAATTTTGAATAAAAATTACAAGTAGAAAAAAATGGCAGCAAAATTAAAATGATACCTCAATTTTGGACACCATTTATTTATGCCACCATTTGAAAAAACCTAAAAATGTCAATCATTTCAGAGGATATTAGAGTGAATTGCTATGACCAATTCAATCAAAAGTAAATTCTTTCTTAATATTTACAATATTCATAGTCACAGTGAGTATAGTTTTAAAGTATCGCTATGAGTATCGCACCCTTTTAACTTGGCGTTCATCGACATATGAAATACTTTGGTAGTGTCAACAGGCGTTATCTAAAGGGTCCGCCATCTAACGTTTTTTTTTTAAACAAGTGCTTATTTCGTGAATGGTAACACTTAGCTCATGTCTGATTTGACAGATAATTAGTTTTATCCTTCCACTGAACGAATATGGTTGTGTATACACTTGAACAACGCTGTGAATCTGGGCCTGCGATCGACTTGCAGAAGATTCCGATTTTACCAAAAAAATCATCTTTTCAGATGAAGCTCATTTTGATCTCGGCGGATATGTAAACAAGCAAAATTGTCGCATTTGGGGCACAGAAAACCCGCACGCATACATTGAAAAGCCGATATACCCAAGAGAAGTCACTGTTTGGTGCGGAGGCATAATTGGGCCATTTTCCTTCGAAAATGAGCAAGGTGTGGCCGTTACAGTCAATGGCGAACGTTATCGGGCCATGTTGAACGAATTTTTGTTCACAAAAATTGAAGAGGAGGATATTAGCAACATTTGGTATCAACAGCTCGGAGCTGTGATTTGACACCGTTGGACTATTATTTGTGGGGTGCCGTCAAAGATAAGTCTTACGTCAACAAGCCAGAGACAATTGACGCTTTAAAGGAGAATATTCGTGAAGCCATTGGTGAAATACAGCTGCACACAATCGATAATGTGCTCAAAAATTTGACCGAACGTGTAGGCTACTGCATGGCCAGCCGAGGCAGCCATTTGAATGAAATTATTTTTCATTATTAACCGGAAGGATTGTACTTTCAAATAAAAAAAGAAATTTAAGAAAATATTCAATAGTTTTTTTTTATAGCATTTAAAAAAAAAAAATATTTGTCGGACCCTTTATATAGAATCTTGAAGGAATACTATCGAAAATACTTAATTTAATCCGGGCCATGTACGCGGCTTTCAAGTGTAGTTTACAACTGTGTAAGACAAGGATGTGTCTTGTTGCCAGGGTTGGTAACCCACTAGTTAACCCAATTATACCCACTCAGGTTCTTATTGGGTATTATATATAAAAATCCAAATGGGTTTTTTATTAAAAGATTTCGTGGCTTATTTACAACAACAACGAAATAAATTTGGTCCGTTTTTTTTTTTTTTTTTTTTTTTTTTTTTTTTTTTTTTTTGTCAAAACAAGTTAATGAATATACAAAATTTTCGAATCACTGCTTACGTCTTTTTCCCACCTCTGAATCAATTTCCAAATCCCGTTGCAGAAAAAATAATATTCTTTTGAGGCGCTTTGACTTTAAAGCCCATTTTTATTTATTGAAAAGGAGTGATTCGGCGATATGCCTAAATACGCTGTATACGTCGAAACATCCAATAGCCCAACTTTTGCGATGTGAGGCCGAGCGTTTTCGTGCCACAAAATAACTTAATTATGATACCTTTATACATATTCCGGCCGTTTTTCACACAATGCACCTCGGTTTAGCAGTTCATAGTACACAATGCCGCCTTGATCCCACCAAGAGTGCAAAATTGCATTATCAATACAAAAACAACGTAATTATACTAACAAACAAAAAATATTGTCGATTTGAACGAAATTTGGAAGCAATAAACCCGAGTTTTTGCCAACCCTGCTTGTCACCGTAATGTGTTTGGCTTTAGATAGCAAACGCGGTATCCAATCGATACTATTCACGCGCCTAGAGAACTAGGAATATGCCGTTGACGTGTGTCTTCTGAGTTTGAGTCTCGTGAAGCTGGACTGGAAGTAAATATTTTCAAAACTAAGTTAATGCCTGGTGGCTTTGGCGTAAATTCAACTATCTGGGCAGTATGGTGACTACAGATGATTCCGATAACGAGGACATTGAAGTGCTTGTTAACAAGGCAAAAAGCTGCATTCGGCATACTCCGATCTGTTCAGAGATCTCGGTAAATATTAAAAGCTATTAAGCTACGTATATACAATTCGAACGTGTGTAGTCTATCTTGTTTTACGGTTACGAAACTAGCAATTGACGCAAGCCTTCGAACCTTTGCGGACAAATGCTCGCGTTAAATTCTAAACATATGGTGGCCGAATCCCATACGGAACGTCAATCTGTTTTGAACGCTGCAAACGAAAATTCTGCTTCTGCAGAGATATGTCAGCGAAAATGGAAATGGGTAGGCTACATACTTCGAGAACCAACTCAATGCATTGCTCGACAAACACTTCGATTGAATCCGTGGGGAGGACGCCGGCGTGTTGGTACACCTACTGGAACTTGAAAAAGGTCGATTGATGCTAAGCTGTAGGCGGTAAACTGCTACTTATGGAATGGCATCAGCCAAACATCTCGCAATAGAGTCCGTTTTAAGAGGATGTTTGGGACTCTATGCTGCACTGGAATGATAGAAGAAGAATAATCACAGATTACATACCATCATTAAAAAATAGCAAAGGGCCTTAGCTAATTAAAATCGACCCTATTCGCCCGCCCCTACCCAGAGATTTTCACCAGATCACTTGTGTATGTTTCACCCAATCTCCGAAGATGCTTGTGCAATGATCCAATGAATATGAATGACAAATATTGCTATAGGACTATATAAATAAGAGAATGTCGGTAAAAAATATTATAAATAAAGTAGATAATAGAATAGAGTACCTTCTGAATTTTGCCTAAACTCGACAGAGGAGATCCTGTCTATACTGACTCCTGTGCAATCCTAGTGCCAATCATTAATCATTAATCCATAACGAATTCTATCAAACCACTTCCTGGTAAGCACCGTTAACAGGTCCTTAGAAAAGCAGTTACTGTTCTCTCGCCAAAATAAAGATCACTATCGACTATCCATCTATCAACATCGTTACCGCAACCAAGAGAGTTTAGATGTAATTTGGCGCAAGAGTTACTTCCCCATGAATGACTCTTTAGTTGAGCAACAATTTCGTTTTCACAAGACTCCCATGACCGAAATCCACATCAGTTCGACATTTTAAATTAGGCCAGTGAATGAATATAGCAGCTGAAAAAACATTACAACCTACTTACGTTGATGGATGTCCTTGGACACAGAAAAATCATTGGGAATGAAAAGTCTAATGAACATTTGCTGTCCTATGGCTGTCGTCAAGGGAGAAATATGCAGTTTCTTCAATGGGAGAGTACAGAAAAGATGGAGTTTTTCGCCTGTTGTGCTGTCGCGAGGACACTGAGGCTTCGCAGGTCACCGAAATTTCTGGGGATTCTCTTCCACTCTATTTCCAAATTCATAGCGATGTACACGGTTTGTCCTTTAAAACCTTCATTGCAGAAGATGCAGAAGCACTTCTGAGAGGGAGATAACCTGTGAATGTTCAGATCTTGCAGGCAGATGACAGAGGTGCTTTGTGGATTTTTTCTTCAATGGTTTGGCGCAAACCTTTATCCCGCCGCTCTTTTCTATTTTGTAAATAGCTAACGGTGGCTGTAATCCTCTTTTGTCTTTATTTTCCTTTTACGTGGTTCATTACCTGTGGTTTCGAATTGGTTTCAAAACGGCGCTGTAGTTGATCATGTCTTCGGTTAACTAGCCAACTAACTATTTATTCACACTGATGGATTCGAAGTTGAACTTTAACGTTTTTTTTTACGTTTTAAAATTATTTTAAAAATAAGAGCTTTTTCAACACTGCAAACACTTGCAATTTTTTCTTGTCTTTTTACTTACTCAACTTTTAAAAATTTTTATGGCATTTCGGCAGAGACCTATTCGATTTTTTAATGCTTCATGTAGGGTATGGATTTTCTTTTTTAAGTTCTGGAGGTGTGGAATCTTTAAAAGAAAACATGCATGCCAATACGGCGGCCCTATCATCAGGTTTATTATATATAGCATTGGGTATTGCCGCTATTATCCATTTCCCTTGATCTCGCCAATATATAAAGTTCTTCTGATCCGATTTATACCGCCTTGTATGCATCTTTAGCGAGCCAATTTTCCTCCGATCTAAGCATAACTTCGACTTTGTTATCATAACTTAAATTCTTCCCCAAGAGCGCTTGGAGTCTTCCATGTGTAGGGCATACCTAAGATTCTACTTAATCTTTAACTAGCAAAATGGGTAGTAGCCCTTTTTTAACTGAATGAATTTGAATTCGAAAAAACATTCTTTCATATGGAAATTTTTTGTATATCGCGTTCATTGTTATAAAATAATCATAATAATAAATGTAAATCATAGCTGATGTCTATTTTTCTCTATGTGTGTTTGTCTATTCATTAAAATCTATGTCCGTCTATACATTCATCTATTCATTTATTCATTCATCCATCCATATACATAGACTATATTCGCTGCTGTGCGTCTGATTGTGGTCTGACATAGAGAGACAGTGTATGTATGTAAATTAAATATAATTAAAAACAGTGTTAAGTCTCTAATGTTATGCTATTATTATTATACTGGAATTTTAGTTTTTAATATCGAAATAAAAAGAAGAAGAAGAACAAATCTCTTTACATAGTATGAGTGGAAAATTAAACCCAGTTTCCCTCGGAGTATATACACGTTTTAGTGGTTGGTTATTATCTATTATTAGAATATTTCTACCCACTGCTTTTAAATGATTTTCTTTATGATTTCATTTTTATTTTCTTTACACAAAGATACTGGCGCATATGCGATTTAATGTAAAATTATATGAAAAGAAGCAAACAAAATAAAAAAGATCGTCTTGATGTTATAAAAATGATGAACAATTAGTGAAAGACATAAAAAAATAATGAAATGAATAGAGGAATTAACAGCAGGCCCCAAATAATGTAATTATACTTCATTTTAGTGGATTTATGGCTGCATAATTAGAGGATTTTACTTTATAATTGCTGCTTAGTACGTTACTGTTCATAGATCCATTCGTGCTGAATACATATAAATTTTTGCTGCTTTTTGGTTTGTCTGGTAAGACTTTGTTGAGTATCCAGACTCACTGCTGTTATGGGAAACGAGACCAATCGTGGGACCAATCGATTAGGAAGATCAACGTGGTACCTGATTCGGAATGTCGCCTGAGCAGGGAGGAAGAGGAGACGATAAACATATTCTGTGTGAATGTGTTGCTATGGTAAACATTCGATAACGAACTTTTATCGAGCCCTTTATTGGGCCTGAACAGGTTAGTCGGTTACCCAATGTGTATATTATATTGTCATTGTTGTCATCATACTTAAGTTAGAGGATATTCTTCTACAGATTGTGACGACTGGTGCTTCCGAACCGATCGTACAGTTATCCAACCCAGGGGTATTGAAACAATGAGAATTTTACTGCTGTCTGCTATTGCTCTGGCAGCTTTGACCTCAAAGTGTTTGGCACAATAGATCTTTCTAGATCGCGGCGCCATGACCATTTGGGCCTACCCGACCCAATTTAATTAATATCATCTGATGTAATACTGTCTTCTCCTGGTAAAGCCAATTTCATTCATTTAAATAGCCAATGGTCTCTTTCGGTTTGATGTCTGCGATACTTCTTAACGTATGAAAGGAAGTGTGGCGAGCCCAGGAATCTTAGCCTCTTCCAACCTATCTTTTTCACTGCTGTCCTCTCTCTTCTGCAGGGGCGATTGTTGCGCTTATACCTATATAAATTACTTGTTTTTCTAGAGTCCAGTGTCCAGTATAAACTGCCACAGCTTTGGAGATACTCTTCTTCAATAGATTCTCGGTTTTGTTTTTGTTGTGTTGCGGCCAAGTTATCTAGTGATAGAACAAGCTGTCAAACTGTTTCATCTACCATTGGCCCTTCACAAGAAAGTGTGTCATAATCCCTAATTTCGATTATCGGAATTAGAACCTCAGAATGTTCCTGGTGTGGTTGGAAGATCCCTTTACAAGCGACTTCATCAACTTTCTCCACAACTAGAACAACTTGAATGACCTGACTAATGTTAGGAAAAGTATCGCCGACTGGTTATTGACAAATATCATGATATTTTAATCTATAGTATAATTATCTTTGCCCCTTCATATGAGCAGAGATCAATCCCATTTATATTTTCTCTGACAGCCAAGCTGCCGTAATGGCACTTGACTTGCATCGTATGATTTTTTTTCTCCGTCATTCGTCTAGGTACGCCAATGAGCCCTACTGTACGCCAATGTTTACTATTATCCTCCATCAAGGATTGAGAAATTGCCAGATGTTTAGAACACTGGAATGCTTAACGAAGGCTAAGGCACGCTAAGGCGATTAGTCCGTAGTTTGAGCGTGGCTTTGATATGAACTATGACATGGCTTAGGTGAAACTACTGTTGTATTTTCTTTCGGGCCTTTGTGGACTAAGCGCACATATGAAAAGCACGGCGGTTACAAATGTGGATGTCTGTAATCTATGCTTACAGTTATCAGAGACAGCAGTAAAAATATTATGGGGTTCTTGATAGATTTAGATGGAATGTATATGATGACACAGAGGGGCTAATTTTGTAAAACACTTAGGTGATGCGTTGCACTGTTAATATGAAAATTATTTTTATAAAAAAAAACTGTATAGAAATAAAGCAAAGAAACACATTATTGATTTACGAAACAAGCCCCATGATCTCTTTGGGATATATCAACCACTAGGGCTACAAATCTGCTGGGTTCCTTAGGGAACAGAAAGGGGCACAATAGATGCCACGGATTGTAATGTCTTGCAACTGTGCCTGATCAAAATGATAATGATATCTCTGCCGTTTCTTCTGCAGCATTTTCTATTCGCCTGGTAAACACTGGCATAATCTAAAAGCTTGTACGATTCTGGACTGACCCTACCATCCCTCATCGTGCAATTGTCGCCTTCTCCACCATCTTCTGGAGGTACTAAGAGAGGATTTAAAAAGTTTATTTTATTCTCTAACAATAGCGCTTAAACTTTATGTTTTTAAGAGGCCAAAAAAAATATTTTATCATCGCATTACGGTAAAAAACATTCTGATTATGTTGTTAAGAAGAAAAAAATCTCCACAAAAAAAGATTTGATTTATTTAGCAAATTAACCTAAAAATGTAATTTAAAACGTATAACATTTAAATTCAGAAAATATAACAAAAAAAAAAAACATTAATTGTAATTTATGGTTTTGAAACAAAACCGTACAACACTAAAAATGTTGTTTAAATAAATAAATGCAACAACAAAAATGATAACAAAAAACAAAAACACCGAAAAATATCTCAAAATCGAAAGGTGGTAATAAAAAAAATAGAAAAAAAAAATCTCAACATTTTGCAATAATTTAACTTTTACATAAGACAACAACAATAACAATAGCAACAAAAAATAAACAAATATACAGCGAGAATCCAAAAAGAGAATTAAACTGTAAGAAATACAAAAAAATTTAAATCCTCACGTTAATCTAAAAATCTAATTTATTTTTCATGTTTTTTAAACACGATCGCGTATAAACGAATTAAAAAAAAAAACGTAAAATTTTGCCAAAGAAATATTTCGCGTATAAGACAAATAAAAACGAAAAAACCGAAGATTTTCCTAAGCTTAATAAACGTAAATTCAAGAGCACAATACTATATACTGCCATCACCATCATCCACTAACCAAACTGCTAGCCAATCGACATACAATTGACCGACGTTGCGACCATACGACCTAAAAAATTAAAATCCAAAAAAATAAAGGCCTAAAGTCTAACGAAATTTAAAGTAAAACACAAAAGCTTTAAAGACAATGTAACATGTAATTGCACTAATTCTCATACGATGAAATGGGCATCAAATATTAATACACCCACAGAAATTAAATTAGTCATTTGGGTTTGGGAAATCTGTTGATTATGTCTTATTGTATATTTATTTATTGTACATTTTTGTAATTAAATAAGTCAAGTGAGAAAACTTTACTCGTTTAAAGGAAAAGAAAAATATAAAGAAGTCGCAAAACCTTATTTCCTGTACTGGCGGAATTGGTTATAGAAAAATTAATAAAATTTTTCCTTGTCAAGTACAGGATTACGGAGATATCAGGATACAAATTCTATTAAACTATGTACTAACGAACAATGATACACAGACACACAGGAGTCTAGAACTCTTCAATGAAATTACTAATGTCATAAACGCTACTGAGAACTGCGAAATGGATTAGAAAAGCTGCAACCTTGGCATTTAGGAGGGATTAGGTGGCGGTTGAGGATGGATTACCGGCGAAAATTGTACGAGTTGACATCCAAACTGCAGAAGGGAGGCATCATTGCAAAATTAACAAAAAGAGGTGACTTAAAAGAGTGCAATAACTGGAGTGGAATTACTCTGCTTAACACCATATACAACAAAGTCCCAATAGTCACAATAGAGAGAAGGCTTAAAAATAAAATAGGCAACATATTTCGAGTCCAATAAACAGGTTGCCGGGCAAATAACGGCTGCGTAGATCAGGCAAACATTATGCACCATCATCGAGTAATCTCTAATCTGACGTACCGCCTGTATCTACTGTTCGTCGATTTCAAGAAAACATCTAATACTAGGCAGACTTACTATCATTTGGAAAGCATTAAGAGAAAAAGCAGTACCCCAGATGCAGATGCAGAACTTTCACAAGGATGCCCACTATTACTTAGCTGTTCACTATCGTGCTGGATGACATAACAAGCGAAGTCTTTTCAAAGAGAAGAGCAATAACGTGGAATCCCGAATGCCAACTATGTCATATTCTTATATTCTCTCATAAGATCTCTAATATGCTGCAGCGAGAGTGGCTGACTAATGCTGGCCTGGAAATAGCGACGAAGGCGCAAATGAGACTGTGTGTCGGTGGTTAAGCGATAACTTCACAAAAGGCAATATAGTACCTTGGCGTGATAAGGCTGAGTTTTAAGCAACACTCGACAATGATTACCGAAAAGGCAGAGAGGGAAATCACGCGTTAATGCGGATAATGCCGCATATTGGTGGTGCTCAGGGAGAATATAAGATGTTTAGCTATTTTATGAATTTTATCATCCATTTGTTGTTGAACGTTTGTCCAATTCTTTATTGCTGAACACAGTGTGACATCTCTTATATACTATAACATTCATAAAAAACCAAAACTTTCTTCATAAAAAATCCAAACTTCAAAAAATACCAATAATTTCTTATTTTTGAAGACATTTATTTGACAGCATAAAAATCAAGTAAAGATCTTTTTTGTTGTTGGCCTTGTAATGTGTGGGTCTATTTTAAAAGTATGACGTCTCGAAGGACTTATGAGGTACATTAACGGTTGTGTACAAAAAAATAAATATGTTAAAAATTTGTTTTTAGAATTCTCAACTGAAATTAAGACTTTAACTTTTTTTCTGCTATGAAAACATTTATTTGTCAAACTGTATATAAAAATTGTTCGCTATTTAGTTCATACCCATTTTTTTTGGCCATGTCTATATTCAAAAGATATTGAATTGTTGAATAATACTTGTTTACTCTAAACAAAGAAGAATTTTTTAGAGCATATTATTTAAATTTTTGTATCATATTTTCGAATTTTTATTGCTTATTTAGTGCGCACTAAACAATTTTTTAAGTTCATATATCTGGTTTCTATGCTGATCACTGTTGATTTTATTTAAAAAAAATTATTGTAAAATAAATTGAACTTTTTTGAAATTTATTTCCTCATCAATTAAAGAGGAAAATAAAAATAAATTTCTACCTTTGTGCCACCATTTAAAGTCATTCAGTACATTTCGAAATCGTCACCTATCCATACATACATTGTAAAACTAATCAACTGTTTTGTTGTTTTCTTTTTTTCTTTTCAATTAACCAACAAATAATTCATTAAAAAACACTCGAACTAACATGTTGTGTCCTTTAACGTATATTTTCCCATGGGTGTAAAAATGGAAGTGATGTTTGCTTTTTTTTTCCTATTTTTACTATATTTGTTTGACTTTTTGGAGTATGAAACAGTTTTTATATTGGAGGATTATATTGTAGTAATGGCGTTTGGTTAGTTAGTTTAATAGCAAATTGTAAAAAGCTGAAAATTAATGCTTACAAATGCTAAAATAAATGTTAACAAGTTGCAATGAAGAACGTTTTTTTTTGCATTGCTTTTCTATGCGCAGCATTTATCATGATGAGAAGAAAGAAGCCTGGTGTGGTGGACGATACATGAAGTTGAAGAAAAAAAAAAAAACAAAATTGAAAGAAATAAATACAAACCCATAATGATTTCTAAGGCAAATCATTAGTTTTATTTTTGTGGAGCATGTGAAGAAATCTAAAGCCCACCGAAATAAACAAATAAATATACAGACAGACAGACGTACAGTTAGAAGATGAAAAAAAAGAAAAAACAAAACGACATGACCAAAAAAATCATACCGCGTTTTTTGTATTGCCAATTTTAGTTTTGTTTAGCCCGAAAAAACGATTATATTGCAATAAATGTCATTCAAAATGGTAAAAAAAAACAACAACAATTTTCCAAATCTCTTTCTCTGTCTCTTCACTGTTAGTTTAGTTTTTTCCGCAGAGAACAAAGCAAAAAAATCACTAAAATTATTAGCTTTAAAGTTACACACTTTACGATTTGCGGTTTTAAAGTTAATATCTGTAGGGATACTACAAACGATATTATTTTTCTCATTAATGTTGCTTTTTCCGTAGATATTTTTTTGTTTGAACGGTTTGTTAGCGAAAGTAGTAGTAGGAAGACACCAACCATCTATGAATGGATGTACAGTGATTTTAAAGTGACATTTTTTGATTTACGATTTACATAAAAGAAATTTTTAATTAGTTTTTTATAACTAATTTATTAAAAAAAGAGGCACGTAAACCGTGTTTATCAATCAACTAGCATAGAGACCAATTGTTAAATTTTCAGTAGATGGCTTCAAAACGAAATATGTATATCGGGTAATAAATATTAATTACATTAGGCAACACAATATCTTATTTGGACGGTGGTATTTGGCTTTTCTATTAAAGAAAAGGTAAGAATGCGTCGTAGGACACGAATAACAGCAGCGAAATGGTTTGCTCGTTTTCGATCTGAAATTTTGATGTTAAAGGTTCACGTCCCTCTGATCGACCAATCATTAAAAAGTCGATGGAAAAAAAATCGTGGAAGACCAGCACATTTTCATTATCATCATACTGACCAGATATTATTGCAGTAAACTGCGGCCCATGGGATCTACTGTATCCTGTTTGGCCTGTAGTTTGTAGTAAACCTATCAAGAACCCCACATTCACACAATATGTGTTCCACTGTCTCTGATGCCTGGGAACTCAGCCTACAAACATCCTCTTCAGATGCGCTTTTAGTCTACAGAGGCCCGTGAGAAACTCCGTTGGGAGTTGCAAGTTTGGCCTGTCATAATTAAGAACCTCAGAGCGACCCCCAAATAGCGGACTGATCGCCGCACGAAAGTCTGCTTTAAGCAATCCAGAGTTCCTTGCATCTGGCAATTTCGCAATTTTTTAATAGTTTAGTAGGGTGGTAGTAAGTTGTGCTAAGTTGTGAACCGATATAGGGTGCCATGGGACGTTTTCTAGCCAATGCATCGTCTGTTTCATTACCATCTATTACATTGAACCCTAATAGCAATATTTGACAAGTCTAGATGTCATACAATTCGAGGCAAGTGCTCTTAAGGCAGCTTTAACGTCAAGCTATGACGCTAAGATTTAGCAAGAATATCAACAACAAATGTTTCAACTTAACAAAACAAAACAAAAAAAAACTCAAATCGGAATACTGGGGCCGCCATACGGTGGTTATTCCGGAACCTTTTTGATCCAGGTAGTGTGTTATATCTTCAAGTAAAATGTCGAAATTATTATATTATTCCAATAAACATCCGTTCGAATAGAAAGTTCTTGTTGAAAAAACCAATACTAAAATTTCCAAAAGTCATATGGAAAAGTGGCTTAAGTCGACTTAAGCTATTCTTTCATACCGACACAGATATGTATGTATGACAGAAGAAAAGTTGCGAAGAAAAGAACATCGAATACGAATGAAGTTTCTTCAATAGAGGTGTATTCTTTTAGATTTCTTTCGACATTATCTCTAAATGTGATATATCTTTGGTGATAATAAAGAGTAGCTTAAGTCGACTTAAGCTTTTCTTACATATCGACACAGATATATATGCACGACGAAGGAAAAGTTGCGAAGAAGGAAATATCGAATATGAATGGAGTTTTTCCGAGATTGTCTATAAATGTAGAGTAGCTTAAGTTGACTTAAGCTATACTTGCATAACGACACAGATATATATGAAACTCAGAAAAATTTTATCTTTAAATGTTATTCCGAAGTTTTATAAGCCACTATTAAGTGCCAGATGGAAAACACTGTTCAATTCTGAATAAAAAAATTCTGTTAAGTTCGCACAGAAACTGGTGGAAAAAAAATGAAAAACGTTATCATAGATTTTGGATTTGCGTGAATAAAAATACAAAACTGTCTACTTTATTAGACTCGTATGTACATTTTCGACTACTAGACGTATATGATATGTTTGTAATGTATGTGGGGTTTCTTTTAAACATTTATTTAAATTTGGTTTTATTATATAGCTTTAGCGGTTCATCGTTTATTATGTTTTTTTTTTTTTTTTTTTTTTTGGTTTGCTTGCTGTTGATTTTAAATGCTAGTTTAAGGAGAGGTCAATAAAAAAAAGTAAGTTTACTTATGGATTTGGCGGTTTTTTAGGTTTTTTGTTTTGTATATGAAACAAACAAACTAAATTTAGTTTACCATGTTTATTGTTGGTTGTGGTACACTATTTTGGTTTAGAGAAGTACACGAGTACTTTGGCGAAGATGCCAACAACAATAAACAATTGCATCTTAAATTGATTTTTTCTATTTAGTTTTCCCATTTGTTTTTTATGTTCATTTGGAAAATTTATTTGTTTTTGTTTTGTTTTTTCCATTTATTATATATATTTTTTATATATTATTTTTCTGTCTTTTACAATTTTATATGGTCCATGTTTGGTGATTTAGAGTTCGGTAATAATTTCTTTATTTCTTTCTGTTACCGGGTTTATCTAACATTTTGTGCCTTAAAACATGATGGTAATTGTTGGTATTTCGGGTTTATCTTGATGTTTGTTACGCATAAATCAAATAGGTTATTATCCATTTCAAATAAGAGCGATCAAAGTAGGCTTCATACGTAAATCAAATGGAGCATGTATAGTGAGGACCGAAACCAAGTGCATGTTTTGAAGTTCAACAGAAAAGTGCTTATAAAAATAAAACAAAACTTCACACGTTAAGTTCTTTAAAAAAAACATAATCAAAAAGTATTATACTGAAATGAGAGAATTCAAATCATATAAAAAAATCCGCATACACTTAGTTTGGTACTTTTTGTTTAAATAAAGAGGAACACAATTATCGAAGCGTAATTATATAACAAAAAACTTAATATAAAGGAATTTTTTTCGAGTATTCATTGCACAGTTGTTGTCGTACAAAAATTTTCTACACTAGAACGAAAATTTCTAAGCCATAGGGACTCTGTAAAACGAAGTATTCATTTAAAGGTCTCTATACAACGAAGTCAAAATGAAACTAAAATAAATTTTATGCAAAATTATGTTTTAAAACATCGAGTTCTAAATGGATTTGTAAGTGTACATATACGTAAAATGTTTTATTTCATTGCATAGAAAAACCTTATTTAAAAAGAATTGTTTTGTATTTTTTAAATTTTCGATATTACGTATATTCGATTTCGATATTTTTGCTATTTGGTTTTTCAGTGTGAAAAAGATTCGGGACATGTTGCAATGCCAAAATGCTCAGTATGGTTTGCCATTTCAACATGAATAGAGTAACAAACAAATAACGCCTGCAAATTATTAAGTTTTATTATCAAAATTCGTGCTGCGTGAGAAATGTGTTTTTCTATCGAAAAATTATTTTTATCAACGAAGCTCTGGCTCAATGGGTACGTCAATAGACAAAATTTTCATATTTAGAGGCAGTTCCAAAGATGCCAAAGCATCTTTTTGGTGCGGTTAGTGCGACTGAAGTGCTGGAAAAAGTATGCCAAAATTGGAATTTAAGGATGAACCACCTATGGCATACTCGCGGGTAACATTTACAAATAATAATCTATAAAAAGTAAAAGACAGGCATTCATTTATCGCCTCAAATAAATATTTCATTTACTTTTGTAAATTTTCTATTTTTTTTTTTTTTCCAATTTTGAAAACCCAAATGATTAAAAAATTACCCTATACAAACTTATACTTATACAACGAATCAATAGCTATAACTAAGTATTTACGATCGCCTTCAGATTCGTACTTTACATCAAAATTATCTTATTTACAGTGTTGGAACAAATAATAGAGACTCTATTTTTTCAATATATCATCAAATTTGATGTATTGAAGTTCCTTGATGTATTGAAGATCCTTATATTGTATAGCGAAAATTGTTCAGACCATGAAGTGCTGCAAAACTAAAGTAATTAATGCGATCCAGTGAAAGAAACTACAGGGACTATGGGAAGAAAGCATCGAATAACTGTCGATTTTAATAATTTTTTAATTCGTTCTTCAAATATTAATCCCTTCAAGTCATGAAAAAGCCTCAAAAACGAACTTAATGTTTCAAGTCGTACAATAAGGTAAAACCTTAATTTCTCAGCAAACGGAAGCAATATCTGCACCATAATAGATAGAATAACATGCTATGGTCTGACGAAACGAAGATTAATTTGTTTTGTTTGTTTCATACTTTACTTGAGTTAAATAAATAAAAAATTTGATAAACTGTTAAAATGTGTCCCTAATATTTGTTCCACCACTGTATATGCACCTATCGTCAAAGTTTACTCCACTTCATCATGATTAGATAGATTGTATCGAGCTAAGCGGTAAATATAAGTCTGCGAAAGGAGTTTACTTATTAGAAAATTGGGCAAAAGAGTATCATCGAGATTAGGACTTCACCACCTGCTATTCGATGAAGGTATTCGGATTGACGATCAGGGCTTAATTGGCGGCCTAGAATAAGGTATATTAGGGCATACAATGAGATAGATTCATTATGGTATGAATATTTCGATTCATATAGATGTTGGAATTCTTACCAAAGCTCAATTTGAGATTAATGCATTAAAGTAACAAAATGCTTGCAATCTGCTTGCTACAAATTGTCAAAAATAAAATAAACAAATTAATATCTGTCTCGATATAGAATAGAGGCTTAAGTCGACTTAGGCTTTTTTTACTTACCGACGCATGGGTAGTCTTGTGCAAGACGTAATTGAATGCAGTCCTTAAGACAGTATAAGTAAAGACCTTGTCTTCCCGGTATTGAACGTCATAGTGCATCATCGTCACAAACGGTGACAATGCTAAATCACCGATGACTGACGATGAATTTTCTTTGGTTTCATACGTGACTTGCAAGTAATTGTTCAATTTTTCATAGATGATAGAAGTTGATTTTGTCTTGCTGGCGTCCGTTTATTAATGAGCCCTAACACACAAAATCATCGAGCATCATTAGTCTTTTATTCGTTAACTAGGGGGGGTGTGACAGACAAAATCCTGCATCGTTTACCTGAAGTCGACTCATAACAGACAATGTCGCTAAACTTCAGCGTTGTTTAGTATGGTGACATTAGAGTGACGTTGTCATTCATAACTCCCTTTGCTTGTGACATGTCATGTATTCGTTCAGGAAATTTTTCGTTAACGATAATTTCATATAAGTTTCCATTTTATACTGATTTTGTGACTTTGATTCATCGATGGAAATATCATAGTGACAATGTTGCGAATCGGACCTAAACAGCATGAAGTACCTGTTAACTCGATGTGCGGTGACGTTGCAAACAGTGGTAAAGCAGACAGTTACATAGTATGCAATTCTTAAGCATGGATAAGACAGACTGAGCACGTTAAATACATGAATTGTGTTTCTAATAACTTTGCTAATGGATTTTCTCGTTTTGCACAAGAATGACTCTGGGTCTTTTAAATTCAAATCGAAGAAATTATGACATAAGCAGTATTATGTGTATGCCTATTGATTATTCCTGAATTGTATCCTTGATAACTATGACAAATAATTTTGTTATCGTCGTACACAGGCGTCACAGTGGGCGTGCTTTTTTTTAAATCAAATTATGTTATATTGGGCACTAGCAGGATTTTTTGTTTGTCTATCTTATGGAACCGACATTGAACAAAATGTTTAATTTTTTTCCTCGAATTATTGAGATCTTTGTTACGTTGAAGCAATGGTGTAGGATATTAAATGGTTGATCATTGCCGAGTATAATTTCGTTATTTGCCGTTGTTGTTGCAGTTTTCTGAATATGTACTTAAAAGATCAAGATGTTGTGAATGCACTTTTTTCCTACATTTTATTGTGGAGCTTTTCTTTTATATATATTTTTTTTAATTTTCCAACTTTTTTTTTTTGTTAATTTTTTTTGTAGCGCGAAAAAAACTGTTTGGTTCCCACGTTATTTTGTGTGGAAATAAAATCTGTTTGATTTCGATTTGGATTTAGTTTTTGTTTTTCCTATACTTTATTTATATATAAATATATTGTAATAGTATTTCACAAATAACAATCCTTTCAAGCAATTTAAAATTAGATGGTCTCAACAAACATCATCACAATCACACACAATTGTTAGTTGGCCAAAAAAACATCAATGTGCTGTCTGTCTGTCTGTCTTCCTCAGTATACAATCGACAAAGACTTTAAGCGTCATCATTATTATCACTATGATCATCATCATCATTATCATCATTAATATCAGCCATACACGTACCATATTTAAAATTGCCTGAAGTTCAATTATGGTATGGTTTGGCTTAGTTTAGTTTAGTTTCGTTTGATTTTAAATATATACTCGTAAGAAAAGAAAAAATTACATTTCGGATTGTAATTTTTTGATCATAAAGTGAAATGTTCAATTTTTATTCGAACATTTTTGCCTAAATTAACATTTAAGTCTTTTTTGTTGGAGTTTTTTCTTCTTCAATTTTTTTATTATTTAAATTGCTTTAAACTCTATTTCTAATGTTTATTATTATGTTTCATTTCATTTCTTTTAACTCCTGCTGCTGATGTTACTTTTTCGTTCAAACGCCCCCTTTTATTTTATTTTTTTAATGGTATTTTTGTGTTAAAGATAAAAATCGTTGTTGAATTAATTTTTTTTTCTGGTTTAATCGTGATTTTGTTTAACATTAAAATTAACAATCATTGGGTTTTTTTCTTTAAAGAGTTTAGTTAGAGGATGTACTCGTATTTTGATTTTCCATTTTTGGTTATTTGCAAACAAACAATTACAAAATGTCAGTTATTATTCTGACAATGGGGTCAATTTATTTAGTATTATTGTAATTCAATTACAGTTTTGATTAGCATTATTATTATTATTATTGTTGTTATTGTACAAATTTTGCCATAAAAGTGATACAACTGACCCACCACAGTCGTTAGTTTGTGTATACATAATTTGTAATCAATATTTTAATAGGCTTTTATAGTTTAACGCTCATAATTGTATTATTTGCAGTCGTTTGTATTAGTAAAAATATTAATAAAAATATATTAATATTTGAACAGAATATTAAAATATCAGAATGACCGTTGTTTCAACAATTTTAAACAATTTTGACATTTTTATAAGTAAGTCTTAAACTTTTTACCCATTGTGTATAAATTTAATCACCCAGAGTTCAGTATAAGTGAATTTCGTAACTTTGATATTTTATAGCGTGCTTACAGTCAACGGTACGTCTCACAGTTGGTTATTTCCATAGAACGAATGGACAAAAATAGAATGAGTCGTCGTAGATAAATGAAATCTCATATAAATAAATTTCATTCATTATTATATATATATTAATTCCCATAATTTTCCATGAAGGATCATGGTGACTTCTTTTGGTCAATGAGCTGCACCCTATTCTATTTTTAGACTCAATGAAAGGGACCTACAGTTTAACGCCGGCTCCGAACATCAAATGCATTGGAGAAATTTTCAATAGTAATAATACTCATAACCAGTTACTAGCTAATGTTATGAGGTGATCCACTGTTGAAAAGCATTTTCGTTTTTTCAAATGGTCAGGCCTGCTATTGAACCGACGACCTTTTGTTTGGTAGGCGAGTGTCTTACCTACCAAAGCGGCACACAATCTCAATTATTTGGCACACAATCTCAATTATTATCTACAATCTCAATTATTATATACAATCTCAATTATTATATACAATCTCAATTATTATATACAATCTCAATTATTATATACAATCTCAATTATTATATACATATATATATATATATATATATATATATATATATATATATATATATATATATATATATATATATATATGCGCGAAATTTGCACAAAATAGGACTCGCTCACCGCCCACAGCTCACGTATATATAAAACAAAATAAAAAAAACTATCTTAAGATACATGTTTATATCTAATTTTTTTTATAAAAAGAAATTTTTTTGAAAAAAAAAGAATAAAAATGTATTGTAATCTGGCGAAAATTCGATGTTATACTGCAAATCATGAATTTGAATAATAACTTTTATTATTTTTGTTATGAATATATTATATGTACGGTTATAATCTAAATTATTTATAATATTTTATTAATAAATTTGTGAAAAATTCTCTAAATTATACATTTTTAAAATTGTAGGACAAAGTCGATTCTATTTTTTTTATTTGGTAGCACATATTATATAGTTTCAAAAATAGAAATAAAAAATATATATTATTTTATATATTTTCAAAGTTTTATAAATTTAAACATTTTATTGAAATAAATGCATTTTTTAAAGCAGTAAAAAATAAAAACCATAATCAAAATTTAAAACTTTTTTCTTCTATTTTGTTTATAATATTGTAAAACAACAAAAAGTTAAACCTTAAAAAATTTCTTGAATAAATAGAGTTTTCACAGCTATCTTTCCGAAGCACCTAAAATCCAATTTTTTACTTAGTGTTTTTTATCACAATATAAATAAGTTGAGTTTTGCCTCTTAGTTGTCCTAGCAAGCAACCGAAAAAAATCGTTTAGTATTTTATTCAGCCGATAATTAGCTTTCAAAAAATATATATTTTATCAAAATCAGTGATGAGTAATTTTTGTATTTTTGTCTTTGGGACAACGCATCTTGCGTCTGCCATTTATTTAGTTTGTTTTGGAAAATAACCATTAACAGAAATAGCGTTTAACAAGTACTAATGATACAATTTTTAAATCAAAACGGGTATTCTATTCAGACAACATTCCGGAGGTTGTACTCATTTTACAGTCGCTGTTATAGTCATACTATGTGGTAGATAAAATTTAGTCCCCTCGTTCAGTGAACAGGGAACAAATACCCTTAACACCACCGAAGGAAACATCTCCGCGTGTTTCGCGTCACTTCCAAGAACTTGACCTTTTGTAAAACATATCTTGGCGATTTTTACGTCGTGATTTGGGCCTACGCCTGTATCAAATTCAAATGATCAAAAAACTCAAGTTAAGCGCAAGCACAGATAACGCTCATCTTCAGTGATGAGTCCTATTTCTGGATAAATGAACACGTCAACAAACAAAATTGTAAAAATTGAAACGATACTAATTAATACGAGATAAGAGCATCCAATGCATCCTCGAAAAGTCACTGTTTCCTGCGGATTTGGGATCTTTGAGAACGATGTTGGCCCGTCTATCATTGTTAGTGCCAAGTGCTATATAACTATGACTACTAACAGCTTTTAGTTTGAATTGCATGCGAATAAAGTACTAACTATAGCGGAGATGTAACGAACATTTGCACGATGTTATATTCCATACATAATGGCCTTGATATGGACTTTCAAAGAATAACAAAATTCGAAGATACATTACAATCATTTTGTTTTATTTAGGACGTGCTTAATAAAAGGCTCATTTCCACTGGGAGCACAAACAAAATCCAAGCCTTTGCGATGTTAATTTTTTTTTTTGTCATGTACTCTGCTGGCGACTCGAACCTGGGAATTTTGTTTTGTATGCGTGCGCTTTAACCACTACATTACGTCACCCCTCTACGTACGACAATAATGTTTAAAAAATATCATTCGTAATCGGTGGCAGAGTCATAAATGACACTAAGAAAAGTAATGCTGTGTGTTTGGTGGGATTGAAGGGAATCAATAGTAAACCATGCACATATTTGATAACCTGGAAGAAACTGTGTGAGCTTGGCTGGAAAGTTTTGATGCATTTGCTATATATCCCTGACTTTGCAGCTTCAGATTATCATTTGTGTCGATCTCTGCAGAGCTCTCTTAATGGTGTAAATTTGAATTCCGCTGAGGCCTGGAAAATGCAATTGGTTAAGTTTTTTGCTGAGAAAACCCAGAAGTTCTACACTCAAAATGGCGAAAGTTTTTAGATCAGAACGGTACTTATCGATTTAATAAATAATTATTATTGTTTCAAATATAAGAAAAAGCTGTTTAATTTTTGTTCAAATTGTTAACCGAGCTGAACTGATCATCATGAATTCATTTTATTGTAAAGGCCTTTGGATTCCTGCTATTTCTCTAGTGATTTCCGTAACATAAACCACTTTGTAGGTGGGCATAGTGATGTTTTTTTCTCTCTCTTTCTTCAACTGCATTTCTATTCTAAAGTTCATTCATCGCCAAATGATTTTCTGCTGTCATTGATTTTTATTCTATTTGAAAGTTATTTAATGCATCGGTGATTCCTCTTTTTATATAAATCCCCGTACATTGTGTTTATTCGATACCCTTGACTATATATTTTTGTTTGTTCGTTAAACTAAGCTTGAGAAAATGCTTAAAACATAGACGAAGTTGTTATAGGAGAGGAGTACATTGAAAATATACAAAAATAAGGAGAAAGAAAAATTGTATCCTATAACTTACATACAGAAAGAAGAAGCCTACGTCTTTAGTTTTGCCGTCTTTTTTCGTATTCTTGTTGCTATTATTTCTTTGGCATATAGAGAGAAGTTGGAAGAAGAATGTTTTCATGCCGAAATGCATGATGATGCAAATGATTACCATCTTTGGTTATTTTTGCTTTTCTACTAATAATACCGAAAAAATAAACTTTAAAAGGGAGAATTAAGAATAAGAAAAAAATGATGCAAAAAGTATTGGTTTAAAAATCCATTGATAGTTTAATGTAGAAAACAAATATTGTAATCGTAAGTAAATAAAATGTATTTATGTATCATGTATATAAATACCATATATGTATGCATGTATATGTATACATATGTATACATATGAACGTATGTATAGGTATATGTTTGCGTACAAGGAATTTTTAAAAGATAACATGCTTATATTGTTACAAGTCATATCATACTGCTCGTAAAATACAGTCAAAGGTTGCAAAAAATGAATAGAAGTAGAATGACAAATCATTCTCTGATTTTCGAGGTGTTCGAGTTTGGCATTAAGTCCCCAGGTGGAAACTTTGGGTGAGTAAAAGATACGTTGTACCCCGCAATCGAAGACAATGTTGAACAGCAGTGGGGAAAGCACGAGATTTGACGACGGAATACGATATCTTCCATTTATTTCGATAATTTGTAAGGAGTTCCAAATAGGCGAGTATAGTGTCAAAAGCCTCATCTTTGATATAAATAAAAGCAAGTTAAAGTGGCGAACGCTCAATAATGATTCGTAGACTTTTTAGGTGATCTGTATATTATAGATGTAGATGGAATCCTGTTTGTTCGTTGCATAGCATCGGACAGAAATTTGCCAAAGTAAGGTGACATTCCAAACAATCTCCTCATCGTCAAAAAGGGAGCCATCCCTAGCCAGTCTGTAGGTCTATGGGTATCCAGGATGATATCCAGTTACTTTGCGCTATTCGACAACCCAAGTTTCACTCCGTACCTTTATAACTTCGTTTGATCAATACCAATTCCAACTTCCATGGATTTACACTCAGGCCATTGTTAATGCTCGGCCAACTAAGTAGGCCCAGAGACGTTTGCAAACCTGCGAATTTGTATTAAGATATTTACCGAACACAGACAACGGTAACGACATTCACAACCGCTACAGTCTGAAACCTGAAGAACAAGAATAATAATAACAAGAACCAAGAATGCTAAACAACAAAAAACAAGCGAACAATCTTACAAGCATATAAACGACACAATTACACAATCAGACAGTCACACCGCAGGCCAAAATCCAGGAGAGTACGCTCACAAAATACTGCAGATGATGCCGCAAGACAACTTATTATTCCCTAACTCTAGAACCCCTCCTATTAAAAACACCGCAAGCAAATTCGCCGAATCTTTTTATTGACCAGTCCTTCCACAAAGTTCGACTAACGTTCACCACATCTTCCGTTATGAAAACTCTTATTGCCTCCAATTGCCGCGAATCTTCCGGTCACATCCACACCTACAATCAGCAGTCCCTTTAAGGCCCTTTATATGCAAAAATGCATCTAGCAAGCCATGTCCCGTCAGTAAAAATCACAGCCTTAAGCCGAAGCCGAAGTCCAGTATAAACCTAACGTCAGGTATCAACCCATATGTGACCCTTCCCTTCGCTGCCCGTCCAATGTGCCTGCCTGTTCTCAATAAGAAACCCATCAAGAAGTAACTTAAAATTTCTACACTCCCATACACCAGGTCAGAGGTAGAAACACAATCAGTATCCAGAAGTGATAGTACCTTCTTGACCGTAATATCATACGTCGTATTACCTCTAAGTCAAGAGGTGCTACACCTACCTATACCTGTAAAGCGCCCGCCGACACAGTTCTATAAAGCGTCACACATGCCAGTAAACCACCCTATAGACAGACAGTGAGTCAGTGTTTAACGTGGATGCCTGCCCTAAGCCTTAAACCCACGGTGCCCGTGGTACAGGTGAATATAATGCCCACCAACACTCCTCACTCATAATAGTCACAAGTGAGTACCAAATTCAAAGGCGCGTTGTTAGGACACTAACCTTCACACATTTGTGAAGTTTTGGTGACCATCTAAACACCTGCAGTGATATGGGTTGCAGCAGCCGATTGAGGAGATGCAACACCACACCGACTCACGCTCTGCCTGCGTTTAAGGTTTAAAACTACAGCCAGAACCAAGCTCCCACTAGAGGGGCTAATCAAAGTCAGGTAGGAACCGAAGTTTTTGGGGCTCCTGACTCCCCCGTACTACCAGAATACCACTGGTCAGCCTTAGTAGCACATGCGTATTCGCCCACGTGCTACCTCTAGTTTCGGGCCCATAACGGCCCCGGACTGGTCGCCGGTTACCCTATAGACAGTGGCAGACACCAGAGTGGAGATAAAGACCCTGTAGCTCAAAAGTTTTCATATAAATCTTTTACGCAGCTTCAGAGATTATGTGCACTTTTCTGGCTTGATAATGGGAAAGAATAGTGTCTAACTGGTCAGCTTTGATCGTGCCTAGTCTTCCATTATTTTTCTGAAGTGGTTTGCAGCTTTTGCTGACAAATTGCTTAGTGGTGCGTTAGATATTGTTGATGTTATGTTATATGCAGCAAATGCCTTGGGAATATTTATCATTAACTCGTAAATTTTCCAGGTGTGTATACTGACTGTGTATATACTTATATATTTACTTTATTGAAGAGTACAGCAGACCACCAACAAGTAATCAAGCCATTAGGTCAAAATCTTTTTTACAGTTTGAATACGAAATGATAATTTTCATGAGGATTTAATGACTTTTTTATAGTTACGAATTTCATAGATTTTTAATATTCTAATGCCATAGGAAGTTACTGTAACCGAAAACTTGAGCGTATTGGTGTATATGTACATATATTCGTATATGTTATGAAGTATATATGTAGATATTTAAGTGTAAATAGTATGTATTTATATTTAATAAAAAAAAGACTATAAAGGCTGCTGCATGGCAACCTACTGTTGCTGCCTATACTACTGCCTACTGGCATATTCTCCTCATATTCTATTAGACAACAACCGTCCTAGTCAACCTCATTTTGTATATGAACTACCAACTACCAACCATCAACTGGAGGCTAAAAGAAGCTGCAACTTTAACATAAACTTTGCCTGTTGTTGCATTTATTTTATATTTAAATTTTCTTTAGTTTTTTTTTTATTTATTTGTTGCTTTAAATAGTTTAGAAAATAAAAAAACAAAGGAAGAAAGAAAGAAAAATTGAAAGAAGACCAAAGTTTTCCTTGTAGATATAATTCTTGAGCTTCTTGGAAAAGTATCTTATGGGCTTTTCTTCTACTATTTGTTTCTTTATTTTTATTTTTTGCTTTTAACGTGAGTTTAACTCAAATATGTTATTATGAATTTTGTTATTGTTTTTGTATTTTCCTTGAAAGAAAACAAGAAGAAAAAGAAAGATTTTTCATATAACCAAAATGTAACCTTTACTACGAGGCTTGTTGAGAAAGAATAGAATAATTGTTTCAATCTGGAAATTCTAAAATTAGTCTTCTGTCCATTTCTTATAAAATTGTATTGTTCTCAACAGTGGTTTTTAACCTGGTTTTGCATTACGCAATTAAAGACTTCGTAAGATCTGCAGCTTGATGAGCAGATCTAACCACACCGTAGCCTATGTGAGTGACATGGCGATCATGGCATAAAAGAGAACTCAGCATACAGGAATGTATAAGCGACCAGCTATCCGCAGCGTATTAGGCTCCTTTGAGTCTTACACTCCTTGAAGGTACATCGATTGTTATCTACACTGGCGGCATTGCGTTGGTCGTTGTGAACTAACGCTTCGAAATTCTGGAGGCAGAGCGCAGCGATGCTTTCGGCAAGGGTACAGAGGTGGCTGGCCTGGAATTAACAGCATAGGAGACAGAAGCTGTACTGATAGGTGCACACAGATGTATGCGGCAAATGAGAATGTGTATCGGTAGATAACTTCACAAGAGGCTATAAACTACCTTGGCGTGATAAGCGACACAAGACTTAGCTTTAAGCAGCACCTGATAATGATTGTCGAAAAGGCAGAGAGGGTGAATCGGGCGCTCACGCGGATAATCCCGAATATTGACGGTGCTCAGGGAGGGAGAAGGCGACTTTTATAACTGGTTGTGGTCTCCGTCGCCCTTTTTGCGTCACCTACATATATGGGCGTGCGCGAAAATTACTACGAACAGCATAGGTTCAGAGATGCTCTGCGTTAATAGTCTTTTGCGCATACACTACAGTGTCCGAGGAGGCAGTTGCTGTAATATCTGGAAAGATGCCGATATATATCCATGCAATAGAGTTGTGTCGTCTTTATAGTGTGCGTTCACGATTTGTTGGAGAATGACAGCAAAGCTGGCAAACCCACCACAACGGCAAATTGACATGTTCTTAAACCCTGTGTCCATTGTGGATTACCTAACGGCACGGCGAACTGGATTATTATCTTACACAGATTCTCTCCGGCCATGGGTGTTTTCAGCAATACCTGCACTGTTTTAGGCTGGCGGATAATCCTATGTGTCCAGACTACCCAGGTGAAGTCGAAACCGCGGAGTACGTTACATTCGAGTGGGACAGGTTCACCGGCGAACTTTGAGCACTTGAGGGGGTTAATTGCATCAAACTTGTCGTAAAATCATACAAACTTGGTATATATAAAAGACCCATCAAACCAACCGCCATATAAGTATGCAAGACGTAATACCATACCACGTCTAAGAATATTTGAGCGGAAGATCCTAAGCAAAATCATTGGCCCAGTGCTGGATGTGATTGGTGACTATATACAAAGGCTCAACGACTAAGGTGGGCGGGGCATGTTGCACGTATGAATGGCAGCAGACCGAAAAAACCGATATTTAACTATCGATTAGGCCATCTATCAATTTAAATTTGAACCAGCGGTTATTTTAAATCTGGCAATACTTATGTATTTCTATTCTGCCACAAAATTTGGTATATTATCTATAAACGAAATGAATCGATTTACGCTCGAGCAACCGAGATTTAAACCAGGCGCCGTTAAAGGCAAGAGTTATGCCGATAAACCAGAGACAATTGAGCATTTGAAGGCCAACATTCATGGTGACATTGCCGAGATACGACCGCATACACTCGAAAATGTTCTCGAAAATTGGTCCGTTCGAATGAAGTACTGTAAGGCCAGCCGCGGCAGCCATATGAATGAAATAATATTTCATTTCTAACCGAAACAATTGTACTTCCCTACAAAAAAATAAATTTGGAAAAATTTCAAACCGTTTTTGCTTTATAGCATTTTGAACTTTCAACTTTTAAATGGCCCACCCTATATAATATATGCTCTGAACAAAGTGATCATCGCCAGAGGTAAGCTGGATGGTAAGGAGGACTTCTTTAGTTGGATTTGTCTGGAGGGAGGTCGAAGTCACTTTATTAAACACTCGAAGCAGCAATTAATTTTATTTTTCATGGCCTCTGCTGTTGTCGTAAGCCTGCGCTCTAACCACTACACCACGTCCTGCTCGTTTGGTGATAACATGTGAAAACTTTCTATCGACCAAGCTGAGAAGTATTATACACCTTCAGTTATGGTGGTTTCTTAAGTCGCCATTTTTCGGAATTTTACAAATTTCCCCTTTTTCAGCTCGCTATCTACTGATCCAGTTATCCAAAAATCTGCCATGTGTGGCAAAATTACATACATACGTGCACTAAATCGGCTTCTAGCAATTCCGGTGAGGTGCCATCTAGGCCAGCCACCTTGTTGCTCTTGAGTGATTTTATTGCACTAACAATCGCCGGTTTAGCAGGGCATGAGGTTTTAATGTTGCATTTGCTGCAATTGCATGTTGCATTTGGTAGCATTTTATAGTTTAATTCTTCCCAAAAAAGCCATTTGTTCATTCACAGATGTTATAGGCTTGCCAGATCTACGAAATGCATGAAGTAAGGTGTCAACGTTTTAGAATTGAAAACTTCGATTTTGTCTGCGCGTTAATATGTGAAGTTGTTTGCAAAACTTGTATTTTATTGGATATGAATTTCTTAGTTAACTTATATTTTGAATAAACCTCGTACTTATCTTGGCTTATTTCTATATATTTTGTTGCTTTTTCAAATGCTTAGTTTGTGCCACAAAAATATGAAATGCCGTTGAAATATTTTGTTTTTTATGCCACACCACCACCATGTGTCTTGAGGGAGTCAATTTTTATAATAAAAAAAAATTTGGTTCATAGCAGAGCGCTAATATGCATTTTCCTCATACGACGAGTGAGTAAACTGTTGAACAGTTTACGTTTCGAGATGAAAAATGTTAGGGAAAATGCAAAAGAGAAAAAAGCAAACATTAATAATTTATGCTTTCATATGTAGAAATGTTATAAATCATTGATTTTAGCAAAAAAAAAAAGCGGGTAAAGAAACTACCAATTGCCTTGCAAGTCTATTTGGTAAATGCGGTTTGCTTAAGCTCCTCATATGCCTTTTAAAATGCTGTGAATACAACGTACATACCCGTACATACATATATATGCCGAAAAGTATTGAATTTCAAACGAACACTTGTAATAAATTCTAAATATTTGTTCGTTTAGCGACAGAAAAAAAAATTATAGAAAAACGTTGACAATATCAAATGTATTCAAATAAATTTTAAGCTACTTTTTGATAAAATACGAATGGAGTACCTCTTGCAAAAACGCCAGTTTTTTTTTTCTTCCAATATTTTCAATGCCCATGTATAATAGTTGCTGTTGCTAAAATTTACGTTGTCGTTTAAGTTTATGAATGTTGTTGTGTTGATTAAAATGACTGATTTCAGCTTGACCTGCTTACAACTTAAAGCAATAATTTAGAAATTGCTTGCCTTCAGTTAATATTCTTTCAATAGGTTATTACACTTAAGGGTATTTGCTGATGGGCAAGTATGAGCATGTGAGTGTTTGTTTCTACACTAAAATCAACAAGTAGAAATACAGTTTTTAAATTTTTAAAATACAATAAATAATATACAGTTACAAATCCAACTTTGTTTTAATATTCAAACATTTATCGTAAAGATCTAACGAGTTGTCTGCTGACGACATAAAAAACCGTTATTTCAACAACAAATTTTGTACCGTTTTCCAATTGCAGCTTATTTTTCTCTCAATATCTTAAGGAAAACCGCAAAGTGTCCCTATTATTTTTTACATGACTGTATATAGCAGACTTACATATGTACATACATATATAACCTAAAACCAAATTACATTTTTTCAAAATTACAGAAATTTTAGAATTTTTTTTAGTCTGTGGCTTTAGTTTGTTAAGAAAACTGATGAGGCAGAAAAACTCTCTTCGATGCTCATTTTTAACTACATAAGTGTTTAATTCAATAAATTTTATATGAAGTAATTAATGAGATGGTAAGACTTATAAACATTCAATTTACCAGATTGATACCTAATGTTTTTCTTCTTTCCTTTTATAGATCGAAAAGTTGCTCTTAACTTTTTGTCACACTGTTACATATACTACCCGGTGGCGTTCGTCATAATGAATTATCGTGGCAAACGCTGACAATAGTAAAACATTGATGCCTGACGCTGAATTTCCTTCGATGTTCAGCATGTAGTCGACTTATAACAGACAATGTCGTTAAATTTTAGCATGCAGCGACTTAAAAAAACATTGCAGCTAAATTGCAGCTTTCTTTAAAATAGTGAGATTACAAAATGAACTTTTCATACATAATTTTTGATTTACGATTTGTATTATTACTTTTATCATATTGACTATTGTAAGACACTGCAAGATAATTATGCCCCTTCCGGTCTATAGTTGTTTCCTAATGAACACCAGCAGATCTGACACCATAATGGTGGATAAGTCACCAAGTGAGATCCTATGTCTATCTAAACCAATCAAGAATCCCCACTTTCATATAATATGTTTTCCGCTGTCTATGAAGCCTGTGAAGCACAGTCTACAAACATCTACATCTGTGACCGCCATCTTCAGATGCGCTTTTAGTCTACAGTGGCCCGTAAAAAACTCTTTAAGGAGTTTCAAGTTCGGCCTATCATAACCTCAGAACGACGCCCAAATTACAGAGTGATCGCTGCCTAAAAGTTCTCTTTGAGCATTCCCGTATTCCAAGCATCTGACAATTTCCCAATCTTTAATTAGATGGAGGATGGTAGTGAGTGATGCTACACAGCAAGGTTTTGGATCGATATAGGAACCCTTTCAGACCAATGCATCCGCCATTTCATTAATATCTATTCCACAGTGTCCAGGTACCAAAAACAACTGTACCTTATTTCCAAGCGAAAATTCTTTCAACGTCATACGATTCGAGCCAAGTCCTCTTAAGGTAGAATATTATAACGGTCTTAAACTTGAGTCCAATGTTCAGGTTGATCTCCGCATATATAGCACTGGCTATGATAGCCTGGCAGACACTCAGTGAAGTTACCAGTGCGATCGACTAGTCTCGAACTAAGACCCCATTACGCCAACAATCTCGGTCCGGGAATTCAACCCTAAATCTCCTGCCAAAGCACAGATCCAAAGGCAAGACATCCAGAATCGAAGAAAAGTTTCGTCGCCGAGCATACCGCTGAAGCGGTAGCAAACCATCAAGGCCCCCGGGCCGCTGTTGGACATGCCCCAGTTTTACCGAGGCAGGCAAGTCTCTCTACCCTGCTAATTTATTCACAGTTTCCACAGCTTTTTTCACCAAGCTATCTCCGCAAAGTAATGGTTCTGTTCGTCTAACTTCAAAATCACAATTGTGTTCTCCGATTAAGCCAATTTGAAGTTGAATAGGTACGTAAATAAGCACAATTGTCGCATTTAGAATGAGGCTAATCCATGAGCTCTTGTCGAAACTCCATTACATCCACAGAAAATTAATTTTTGGTTTGATTTATGGGCTGGCAGAGTCATTGGTCCATATGTCTTCAACAAAGAAAATGGTCAGAATGTTACTGTCAGTGGTAAATGGTAAAGGGACGTGATTAGAAATTTTTTTGTACCTCATTTAGCTGGCATTAATCTTGTTGACATGTAGTACCAACAGAACAGAGCCGCGTGCCATATAGCGCGCTGTACAATTGATTTATTCAAACTTTTGTTGATAGAGTAATTTCACGTAATTAATTGGCCATCTCGATCGTGTGATTTCACCTCATTAGATTATTTTCTTTGGTGTTATATAAAGTCAGTTGATATCAGCACTCAAAAAGTTATTGGCAAAATAAGGCCGAAAAGTTTGTGAAATTGGTGTTCCAGATTACGCCTTGTATACGCCAACCGTGGCGGCCATATGACTGGAATCATGTTTAAACATTAATATCAAAATTGTCTATTCAAAAAAGTTCGTTTCATTGTTATTAAAAATATATTTCTTTATTATTATTTAAACTTGTGTAACTGTAAGAAAACACCAACTAGAAAAGTTCAATTTAAGAAATGTTATTTTGCATTCTCTTAAATTTTCTTTTGTGCTTAGACAGAGAAAGTTTTCCTAACAAATTGTTTAAACTTTATTTTGTATATAAACGAATTAAAAAGGCAATATTTTTACTAAAAATCGTAACTGAAAACGATGATTTCAAAACACAGGTATTGGTTCTACCCTGCGCTCTATGCACTTTCCTTTTTTGTTTCCTTCTGATATTAACATACAACATATGGTATAAATATTAGGCATATACCCTCTAGCGTACTACTTCAGATTTTAATTTTTTTTAATTTTTATGAAAATACCTATTTAGTTTTTCTGCTTTCATTTCAGGTAAGTCCTTTAACAATGTTTTCGACGTAACAAGTTTTAAATATTTAAAAATATTAAAAAAAAAATTAAAATTTTATGTAAAATAATAAAAAATAATAAAAACTACAAACAAAAACAGTCAATATTTCAACAAAAACTTCAAGGCCAAAGTTTAAGTTTCATAAAAAAGACTACCAAACCTTGGCAAAAAAAACATCCTCAATAATATACAAAAATATAATAAAAGAGAATAGAAATACACACACACACACACGCAGAACGAATGGTATGTAAATGAAAAAGAAGTCTTAATAATAAAAAAAGGAAATAAACTAAAAAAAAAGAAAAAAAAATAAAAATAAAAATATTAATGTGCAACAATATTTCTGTTGCAATAAACATAAAATTTGCAATACATCTATCTACTAAATATTTATGAACATTTATTACATCACATCACATTACAATACATTGCCATTGCATTGCATCCGATATGTATAGCGCAGCACCATAGCACAAACCATCACATCTACATACACATCAATACACGGTATGTGCAGTACACACTATACAATACAATAGCGGAGTGTTTCAGAATGTCTTAAAACTCGTCTTTTAAAGTGAATTTGTAGTGAATTGAGTGAGTGAACCATTCAAGCGAACCAATCTTTAGCCGCCGCTTTAGCAATGATGACCCTTCGTATTTTTTCTTTTCTTTATGTTACCATTCAACGTCATTCAATGGCTGGTCAACAACGTTCTATGGGCTTTAGAGATATAGTGTCGGCCTCAAATGGTAATTCAGCACAAAAAAGCAGTAAAGAAAAAACAATAAAGTTGGCTAAAAACAGAAAATGTTGTTGTAATAATAATATTCAACTCTTTTGGTGGCAGCAGCACCACCAGCAGCAGCAACAAATGTACCCCACCACTAAACATCATAAAACTACAAAATGTTCTTAAAGAGAAAAATTCGGAAAAAAAAAGTTTAACAAAGAGTTTCAAAAATTATTATTTTAGTTGTTGTTAAGCCAAAAAATACTCGACATAAAAAAGAAGTTGAAGATACCAAGCAAAAACAAGACACTGAAAGAACAAACCCTAACCACTAATGAAAAAAAAACAGCGTTCAGGCCATGCAAGCAATCGGGCAGGCAGGCAGGCATTGCAGAATTGTTAGCAGATGATGCTGAGCTCAGTACTGCTAATGCCTTATTTTTCTCTGTAGAAGGAATAAAGACATACTGCAAATGGCTGTAAAAGAGTCATGCAACAAATTTGTGATAATCATTTTACATTGACCATAAGGAATTCAAAACATTTTCGAAATAAAGTGAATGCATTCAATGTATTTTTATAATACAAAAAACATTAAAAATTTGAGAAATTGTCGACCTAAACCTTTTAGCCGATCTAACAAAGAAATCTCAATAAATTTGTGAACCTTTACTTCTCATCGATACACTTTTCTCAGCGATTCCATTCAATAACTTTGATATCCTGTCTAGCTCCCTAAAATAATCCTCCTCATTGTTGATAAATCCTTTACCACTGGTTATGAGTATTTACGCTGTAAAAAAACTTCCCTAGTGCATCAGCTGTTCGAAATCAGAGTTAAACTGCAGGTAGTTTTCAAAGAGTCTAAAACAGTTATGTGAAATGTTGTTGTGTTAGTGAGAACATGAAAATTGCTCTCTTGGAGAGAGAGAGAGTAAAGTTGATGTTTAAAAAAAAAATTAACATGCATCCACCACACATGTGCATTCGTCGCTGTTTCAGTGACGACTGAAAGCAAGAACGTAAGAATACATGTAAAATGAGCAGGGACAATTGTCCCATGAAATGAACATCAATGGTCTAAAAGTAGAACTAAGTGCAGCTTATTAATTAGAGAAGGCTCTCTTGTTCCAATTGGAATGTCGCGGGTATTACGTATGTATGTAGGTTTCGACGATAAAGGAGGCAGTGGACTGATTAATTAACTATTCGGAGCTGTATGGGCAGACAGCAGCCTTCGATTAGGACGCTCTCCGGTGTCTTCTCCACATCGTTGTTGGTATGTGAATGTGTGCTATTTCTAAACGAGATGGCGAGATATTCAGACCTAGAGACTCCGGGTGAGCATCACTCTGACACTCAAGGAATTTGTGTGGCGGATAAAATGGCTACGGATGGCTCTTTTTCTAGCGATGAGGAGAAGATTTATCACCGGGTCAGAATGCCATGTTCCTTTTGCACTTTCTGTGTCGGTTACTAGGTTACTGCTTCCTGTTGCAACTAACTAACCCCTAATCCTAAGTCCTTTAAGGAATGTAAGCACTATTCACTATCATGGCAGCACTTACAACATTTGCAACATTTTCTAAGCCCACTGTTTAATATATTATCCTTTCCAAACTAAAGAAAATATATTGCATTTACCTTTTGCTTCTAGTAACTAATCGAACATTTATATACTTTATCTATATACAATTTGGCAACAAAAACAACAACAATAGCAACTGTAAGACAAGGACAACAAACATTCATGTCTAAGTGTATAAATCTAACGAGCATTTTTAGCAAAAAAGAAAACACATTTGAACGTTATTTTTTCTTTATGCAGTGTCTTCCCAATAATCTAAGAAAATAAAAAAGAAAAAAAAGGAAGAGAAAAATGAAGTGTGTGGTTGGAAGTTGTAGAGGTTTGAATGCTCTATGTTAGCTAAAGTGCTGAGCTTTCAAGGAAACATTTCTTTACTACAAAATTTTTAATAAAATCCTATTTACAAACTCTAGGCTTTACTGTTCTTCCCACTAAAAAAAAAAAAAATTAATTCTATGAAAACGTATTTAGAAATCTATTAATTTCAATTGCTAGGAACGTCTGTTCTGTTAGACCTGAAGCCTATCAAGAAAATAGTAATAGTAGTTCTTTAATAGAATCAATTCTTTTAAGTATCATTAACATTCAACACAATACACACACTCACATTCATTTTGGCATTACATTTTCACAACCAAAGGCGTTCGTTATTTTTTTTTCTTTGCTCTGTTAACAAATGCAATTCTTCCTTCCTCCATTTGGGTTTTTCAAAACTTCCTTTAATAAAACAACAACAACAATAACAACAACTTTAAAGCTGTATCTGTTTTTTCTAAGTTCTTCAATTTTTTTTCGTGTTCCATGGCTTGTCCACATACAGTCGTCTTCGTCGTCGTTGCACACACAATCGAAAACACACACACACACACACACGCATAGTGCATTTAAAGTACATGGTATGTATGTATAGTATGTACACATGTACACGTTCATGTTGCACAAAACATCAGCATCAACGTCATCATAATTAACTTTAACTCTGGCATGATGCAGTTCTCAGTTAGTTTGTTCATTGTTTTTTTTTCTTATTTTATTTTCGTTCTGTTCTTTAGGAGTCTTCGTCTTCTATCTTTTATGATCAGCTGAAAGTTGAGGATTCTGTGTGTGTGTGTGTGTGTGTGTGTGTATTTGTTTCGTTTCTTCGTTTGTTTTTAAAGCATGTTTTTACTCCATTAAAACAGCAGTACGACGACCAAAAATAACATTTAATTCAATATAAAGATCGTTTATATCTTGTTTTTTTGTTTTTGCACAACATTGAACTATATAACACACTGTTCAGAGTGTTAAGGAATGAAATCCTTTGCTATTTAGAAGAAGTAAAACTCTGTACAGACGATTGTCAGATCTAACAATATTATCAACCTTGACAATTTGCTGACAATGTCCAGGTAATTGAGAAATTTTCATCACAATGTATATTGTCAGTTCACACGATTGCAAGACGTTTGTCAGAAAATCTGACAATCCTACACATGTTTTATCTGACTGTGATGTCACTGCTAGATGTTAAAAATTCGGTCGTCTGACAATCTAACAATGATCTGTCAATGCTTTCTCCGACACCGTTGAAAGACAAAAATCTAAGTTCACACGATTGTAAGAAATTTTCTAGATATTATTCTGACAATATTGTTAGATCTGACAATCGTCTAAACAGAGTTTAAAATTTCGCAAATTTGATAAGGAAATATAATGCAGTGTGTCTGGTATTTGCTCTTCGGCAAGGCGTTTCTAAATAGTGTCTTTAAATGATTCTTAGCACAAATCTTGATTTTCTAGTGCCAGAAAGGTATTTCACAATACTCTAAATGTGCACAATGCCAATGACAAACCGCGTTCTAAACGTCCTGGCCTGTCAATAACTGCTAAAAACGTTGAAGAAAAATACGGTGTAAAAATATCGTCTCGTTAAGGGTAGTGAAGTTGCTGTTAACGTCAGCGAAGTTCTGTTCAAAAATATATTTAAACATATTTTGACATTTAATTCCAACCCAATAAATGGCCAAGCATTTAACAACCAATCTGGTTGAATAAGCAATTCTCAATTGTGGGAGAGTGTTCAACCATAGCCCAAATCCTAAAGAGTATCAGTAACTATTTATTATTATTATGCCCTGTGGTTCCTATAAGAAACAACTGGGCTCAACAAACTCTTTCCCTTATTTATTTCACTCCACCAATTCTTCGTGTGTTTCCCTGTGGATTCCAATCAAAAGCTGTCCTGCCAGTATTTCCCTGTGTTCTGCACAGCGTGTGACTAATCCTTGAAATCGGTTGGTCATTAGTAACTACATGTCTATTATATATTTTTTAGATTCTGCAACATAAATCTTATGGGCAGGATAATATATGTTACCAGTGTTTGTTCTGAAGCAGTATTGTTTACTTTTGCACGTCCACTAGTTAATCTTTTCCAATATGCTGAAAACTTATTAAGGTAACGCCAATGAAAACTAACGTTCAATAGCAATTTATTCCACACTCTCCAAAGTTATGAATAGTATGATACCACCAGTTTGCTGAGTTATCGTTAAAAAGGTTTCCACAGGAGCGATCCACTCTTCTTTTCTGTTGCCCTATTACCCTCCTAGGCGTTGGGTAGAGTTTGACATGGGTCACTCATATTGTAATTTTTTATTATCGACGTTCGTAGATGCAATAGTTACATAAGCTTTTTCATATAATAATACCCATAACTAGTCGCTAGCTAATGATATGAGCTAATGCCTCTGTTGAAAATTTCCGGATGGTCTGGCCTGAGATTGAACCCAGGCGAGTGCTTAGCTGACACACTATAGCGGCACACCACATAAATTGCCAATGAAATGTATAATGGCCCGAATTTCCATTTACTGCTAAAACGGAACAAAACCAAACAATTTCTGAATCGAATCACTACAGGCAGTGAAAAGTATATCATGTCTACAATAATGTGCAAAAGGAATCATGGGCGAAGCAAGATGAAGTTTTCCAAGTGGTGGCAAAGCCAGGGTTGACCCTAAGAAAGGTAATGCTGTGTGGCTGATGGGGTTGGAAGGAATTTGTTCATTATGAGCTTTTACATCCCTGGTCAAACGATGGGTTTTAATCTCTATAGTCTGCAATTAACGAAATTAAAGCGAGTAAGTAAGACCAAACTACACACATCTTTGATGACACGGCAGAAACTGAGAAAGCTTAGCTTCTGACCCTGCTTATTCAGATTAACAATTGCTTCAATCTCTTCAGAATTTTCCTTAGGGTGCAATTTTAAATTCCTTAAAGGCCTGCAAAACACAATTGGATCAGTTTTGCGCTCAAAAAACCCATAAATGGCAAAACTTTATTGATCAAAACTGGACATACTTGGTTTGGGTCTTTAATTTTTGGTCAAATTTTTAACCGAATATATATCACGTACATGTTTATGTTTTGATGTTTTTAAGCTTATTGTGGATGTTCCTGAAGCGTTTTAGAAAGAATAAAGGTACTCATTCATAATATAATTGGTTTCTAATAATCGTACGTTTTTAGCAGATCAACTGATTGTCCAGTTATAATGCATAAAACATTGCAGAGTGAATTCATTCAGAAAACGCACTGCTTGTTTAAGGAATAATCTTTCCGCGTTAGTTTTCTTCTTATCTAGGCACAATGCACTCTATGAGTAGAGGAAATATTCTCAGTACTTGTTTTACGAATAACAAAAAGGATGACACCGAAACCAAAACCTGAACGTCTGAATAACAAAGCCCAAAAGAGTAAGATGCGAAGAGCATGCCTAAATTACGAGGTTTCATTCATTATATTCTTTGATTTACGTAGCGTAGTTTGAATGAAATAGTAGTGGTGTAGTGGTTAGAGCGCAGGCAAATAACAAAAAATGTTCGATTCCCAGTAGAGGAAATGACGAAGCAAAAAATTAATTTGTGTATCGAGTGTTTAATAGGGCTCAACCTCCCTCCAGACAAATTCGTCTAAAGAAACCCCCTTGAACTTCCAGTATGACTTCTGGCGATGATGACAACCGCCACACGAATGATCAAGATAAAACGCCAACTACTGGGAAAAACCTACACGTCTAAGTATGGATCACCACCACCACCACTTAGCAAAGCTCTTCACCACTACACACTAACATATGGTGTGAGCTACAGTAAATTAATCATCTACTTTGCTTGAAAAATCAACTTGATTATCGAAACTGAAACTAAGTAATGGATGCTTTGTGGAGGCCAATAGGGAGCATCAGTCAACTATTCCATACTAAACCCAGAGTAAAGCAGGGAAGTCCACTTTCACCTCTACTATACACCTTCGAACTGGCTGAGATCATGACCGAAGTCTGCTCACAGAGAAGAGGTAAAAAATTGAGTTTCTCACGACTAATCGAGGACCTGGATTATGCAGATGATATTTGTGTACTTTCACACAAGATCTCCATCATGCAGTCAAAATTAGGAGAAATGAAAAGACTGACTAGCAATTTTGGACTTGAGATAAATAACAAGAAAATCAAATCTATGAGAACTAACAATAAAAACACAGAAAAAATCATGCTGCAGGGTTCAATTGAGTATGTAGACGCTTCTGCCATCTGGGAAGTACTATGACAAAAAACAGCTTTCTGAAACAGACGTTAACAACAGGCTCAACAAAGCAAGAGTGGCATTTGGGTGAAAGCAGTCAGTATGGAAAAGTTCATACATATCCAGGCAAACCAAGCTCAGAATATTCAATTCATGTGTAACGTCAATTCTGGAACCTGGCTTGTGTCCTAACGTCATCAGGCAAATGCTACAGGTATTCACCAACAAGTGCCTTAGAATCACATGAAAGATATTCTGGCCTAACATCATAAGTCACATAAAACTATGGAATTTGACAAATGAAGAGCCCAGAAAAATCAAAGGAAGTGGAGATAGATCGGCTATACCTTAGGGAAAAATCTCAATAGTATTACAAGGATAACACTTGAGTGGAATGCCCAAGGATGATGGAACCGCGGTAGACCAAGAAACACCTGGCATACATACATACATTTTGTTATTGAAAATATTTCTGTGCGAAAAATGTACTCCTTTTCAACTCTGATTTTTATTCACTACTAATCACTGGTACTACTCCTTTGATTTTTGTTTTGTTTTTCTTATTTGGGATTTATCGTCGACGTAGTCATCTGTATTATTATTATTATTGTTGTTGTTGTTGTACTTGTAATTGTATAGTGTTAATAGTACATTAAATTATTTCAACATGAATGTACTCCTATAGTTGGCTGTAGATGCATCATGATGCATAACTTCTTCTCTTCCCTTTAATAAACCAAAGAAATTGAATGTAAAAGAAGAACATGAAAGAGTAGGGAGTCCAAAGAGGCAACAACAAAAGTATTTACTGAAATGAGAAGATGAAAAAGAAGAATAAAGGAAGATAGTGTTTGGTGGATACAGACAGTGTTTCGTTTTTCTTTCTTATTCTTTAGCGTCATGGACAAGAACGAATATAATGTCAAAAGCAAAAATAAAAAAAGTTGGTGCAACAATTGACTGAGCTTACTTGAAAAGTGCTTAGCTTAGCACAGTTCATTAATACATAGTGTTTTTGGTATTCTCTGCTTCTCTTCTTCCTTTTCTTTAAAATCCATTTTAAGTTATTTTTATGGAGAGGGTTTTTTTGATTCTCTTAGGATTTATTGGTATCACGTTTCTTGCTAGTGTGCTGTAGATTTTTAAGTTTACACCACTGTAAGGGCACTGCTACACGTTGAATATGCATATGTAGCGCGGTCCAGCATCCTTGAGCTCTTTTTTTATTACATTTACCATTAATTCTGGCCAAGAAATCAATCACAAGTAAAGATGAGCTATCCATTCATGAAATAATTTCTCAAGCACTTTAAAGAAGGATTTGTTTTCATGGTGAGAGCTCTTCATTTGACAAAATCTCTTATTGGGCTGCTATTTCTAAAATTTAAGATAAAATCTTGAAAAAATGCTGTGTAATTGGTTAGCACGTCGTAGCTTACCTTAAAAAGATGGCTTTAGCCCTCCAAGGAAGTCTGCAAAATGCGCGACTCAAGATAAATTCGGGCAAAACAAGGGTGCTTTCTATAGTGGTCTGTGAATTAACGCCATTGAGTATAGGAGACCAATCATGTGACTATGTTCTCAACTTTTGCTACCTGGGATGTAATATTGATGTGAACGTAGGATCAGATCTAGATGTAAGTCACAAGTTTAACGTGAGTATCGCTACGCTGGCGTACCACAGGGCACAATGCGTCTACCAACGCCCTCGCGCATGATTGAACTAAATGTAAGTACCAAATTCGAAGTCATGTTATTTGTACATGACTTCCACCTTGGTGAAGTAAAAAATTATAGTTAATGAGTTTCATTACGTAAGAAAACCTCGTTCAAAAGTTCGGCCGCGTTTGAATAGCCATTTTTGTAACTATTTTTAGGCGTCTTTGGTTGTTGAATGGTCCATATTCCTAAATGGCAAACATTTCACTATATAAATGGCACTTCAGATGACAGATATTTAACAGCTGACTGCCTTGACAGATCGCCGGTTTTAAAACCGCTAAATGGATAATCCGATGGTCATGGTATAAATTATTAATTTTTGCCATATAGGCGGTATACATGTGCACTCGTGCACTTTCTTGATGTAACAACGCATCAAATGAAAATAGATATGTGCGCTTTTATCTGAAGGGAGCTACAGTTTTAATTGTTCTTTGGCAGCTGGTTTGTTATAATAGATCCGAAAATGAGACAAAAGCATGTTCAATTACGCCTGAACATCGCCAAATAGCATTTTTGGAGTGGTTATGGGCTGACTACTTTATTTGTTCGATCTGAACGCTTGGCTTTAGTTGTGCTGGTGATCGTATGACCACAACGAAACTCTGTGAATAATTTGTTAACCTTCGCATTTGATGGTGCAAAGACACTCTAAAAATTCGAAAGCCGTCCAGTAATAAGTGATACCTAACGGGAGCAGTGACCCATTCAAAGATAAAAAAAGCGGTGAAGCGCTGCATTGGAAATACAAAATGTTAAAGAATTATCAAACAGCCCTCGTATTTATTTCTGTTGCCTTGCAAAGTTTGTTGTTATAAATTTTTTTGTTGTTGTTGCCAGTTATATCCTTTACTCCTTATGCTTCTCTCTTAATTTTAATTATTTTTTCTTTTCTTTTTAATGTTATTGCATGACTTTTTCTCTTTAATCGGAGTCGGAGATCTTGTATGTATTTTTGTTTATATATTCTAAACTTGATATTTTTTTCGTTTAAAGTGCCTTTTTATTCAGTTTTTTGTTTTCTAAGTTGGTCTGCTTTTGTAATATGAAATAGATTTTTTTCTGATTTCTAATGCATTTGTTTTCCGTTTTTTTCTGTTTTATTTATAAGAATTTGTCTAATCATCACTTTAAATCGAAAAATTTGTAATTCCATAGAAAAAAAATCACTTCAGTTTGTTTATTTATGTTTTCTTTTCTGTTCTTCCAACAAATTCATTAATACTTAATGAAAAATAATGGGTGTTCGAAAAAGTTCGGTTACAAATTTGACCAATAATTAAACACTTTTTTATATTTGAAATGAGTTTTATTAAACCATATATGTGCCGTTTTGATCGATAAACTTGTGTTATTTTTGGGGTAAATCCATTGTTCCATCAATTTGGGACTTGGTTTTCTAAGCGAAAAACTGATCCTATTGCGTCTTGTAGGCCTCTACGGAACTTATATTTACACCATTAACCCTTAATTAGTATTCCTGTTTCTAGAAACTGAACTGACACCATAAAAAAATGCTAATAAATAATGCTTTGACACACATATAGAAGAAGTTTATACTTATATTCTGAAATAATAATCATTTTGTTAAATTTAAATCAAATGCTTATTCACTTCATTTTGAAAATTATATTATTTTAATAATATATGGCTAACAGTCTTCAACTTTCAAAGACATTTTTGTAGTGCATAGCAGGATCCATTTTGACTCCATGAAACCAGTTAAGGGTTAAGAGTATTCCGCAGAGATCGGAACAAACGATAATCTGAAGGTACAAGGTTAGGGCTGTATGGTGGATGTAGTAAAACTTCCCAGCCAAGTTCTCTGGATTCCTACCGGAATTGTTCTAGATCTGGTGTTGTCATGATGGAATACAACACCTTTTAATTGAATTGTTTACTTTAATCTTGTTAATTGCTGACAGTAGAGATCGGAATCAACCGTCTGAAAAGGTTGTATAGGGTCCGCCAAATAATTTTTTTGTTTTTGAAAATGCTATAAAAGAAAACTACTGAAGATTTTCTCAAATTTCTTTTTTTATTTGAAAGTGCAATCCTTCCGGTTAATAATGTAACATAACTTCCTTCAAATGGCTGCCCCAGCTGGCCATGCAGTAGCCTACACGATCGGTCAAATTTTTAAGCACATTATCGATTGTGTGCTGTCTTTCACCAATGGCTTCACGAATATTGTCCTTTAAAGCGTCAATTGTCTCTGGCTTGTTGGCGTAACACTTATCTTTGACGGCACCCCACAAATAATAGTCCAACGGTGTCAAATCGCAGTTCCGAGGTGGTAAAACGACATCAGCTCTGCGGCTGATATTGCGATCTTCAAAAACAGGGCGCAAAACATTGAGTGTAACTTCGGCTGTGTGGCACGTAGCGCCGTCCTGTTGAAACCAAATGTTGTTAATATCCTCCTCTTCAATTTTTGTGAACAAAAATTCGTTCAACATGGCCCGATTACGATCGCCATTGACTGTAACGACCACTCCTTGCTCATTTTCGAAGAAAAATGGCCCAATTATGCCTCTGGACCAAAATCCGCACCAAACAGTGACTCGTCTTGGGTGTATCGGCCTTTCAATGTATGCGTGCGGGTTTTCTGTGCGACAGCTTCATCTGAAAAGATGATTTTTTTTTGGCAAAATCGGCATCTTCTGTAAGTCGATCGCAGGCCCAGTTTCTCAGCGTTGTTCAAGCGTATACACAACCATATTCGTTCAGCGGAAGGATAAAACTAATTATCTGTCAAATCAGACATGAGCTAAGTGTTACCATTCACGAAATAAGCACTAGTTGAAAAAAAAAACGTTAGATGGCGGACCCTCTAGAAGCTTATAATGAACAATTCCCCTCCATTTCCACCAGACACGCAGCAATAGTGGCAATCCTTACAGTATAACTTCCCAGCCAAGCTTATTCAGTTTCTGCCGGATCATCAAATGTGTGTGGGGCATGGCGTTGTCATGATGCATCACAACACCCTTTCTGTTGATCAATTCTGTCGGTTTTAATTGAATTGCTTACTTGAATCTCGTTAATTGTTGACAGTAGAGATCAAAATCAATCGTTTGGCCAGGTTGTAAAAGCTCATAATGAACAATTCTCCTCCAATGCCACCAGTCGCGCAGCATTTTCTTTGTGTCAATCACTTTGCTTCGTCCATGATTTCTTTCGCATATCATTGTCGTACATGATTCAGTTTTCATCGCCCGTAATAATTCGCCTCAGAAATAGTTCGAATTCGTTCTGTTTTAGCAGTGATTGCAAATGAAAATTCGCTACATAAAATTTTTTATTGTTAATTCGTGTGGCATCCAAACATCGAGCTTCTTCATCTATTCAGCTTTCTGCGAATGGCTGATAACTGTTTGGTGATGAACGCCTAGTTTCCTAGAAATATTCACACTGCTTATGTGCCGGTCTTTTTCAATTTTTTTTCATGATTTCATCTACTGTAGCTTGCCTCCATATAATTGTGTGTAGTGGGGAAGATACTGGCTAAGTGGTAGCGGTGATGCCTACTTAGCATTTTAATTTTTTCCCAGTAGGTGACACTTTTTTCCAGATCATTCGTATAATATGTTTTTCATCATTTCTCATTTAGAAGGCTTCTTTAGATGGATTTACTTGGAGGGACGTTGAAGTCTATTTATAATACACTCGAAGCCGCAATCAATTTTTTTATCGTCATGTCCTCTGCTGGAGATTCGTATCTGGACCGCTTGTGTTGTATGTGTGCGCTCTAAGCACGCCACCATGCCATTCATATTACCAGAGAGTATTACATTTTAAAACCATTTAAAGACAATTGGTAACCAAATTTTTTTGAACACCTACCACCACCTTTTAAACTAATATATATAATACTGTATGTTCTAAAAGTCAAATTCGTGTGATATTGAAATCAAGTTTAATTTAAATTATACCAATTATTACTACTACTGACTATAAATATTTTATATTTCTATCCATTATGATCTCACAACATGGTTAGATGTACTTTAAACCTGAAACCTGAATTGAAAATCCCATTTTATGTTTTGCAAAATTTTCTCCAGCTTAGATTTTATTGATACCTGAGCGAATGTTTCGAGTTCTAGCATTGCCTATTGAAGTTTTAAGTAGATATCTGAGCAGTATTGTAGTACAATAAACAATTACAAAATCAGATTTTTAGTTTTTTAATTCTACAAATTAATTACTTCCACCTCTGTATCACGTTTGATTAAATTGGGTTTTTATTGAAATTCTCCCTTTGTTTACTTATTAGAGTACAAGAGAAACTCTACACAAAATATCTTTTTTTATTATTATTAAATTTGAAATAAGTCTCCCCGTTAAATACATAACAACACACACACATATATAGCATATAGGCAAAGTAAAGCTCGAAACTATAAAATAATATTCAACAGTTGCTGCGTTAATGTATGAAACCGGAAGAGAGGATTTATTTATAAAGAGAAACTTAATAATACATATTCACAACCATAAACATTTGTTTTTATAATTAAGAGATTAACAATTATTTGTTTAATAAATTATTTTTCAAATTAAACAAAATCACATTTTATTTAAAAAAAATAAATAAAAATTGTGGCCATACAAATTATGAGAGATAATATTAAAGGATAAGAAGAGAGGGGGCTCTTAAGAGAAAAATTTACCTTTAACTTACCCACACATGCAAAAATATTTTTACAAAATTTTAAATTCAAATTTGAATTAAATCTCACATTAAAACCTTGATACATACATACAGTCGTATAGTTGCCTTGAATTTTGTTGCCTAATTAAGTTATCCACCATTTAAAAACACAAACGCTTTTCTTCTCATTATTGTTTGAATAGGGTAACCAGATAAAAATTATACGAAAGCAATTAAGCAAACTAGCAAATTGCTAAGATTACCAAATTGAGTTTGATTTTGTTTTTTTAAGCTTAAGTAATGCTTAATTTTGTGAAACACTTCAGATCTATGGCTGAAACGTCTCTAATGTGGGTAGTCAAGGTTGATTAACTTCGAAACTTATCTCAAAGATTTTACGTAGACCTGTAACAAAAAACCCTGATGTCAAATGATCCCACTGGCCAGTTAATAACGAGTTTGGATTGCTGTAACGAAGTATCGTTTCCAAAGATATAAAAATAATGACGCCTACACGCTGTTAGTGCGTTGCAAGTAAGTATATGCGTTTAATAATAATAGTAATTTCCCATCATTCCTGCAAGGAGTGTAGAGCTTTAGTAAATTTCTTGAATAGCTCTCTATTCTGTGCGAACGCCTTTACTTCACTCCAACTCTTTCCAATGTTTCGCTATCAATCTGCCTTTTCTACGCATGAAGTGCATGACAATTATGGTGATATCATTTCTAAAAGGCCTGCTGACCTGCTCTAAGTCAGCATATCCTCGTCTAGAATATACGAGCGATTCTGCTTACAAATACTTAAATTGTTCCTATGTCACATGTCGCAGCGTTCCATATGTCACAACCGCACAGAAGGGTTCATTTTATATTCGCATTGAAGATTGCAATTTGGTAGGCTTTTTGCAATCGATTGTGCACATATATCTCATCCAACCCTCTGTTAGTGCTTATCTTCTATTACGTCTCTGTCACATTTTTTTCTTTGTCACATTAATCTTTAAACCAGCGTTAAACTTTATAGATCTTTGAGCCAAACTACAGATATGCTCTGCGTAATCAAAATCTTTAAAGCCAACTTATAAACCCTACGTTAAACCCTGTCGTTACGAAAGTCCTTTTTTACGAACTCCAATTTCGACTACCACTCTTCTACTCAACAGCTTGTCCTGTTTAATTCTCCAAGATGCATAATATAAACTCTTAATAGATTAAGTTAGGATAGGCAACTTAGTTTGCCTGCTATCTGCAAATTCACTCGAAAGCCCCATGCCACATTGTGCTACCCTTTAGAAGACAAAGCAAAGAAAAAGGCTGAAAAGCCTGGCATAAAAAAGTCACAAAAAATGTCCTTTTAAATCTGAACATCAAAAGTCCTTTACATGAGTCAACCGGTTGATCAAATTCGTCAAAATTATCGCCACTCTTCACTTCGTTGTCAACCTGTGTTCTCAATGTGTGAACAGGACTGCCTCTTCTTCAGATTACAGCCCATGGCAATTCTGGTAATATAGTTCGATGATACCTCTTACAGGTATGTCTAATCCAGCGCCATTTACGCTTCCTTATTTCTTCTGTCCCTTACCAGAGCATTCCAGCTGAATCCAACACTACAAAATGTCTGGAGGGCTTTCTGTAATCAATTATCCATATCCTCAACCGAACTTTCGTTTGTGGTTATGATGCTTCCTAAATAACAAAATTGTCCAACCTCCTCTACTACGTCTGTGCCACTTGCAAATCAGAGAGTGCATTAATACAGAGAGTTTTAGTCTTTGCGGCAGTAATTCTTAGGCCAGCTGCTTCTGCCATCAGCTTTTAACTCCGTGGTGTCGAAGACAAAAAAGAGTTGATCAATAGGTGATAGGAAACAACCCTGCTGAAGAATAATTCTGACTTTCACCGCTCTAATCTACTCCATAAACCCTCAATAAGACATATGCGAGTTTACAAATGACAGAAAGATTCAAATCACATAGTGATTCAGTGTGTCGATAGCTTTTCAAAGTCCATGAAACAAAAATGACAGCTGTTCGATACATTTACAAGTCTGTAAACGATTGCTAGAGCTCTTCCTGATTCCCAATTTGAAAATTATAGTTGCACAGTGTGGTATTGCTTAAAGGCTAATGTATTACAAAGCATCTTTACTTTGAACCTTTTCTACCGATTTAGGTTATTAACCACTTGCACTTCTCAAAAGATATTATTCTATCAGCGGGTAAAAACTTTAGTTACTGTGTAGTCTGAAGTTCAAAATTCTATTCCTACCATTCAAGACAAATCAGTGCAAGATAGTGACAATCCATTTCGGTGGCTTAAACCAAAGATGTGTTAGGTGGCTGAGAGTATATTTGCAACCCCACGAGAGAACAAGTATTTGACTTATTGAGCCTTGATCACTCAGAGGAACGTTGCCGGTAATGGTGCCGCACCAAACAGCCAATACTTCTAAATGTAATTTGTGTCTTGGTCGAAATATGTAGATTTTGCTCAAATAGCTTTGCTCCAACAACGTTGGACCACGTTTACGAGACGCTGTACATTTATAATTGAACCGAAATTATTTTTACATTCGTCAAGCGTGAAATGCAAAACTTTAAACAGCTGTTAACTTTTGTTGAAAAACTTTGCTATCTGGTCACTCTTTGTTAGTTTTTTTTATTTTAATTGCTCGGTTATTGTTGTAATTTTATTTACCAATTTCATGAATTTATTTCTTCAGAATGTTTGTCTGTATGAGTGAGTGTGTTAAACTTAACGGCTGAATGCCTGAGTTAATGTTCAAAATGACGTTTTGTTAGCCATTGTGTTGTGTTTTGTTTTGTGTATGAAGAAGTGCGATGATGAATTCTCTGTATGTATGTTTTCTTCTTTTATTTTTTAAGAAAAACAAAATCCAGAGTTGGTTACACTCGTACTATGAAATGAAAATTTTAGTTATTATTTATTTTTTTCCCTTTTTAATTTTACCAAAATATGGAAAAAGTTTGTGTATAATATTTGTGTTCAGTCGCGCGCGTAGCTGATTTGTAATTATTGTAATCATTTCTATAATGATAATGTGGCTGTTATTTGAGACCATGACTAAGATGGCCGAAAAGTAAATTCTTGAAGGTGTACGCAACGTATTCATATGTGTTTTCATATAAGCGAAATACGAATATTGTTCGTTTCCCATTCAATCTTTCACATTCCCGTACAAAAAGTTCTCATATTAAAAGTACATTTTGTTGCCAGAGAGAAGGATGATATCACAGAAGGATGAATTCAAATGAACAACAAAGAGATGCCTGCTTTAACTGTAGTGCGTAAAATATGTAATGAACGCAAAATTTTTGTCTATATTGTTGTTGTTCATAAGTACCTAGCGTACGTAGTAGGGCAGATTTCTATTCTTTGTTATTTTCGTTGAAACGTACTTACACACATGTAAGTGCGATATTTGAACCATGGCAGTGGTGGGTCTTTGGACAACATACCTGCAGTCATTTTTTTTAGTTTTTGTTGTTGGACTCTTTTCAAACATATGTATGTATGTTTAGGGTTTATCTTACTTTATTTGCTAGTTGAAGCAGTAAATGTTATAAATGTTTGATTTGCTCGACCTTTGCTTGCTGTTAAAAAAATTAGATCAAGGACTTGGCTTAAAATTGAAATTATTAAATACGTAAAACTAAGATCTCTTGACTGTCTTCTAAGAGTGTGATCAATCCAACGTCATTTTGCGCGTCATTAACACAATTGATATTGGTTCTTGTTCCGAACTTCGCAAAGCTATCGAACAGAAAATGCCAAGGATACTGCGAAGACAGCGATTCACGAAAACTTGCAACTCTTTCATATCAAGAGTGGCAGCGTTCCATATTTCCCCATCTGAACCTTCCCCGCGTTTGTACTGAGTGTGTAAGTCTTCGCTACATTTATCTTTACACTTGTCTCTTCCGCTGTCACCGTTACGTTACGTAAGTATGTCGCAAGGTCTGCAAAACTATGAACCAGGAGACAAATGTTATTCATGCAAGATGCATGGCGATGTAAACCATTAATGAGAAGAGTGAGTTTAAGTGAAACTCGCTGGGATGCCAAATCTCTCCATATAACATCTTGATTCAGTTTGTCGAACTCTCAAAGTCTATAAAGCTACAGTGGCGAGGGCCATTCCACCGGTTATTTCGTAATGATACGAATGCTATTAACTTGATCAAAGTAAACTTTTAAGGTCTGAATCCAAGTTGCACCTATATTAATAGTGGTGTAACTCTATCGGAGAGTTTCTTAGAAATGATATGAGCGTTAACCATATATAGCAGCGTAATATTTTGCCAGTCATTAGTTTTTGTAAGATCGACCTTTTTCGAAATATTTATCACCCAAATTGATGGAATAATTGAAAATATTAATGGGATCAGATCTTAATAGCTCAAGGTTTTTAAGGTCGCCCTTTGTTAGAATATTTATCACCACACTCTCATTAAGTTTACCGATAAGAATTTCAGATCTTCATACATCGCATACACACCTAAAGATATTTTGTTCTTGAGGCTGCTCGTGGTACTCGCGATCTCCTCGGGGGTTGAACTTACAGACGTAATGACTCACATGTGCATTTATACAGGTGATTGCTTACTATCAACAAATAACAGTAATAAGCAACCAAAACTTGATACTTCACAGTCGTGTCAAGTTCGTTCTGCTAAAAAGTCTTTGCAATGTGATTAGGGCATGGACATGTAAAAAGCGCCAATGCGATAGTTTTGAGCTTCTTTTCTTATGGAGTCAATCCACTTTCGCTTGGCCTGTCGTGTGCCTATAGATGTAGATTAGCGCCGCGTGTTCTTATCGATTTAAGTCCAGTTTAATGCTCCATCGCATCATTGTCAACTGCGAGAGTTGTATCACTTGTAAAATATTTAACACCATTTTTGGCTCTGATCACAGCAATTCGGTTAATAGCGGTCAATACAGGACATCTTTGATTGTGTTATTTCTAGAGAAATATGAGCATCTTGCTATAACTTACATTAAAACGTTGATTCATATTGGCATACAATGATGGTCGGTCGGTCGGTTTTCTCGTAGAAGATGATTTATTTTTTGGCGTGGCGTGGAAAAAATTTCGATAATATTTGTAAAGCTCTTCCAACACATTCAGCAGGCGTAAAACAATGTAGAATGAAGAGATAGAAAACTTGACATCTGGATGTCATTGATAACTTTGGAAATTTAAAATTTTACATGGTATCCTAACACCTGGTCACTCTGTACAATTTTTCATGTTTCATTTTGTAATAATTGCAAGTTTGCTGTATTCAGTCATCGATGTATTCCCCCTCTCTATGCTGAATAATTATTGTCATGTTTGCTTAATAACTTCTTAGATTTGTCAACTTCGAATGGGTTAATCAACCTTTTATCGGGTGTTTGTTTAGAGGTTTATAACTTTGAGTTGGCAACACTTTTATTTGACAATTCGATTTAATAGCTTATAGAGAATTTTTGTTTAGTTAGGATAGACTTACTCCAGAGTAACGCTTACAAATTTTTATAAAAATAATGTTTCTATTCGTCAAACTTTAAGACTTAAAGCTTTGTTCTCTGATGAAGTCCATTTTTGGTTGAATGCAGAATTGACGCATTTGAAGTGAGGATAATCCACAAGCTTTTGTCAAAACACCATTACATCCACAGTAAATAACTGGTTGGTGCGCTTTATGGACTGACGGAGTCATTTGTTCATATGTCTACAAAAACGATGATGGTCAGAATGTTACTGTCAGTGGTGAATGGTATAGGAACTATAAGGGCTTAGAACGCAGGCATACAATACAAACGACCCAGTTCTGAATCCCATCGGAGTATTTAAGAAAGAGACTTTAGCGTCTCTCCAGACAATTCCACCTAAACAAGCCACCTCTGACTTTCCAGCTTACTTCTGGCGATAATGGCAAATATCAGACAAACGCCACCTACTGGGAAAAAATTACATTGCTAAGTAAGGATCACCTTACTTAGAAGACTTAGCCATGATCTTCACCACTACACACAATCATATTGAGTCGAGCTGCAGTAGATTAATCAACTTCTTTGCTTGAAAATCAACCTGATTGCTGAAACTGAAACAAAATAATGGATGCTTTGTTTCTATATGGACTTTCTAGTCCATATGCTCCTTAGACGAGTGACGGAGAAAAAAAAACAGAAACAGGACTCGAAATGTTTTCGTATCTCATGTAGTTCGAACAGGACGGAGCCACATGTCACACTGCGCACGATATAATTGATTTACTCAAAGAAAGATCCAATCGTTAGATTTAACCCCAATGGATTATTTTCTTTGGGGTTATGTAAAGTCACTTGTCTACGTCGATAAAGCATAGGCAATTGAAAACCTGGATAGCATCTTTTGAAGAGTTATTAGCGAAATACGGCCGTCCATACAATTTTCTATCCAATAAATTCCTTTTCATTGATATTAAAAATATATTTATTTGTTTTGTTATGATTCAAACGTGTGTAACTGTAAAAAAATTACCCGATATTACCCCAACTCTCTTCCCCTATTTTATATAACTTTGTATAGTTAATCAAACTTTTTTGGTTCATTAGTTTTGTCTGCATAAAATATTTGGTCTATTTTTTTTTTAAATTTAATTTTATTAACTTTGTTTCTTTTTAATTTTTTCTTTCTTTATAGTTCTCACGATTTGCTGATGCCAATTGTTACCTATTTGGCTAATTTAACGTTTTTTTTTTCAAACCCTAGTTTTTTAATTTTTTTTTTTTTTGCAATTCCAAGTCATTGTCTTAAAAAATAAAAATAAAAATAAAATTAAAATGAATAAAAATTGTAATAATAACAACAACAATAACAACGAAAATGTAATCTATTGGATAATTGATTTGTGGGCGCATTGTTGTTCATTTCATGTCGCTCTTACATGCGCATGGTTACGAAAAAAAAAAAAAAAAAAATGAAAATGAATCTCATTTCGTCTATATACCACCATGTGGCTCCAAAGCCTGATTGTAATAAGAAAATTACTTTTGACAATAATAGACTCGTCGAAATATTATTTGAAAATCGTATTGAATTTCAAATGGATTTTTTTTTCAATTACTTGTACCCTTTTGAACAGCTTGGTGATCATATATCCGTACAAATGAATGGTTTCCATTTGTTTAATTTTAATTTTATACGATTACTTGTAATACTCGTATGTAGTACGAGTAAATAAAAGAGTCTATTGTCTGTGTCGAGAAACCTACTCCTTCTTCTACTCCCCATCCACCTCCACTTACTTCCTAAAATGGTCATTTTTTTTCTAAACAAAATTTAATTGATTTTAAATTAAAGTTCTGTCTAATACTTGCTGGTTTTTTTTGTTTCTTTTCCGTTTCAAATCTTTATTTTACTAACAGTCCGTCTGTCTTATGTGTCATTGTCTTCTCGTACTATTTCTACAGCTTATGTCTCCTGCATTCGATGTGTTCAAAAGTGTTCACATCTATCGATTTATGTTTGGAAACATATTGGTTCATTTGTAATATTTTTTTTTTGCTTACCCGTCTTTTGTGATAGACAAAATTGTCCATGAGCTTGTTTTTTTTTTTCTTTTTTTTTTCTTTTTTTTGAATGTTGGTCTGCCCAAAATGCCTGTCTGTCTGTGTCATTTGGGTGTCAATCTACATTTCGACAGTCTATTTAAAATTATTTCGTGTCCAATATTTAGTTTTGCTTTATTAAATGTAGTATTTTTCTGAAGTCACATGGCTGTGTGTTAAGTTGGTCGTGGAATAAATGAAAAAAATTGGAAAATTCATGCCATGGTAAGCTCATGTCTGTAGAAATTATGACTTACAACTGCAAAGAGCTCTGGTACAAAACTGAATTAGGTTTGGTTCGCCTGTCCATGACTTGGCTTATGCTACCAAATATTAAATAAGGTATCAAAGTCCTTCACTTCGTGGCTACTGCCGGTCAACCATTTATTCAATGATTTTTTAGTGGCATGGGTCTTGTCTATATCGACTGTTGTAAGACTAGTCTGGTCGTAGAATCCCACTGCCCAGCAACGTCTGTGTTAAAACGTCAAATGCAGTCTAATAATTAAAATGCCACTTCTCTTCATCATTACAGCTTCTGCAGAAATCATTTTATGGGATTAAGACTATTCTGGTCGTAGAATCATCCTGCCCAGCAACGTCTATCTTAAGACGTCAAATGCATGATTAAAATGCTACTTCTCTTGATCATTACAGCTTCTGCAGAAATAATTATATGGGATTATCATTCTTTATCAGCCGAGGTAGCTTGATGTAGCTTAAATTCGTATTTCGTAGAAGACAAAGAATTTTTGTTATTGTAGCTTCGAATTCTAAAAATTTAAGAGGCTTCCATGCCTTTTAAATGATCCATACAATCGGCCACCTAACACTCCCTTGAGAAAAAAGTATAATGTCAACTACAAAAATCATAACTAAGCCATAAAACACCCGTCTCTTTAAAAAACAAAAGAAAGAAAACACGGAAGAAAACTGTAGTAAGCAGCAAGGTTTCTCACCACTACAACAAATACGTAGAGGGCGTTGTTTCTAATCACAACATAGAACTTGCTACAGCAGACCCATTAACTGCTTTTTTTATTCGTCACTCTTCTACGGATCATATTGGCTTTCCACATAGTCTTCATAACCTTGTTTCAGTTTTAGTAATCAAGTTGATTTTCAAGTAAGTAGATGATCAATCTACTGTACTCGTAGCTCGGCTTCACATGATTGTGTGTAGTGGTGAAGATCCTTGCTAAGTGGTAGTTGTGGTGATCTCTACTTCGCATTATCATTTTTTCCCTGTAGGTGGCATTTTCTCCTAATCGTTCGTCTGATGTTTGTCATCATCTCAAGAGATAAGCTGAAAGGTCAGGGGGGCTTCTTTAGAGGGATTTGTCTGGTTGGGGGCTGAAGTCTCTTTATTAAACACTTGAAATCGTAATTAAATTTTTCGGTCACGTTCTCTGCTCGGCCGTTTGTGTTGTATGCCTGCGCTCTAACCACTACATCACACCACCCCCAGAAATCACCAGCTTAGCTGACAAATAAAAACTAAAACCAGACCAAAATGCTTTGTGGAAGCAATATGCTCCTAAGAAGAGTTACTCCAAAATAAAAAGAAAAAAATCAGTGTTTGGGCATACTTCAGTGGCCAATTATAGCTCTTGTAAGGTTTCCTTCACTTCTGTACTGTTCATTTCCAATATGTGCTTGTTTTACGCCCATTTAAATTTGACCATACATTTCCGCAATTTTATTAACATCGCATTTTACATCAGATCTTGACGATTTTTCTCAGACTTCTGTTGATAAAACTTTAGAGTTTTATACTAAGTGTCGTTGTTTTCAGTCAGTTTTTACGCCAGTACGGCAAAATCGGAAATCAAAAAGCTCCTGGCATTCATGAACAATTTTTAATGTGGTGATACAATTTCTGGGGATCCTATAGCTGTTTTTTTTATTGATAAATAAGTGGATGTTTCTGTTGAGCATTCCATAGTGCCGAACATACTACACTGAAATTTCTACGGCCAAATCTATTCGCGTTGGACGTTATTAAAGAAAACTCTACGGCTAACAAGAAAAGCCAATATCATATTGTAATCTATTCAGCATATCGGTCGTAAAATCTCCGTTTTAAAGTAATGTTTCGGTACCATTTAGCCACTGTTGGGTTTATAATTCATCAGAACATTAGCATTTACGTAGTTGCAAAATTGTTCTAAATTTTCGAAAGCCAGAGGCACTGAACGCTGACTAAATATCAGTTCAGAATGGCGAAAAGGGCGTGTAATGTTTCTAAGGCGACCAAATGCGTGGTTTAATATCAGACTCTACCGTAAAAAACTCGGTTCGAAGGACCATGATCATATTTACTATACTCAAACCACTTTTTATTAAGCTTATCAACGGATTATGATGACTGTAATGCTATTGTCCTTGTTATAATAGTCTGGTTATAAAATAGACATCATATTTGAAATACGACTAAGTTTATTACTTGTAGTAGTAGTGTTTATAAGTCGGGCTGACCTTAACTATACACCATCTCTTTCTTGTCAACGCCCTAATGTCATTGTTACTCATTAAGTTTTTGACATTAATCTTGTAATCTTTTGTTAAAAAATTTGTTAGAATTCATCATCAGTAAACTTTAACTGCGACCGAAAATCCCTTTGGTCTGCTCTATCATGTCAGTTTTCTTGAAAATTTCGTTATCAACCGCACAAGACTTGGACAGAGACTTGATTTACTTGTCCATAAATATAAAATATAAGTATTTTTCTTGTATTATGTCTTCTAATTACTGACTGGCTGTCTTACATCTCTGGACATAATTACTTTTTATAAAAGTTTGCTCTAAAATAGAAACAGGAATTACAACACAATGGCTTATTCATTTTTTTGTTTTCTAATTTTTTTATTTTTGTTTTTTTATTAGTATTTTAAGTTCATTTATCTTGTCTTTGAGGCTATACTTGTCATTATTAGGAGCATAACTGATGACTTAAAAATTACTTATTTGTACGTATGCATGTATGTATATATGTATATACGTATGTATGTATATATTTTGTATGTTTTCAATGTTTAGCATATGAAGTAAGTCTGTCATTTAGACATTTTTTGGCTGATAGTTCGCCTTTCGTTTTACAACCTTAATTTCAGCAGCCACCAACTAACGCTTTGAATAATTCTTTTTTCATTCATTTACTATGAATTTATGATTTATTATGTGTTTCTTTAATATTAATTATTTTCTAACATTAATGCTTTATTCATTACATACTCGTATATTTTTATTTAAATCTGTATAAGGCTTGCACTGAAAGTAATTATGCTTCTAAATGGCTGCTTGAGATTGATTGAATTTATAATTTTTTTCATACAAATAGATTTTCTCTTTAACCCATGTTTGATACAATGATTGATCAAGATTTTCCTTCCATTTAATTTTGCCACTCTGGAGTCGTAAATACTTGTAGTTCAGAGCACTAAAATAAACTCTTTGTCAATTGAAATCTAGTAGTTCATATTACAATTTTCCATGCCTTTATTTTTTTTTATCTGTTTAAAATTGGACTCGAGGACTGAAGGAATGTGTTTTTGTGAATTTATTTAAAGACTTTGACTTTAAGATTTTGTTTTAATAAATCATTCATTTGAACTAGTTCATTTATGAACTATCCTTTTAGTTTTTAGTGTATAACCACAAAAAAGTAATATTTACAACAAATGCCATATACGAGTATGTTACACATGTTTTGTATAATTTTAATAACTTATATGATATTTTGGAGGGTTAATATCTATAATTTATCCTCAATTAGCCATTGAACGAAATAGTTTAAAAAACAAAGATTTCTTTAGGCTCCAAATAATTGAATTTTATGCAAAAAACATAATTTGCAGAAGCTTTTGCTACTTTTAATTATTAAAAAAAAAAAAAACAGCTGAAGCACATATTCTACTCACCGAAGCTTGTCCTAAATATGTTCCATTGAATTTAAAGTGCGAGAGACGATTCGTGTAATTCAAAAATGGTGATTGTAACCAGGGTTGGCAACCCACTGGGTAACCCAATTAAATCCACCCGGGTTTTACACCAAAAATAAGTTTAATTTACACCAAAAATAAGTATGATTGCGTGTTTGGATTACAAATAAATTCGGTCAGTTTTTAGCTCCAAAGAGATAATGAAATAACCAATTTATCAAATCACTGCTTACATCTTTTAACCACCTCCACCTGAGTCCATTTCCAAATCCCGTCTCAAAAAAACTTTTCGCCTTTTAAGGCGCTCCAAGTTTTAAGCCGATTTTATATTTCTTTAAAGGAAGTGACATGCTAAAAGATAAACTCATATCTATTTATACGGCCTAGACCGTAAATTTAAATGACGTAAAACGTGATGAATATGTGTTGCGTTTGCTTCCTTACACTTTTTGTTAAAAAAAAAACTCTGAATAAACGATTTCTTAGCCGTAGAGCGAATTAATTTATGCATTCAACGAATTTGTTCCATAACTTAAGCAGGCCGTTATAGCGAAAGGCCTTATAAAAAGGTCTAAGTGTATTGTATCCATCGCAGCATCACTTGATCGCTCTTAATAATTGCTTTGAAACTTTTGCGACATGTTATGCAAAAGAATAACTTAATCATTTCTGTCCATCCGTTTTTCTCACAACGCATGGTTCAAACGAAATAATTGCAGTCTGCTTCAATCACCGAGTTTTAATAGCTCATAGACACAATGCCGCCTTCAAGAGTATTGTCGACTTGACAAAAAAATTGAGAGCAATTATTAAACCCCCCCCCAAAAAAAAAAAAAAAAAAAAACACCAAAAACCCAATTTAACCCGTTGGATTGAGTTTTTTTTTTTAAACCCGGGTTTTTGCCAACCCTGATTGTAACACAAAGGCAAAGGACATTAAGCCGAAAAAGTGATTCGATTATGAGTTGGAAATATAAAATATATATCAACTTCTTTGCGCGATTTCATCGTATGTTACATACTTATTTTACGAAATTTGCTTTTTGATGCAAATGTACTCCAAAGTCACAAACTCACCACATAGTAAAATATTATATCGATATTCGTAATACTTAGGGAGATATAACATTTAGAAGTTTGTTTAATGTTACCTGACAAAGCAAAAAAAAAAAAAAATATTGAAATCAAACTCTCCTATAGAATTTGTAACATACTCGTACGTTAATTTTGCGCAAATGTGTCGATATGTACGAGGGCGGATTGACATTGAAGCTACCTAGCGCTAGATGGTAGCAAAAACACAAAAACTTTTTCTTTCTTAGAAATTACGATCTGTCGAACGGCAACTGTTAAAGTTTTAGCCAAATTCATCGATTAATTTATTTGTTGTAGTCGTTTGTAGTAAGCAACTTTTGTGTTTCTTGGAAAATGGAAAAAAGTGAATTTCGTGTAGCGATTAAACACTACTATTTGAAAGGCAAGACGGCAAAAGAGACAAAAGAAGAACTTGATAAACATTACGGCGAATCTGCTCCGTCAGATTATATGGTAAAATATTGGATTGCTGAATTTAAACGGGGCCGAACAAGCACTGTAACAATACCATCAACAGGAAGGCCAAAAGAGGTGGTTACTGAAGAAAATATCAAGAAAATCCTCGATATCATTATGAATGATCGCCGGGTCAAAATACGTGAGATTGCTGAAATGGTTAACATATCATATGAATGTGTGTTCAACATTTTGCATGAACATTTGCATATGAAAAAGCTATCGGCAAGATGGGTGCCACGTTTGCTCAGTGTTGAACAAAAACAAGTTCGACAGATCACTTCACAGCGGTGTTTGGACATGGCGTATATTAATAACTGTTGATGAAACGTGGGTCCACCACTACACACCTGAAACCAAAAATTAATCGAAGCAATGGGTGGAAGCTGGTGGAAGTGCTCCGAAGAAGGCGAAGACAGCGAAATCGGTTGGCAAGGTTATGTTCACTGCATTTTGGGATGCACACGGAATGTTGCTCATCGATTATCTTGAAAATGGATCCACAATCACAGGAGAGTATTATCGTGCATTAGTGAATCAATTGGTTGATGCTATCAAGGAAAAACGACCACATTTAAACAAGAAAAAATTGCTCTTTCTTCAAGACAACGCACCGGTTCACACAGCCTTAGATACGATGTTAAAACTACGAGAAATCCACTTCGATTTAGCCCCTAGTGACTTTTTCCTGTTTCCAAACTTGAAAAAATGGCGAAGAAGTGATTATCGAAATTATTTTTATTTTGAGTAGTTCCCAAAATCGTATTTATCAGATGGTATAAAAAAGTTGGAAAATCGTCTTACTAAGTGTATTGAGCTAAAAGGAGACCATGTTGAGAAATGAATGGTTTCTGAAAAAAAAAAAAATGTTTTTTTCCTACTTAGGTAGCTTCAATATCAATCCGACCTCGTATATATAGTATTAATTTTTACTTTTTTGACAACAAGAATAAGAAATTTTCTAAAACAAAAAAGTTCCAAATTATAGGTCCCGTTGTGTTACCATGTGTCCATTACACCACGATGGTACTCGCAGCTCCTGTCAGCAACAATTCACAATTCCGTCGCCCTAATGAAGAGAAGGTTTTTGTTCAGATCGTATCTCCTCCTAACAAGCACTGAAAGCCTCAAATCGTCGAGCTCTGGACGGTGCCAAAGAAGATATTGCATAGATTCCTACTCCTCTTCATCATTGTATCTTCTAGAAGATAATTATATGGAATTCGCATCATGGCCGCCAATAGCCAAACGGTTCCTCTTTGCGAACTCACCCTATGACCTTAAGCAAAATTTTGATGCTATTCTTCAGTGAACGTTTCTTTTCCATCTAAAGAGATGAATTTTGAATTAAATTTCTTTTATGAAAATAATATTTCAGTGGCATGGTTCTTAGTTGTTTTATTTTGTATAAACAAAACCTTAAGTGTCCTTCTTGAAACCGTTTGCATTTACCAACGTTTTTATACGTCACACTTAGATATAAAAAAGAGAAGTACTTGACAAAAGTTAAGAGAAGAATAGCAGAAGTAGATTTACTTGGTTTGTAGTTGTTATTTTTCCTTAAATGTAAAAAAAAAGTGGCAATGTTGTAATAGTCAGTCAGCAACCGGCCGTGCCTTTACAAAACTCAACACAGAAAAATCGTGAGTTGAACAAAATACAAGAAAAGCCTTAGAACAGAGTTGTTCTGTTTTTTATTTGCAGTGCCTACAGTTACAATACATTATTTTTCTTTATAATAAAAAATAAAATTAAAAAAAAAACGAACACAGTAGGAAATTTTTCTCAAGGGACCAGATAAGAATGAAATGTTCGGCTTAAAATTTTACCAAAATCACCCTTATTAAACCAAATAAGTGCTGTTTTGATCAATAGATAACCTTTTGTCATTTTTGGAGTAAAGTCGCAAGTGGTTTTTTTTAGCCAAAAATTGATCCAATTGCGATTTGCAAGCCTCTATGGCAATGAAGATCACACTGTTAATAGAGTTCTGCAGAAATCAAAGCAAATTATAATCTGAAGTTGGAAGGTCCGAGCTATATGGTAGATGCATCAAAACTTACCAGCAAATCTCTCTCAGTTTCTGACGGGTCATCTAAGATGTGTGTGGTTTGCCGTTGTCATGTTGAAACACAACACGTTTTCTGTCGATCTTTAATTGAATTGCTTACTTCAATCTCGTTAACTGTTGACAGTAGAGATCAGAATCGATCGTTTGACCAGGTTGTAGAAACTCATAATGAACTATTTCCTTCCAATCCCATCAGACACAATCAAGTGTTCACTCATGATCATTTTAACACATTATTGTCTTAAGTGATCCACTTTTCATTGCCAGTAATTATTCGCTTTTAAAAATGATTTGAATTAGTTCCGTTTTAGCAGTGAATTCGGTCCATTAAATTGTTCATATTAATTCATGTGGTACCCAAACTAGCTTCTTTGTGTATCTAGGTTTTTTTAAATGGTTGATAACTCTTCGCCCTACCAGCGTCAACGCTGCTTACGTAAATCGCTAGCCGACATTCGAGAGATTTTATGTTTTAAATTGGGCAGTTTGAGTACAAACTTTGACGGTACGCATTTGATTTATTTATTTACTATTCATTAACATTATTATTCCCATTGTTTATAACAGTTATTGACATTCTGTGGTTGTTAATTGTTTTAACCAACCAACCGTGGTAACGGTGCGATTAGAAAGGTCTCAATTGTTTTGAGTTGATAAAATCATATGGTCACAAGGAACCTAACGAAAATAATGGTTAAGAAGATTTGTCTCACTCGTCTTATAGTTCAAACGTTGCTCTGTTCTTAGACCGCGTAACTGTTCAAATCATTTTCACACAGGTGTGTGGGTGCTGATTAAAATATACTTTCTATGTAAAAAAACATTACCGAAACCATAGGAGTTTTACTCCAGAAATTTGCGATAAAATCTATAAAAAGATATTAGAATATCTGAGAATAATCTGAGAATATCTGCGATTCAATGTGGTACCTAAATTGGAGTGTCGCCTGTGCATGCAAGAAGAGGAGACGACGGAGCATGTTGGCATTCTCTGTGAATGTGTTGCTCTGGCAAACATTTGGAGACGAACTTTTATCGAGCTCTTTAATGGGCCTAAACTGGTTCGCCTCTGAAGTGTTTTACACAATAGATCGTTCTAGGTCGTAGTGCCATGGCCAGTTGTGGGTATCCTACCGATTAAACAATAATAAATAGTGTGTAGTGTGGAAAAAAGCTCTTTGTACCTTAACTTAGCGGCTACATATTATTTTTCATAAAAAACTCACTAGATTCGGCTATGTACAGGCGCATTCCTAAAGAGCTTTAAATACGTTTTGTGATTTCAGATAAACCATGAATCTATCACAACACACCCGGAGCCGCTATAGTAGTCAAAACAGTCGAGTTTATGTATATTTGTTGACGTCCTGAGTTTGTAAAGTGCTTTTTTTTCTATGTTGGACTTATGATAGGGCACATGTCGGAGTGTATGTGGTGTCCTGGCTGGCATAGTTACTCTAGAAGCTGGCAAGATATGGAGGAAGAGGAAATGGTACGACGCCCTCTTTCTAACTGCCGCACTCTAGGAAGCTCAGCCGAAGGTACCTGGGTGCAAGTCACTTCTATAATCTGCACTGTCTCAGGGTTGCGTCACTGTCGAATTTGATCAACTCTTGATTTATGTGAGCATATTTTGGAACAATCCCTTTTCTGTATCTTTAATGGGTCTGTCCTCTAAATGTTCTATTGGACCTCCGAGTGAACTTAAAAATCGCAGTCGACCAAACCTAATCTATGTTTGGTGCAAGTGTGGGTACGAATTTTTGAGCAGCCCCAGTCGCTATAAATAAATATGTGCAAGTTCTGACCTATGTCGAGTGTAATCAATTTCGGACATTTTGTTACTTTCAGGGTAGTCATTGAGCAAGTCATTAAAACAAAAAAATTGTTAGTTTTCTTTGTGTACGTCAAGGATGGAATATTTAAAAATACCCGATGAACAACGTCATTGTTACGCATCGTGATGTCATCAAATGCTGACAATGTTAAATCATCGATGACTGACGATGAATTTTCTTTAATGTCATACATGACTTTTTAATGTAGTTGTCCAAATTTTCATAGATGACAAGAGTTCATTTGGTCCTGCTGGTGTCTGGGCAAGTGTCTTCACAGACAATAGTTGAGAATCATAAGTGATTTATTCGCTAACGGAGGGTGTAGCAGACAAAATTCTGCACCGTTCAGCATGTAGTCGACTCATGATGGACAATGTCGCAAAATTTTAGTTTTTTGGTGACACAACAATGACGTTGTCATACTTAATTCCCTTTGTTTTTGTCATTGTCATGATAATTTCATACAAATATCTGCTTGTTACTGATATTGTGACGTTGATTCATCGATGAAAATATTGTAGTGACAGTGTCATTAAAATACCCTACACAGTAATTCCTACTGGGCAATTGGAATTGCCAATTTAAAATCTATTGAAGCCTTTTCAGTTCAGTATTATTGCTTTTATTTTATTATTTTTGTTTTGTTTTTTGATTTCGTTTTTAAGTTTTCGTTGATCGGTTTACGGCTGCTGCTGCTGTTGCTGCCGTCAGTTTTTGTTACTTGTTGACTGTTTTGGTTTTTAGCCTCCTACTGAATTTTTTTCTTTTTTTGACAAAAACTGGTTTTTAGATTTTCGTATATTTTTTTCGGTTGTTGATGTAAATAAATTAAAGAAAAAGCCAAATAAAAAGCCAAAAATTCTATATACTGATACATACACACTACACATACGCGTATACATTTCAAGAGTAAAATATTGAGACTTTGTTTTGGCTCTCATTTTTGACTTTTGTATTAAATGTTTTTTCTTAGTAATACAATATGTAGATATTTTGTTTTTGTTGTTGTTACTGTCGTTGTTTTCATTAAAAGTGTTTTTATTCTAAGTTGATTCAGTTGATTTCTCTCCTACAACAGTAATGATTACTTTTGTAGTTGTTGTTGCTATGCTTTTTATAGTGTTGCCAGTTGTTTTCAAGTACAGCTTATTTTGGATGTTATTTTTGTTTTTTTCTTATTTTTCTTTGTTTATGATATTCTTGATGCTTTGATTGTTTATTTTTGATGTTTTTTATGGGTATGTGTGTGCTTGATTTTTCTTTATACAAATTCGACTTTGACCGTTTTATTTTCGAATTTACAAAATGTGGCGTTTTCTTAGAACTATAAAAAGGATCAGTGCTTAAAAGAACAAGTTCATAAAAAATTTTAAAAGTTAAGAAAACTACTACTACATGATGTTCGTGGTGGCCAGGTACTAACAATATTATTTCCAGTCGTTACATTTCATTGTCAAAGTTTGAAGATTTATTTTTTTATCGAACGGTGCTTAATCCTAGAGATGTTCACCCTTTCCACTTTCAATATGAGAAAAAACATCGGTTAGAGCCAATGACTCGACATAATATATCCCAAGTTAAGTTGATTGTGGTGCTGATTCGAAAATTCCTATTATCATTTCCGCTCGACTTTGTTACCACATCCTTGCCATCAACTAGTGACAACAGTGTTGTACTGCGCTCGAACAGCGCTTTCTCAAGAGTTGACTCTCTCTCTCCCCATACGGCAGGGCATTCATAGAGAAACTGCAATATAGTTTCCATTTTCACCAGCAAATAGAAACTAGTGTGTTGTAAAGAATGTTTATTATGCAGGCCGCTTGGTCCCCTATACCCAAAAAACGCCAGTTTTCACAGCTGTCAGCCTGCCAGCACCTTTACTTTTCATGCCCACCAAAATTGAGACCGTATTTTTTCCAAAACGACTTGCTAATCCCATAGTTAGTCTGACTAAACCACCTGCAACCCGCAATTTGACGATATTCTGTTGAAGTTTCTTCTTAACCCACGTAATTATTGGGAAAACTTCTTCCGAAATAGTGATGTCCGCTTTTTCGTTACTCTTACTCCTTAATTTCCAGTGCCCCGACACCCTTCTTTCTGCTCTACTTCACCAGTATAGTGCATCAGTGCCCGGTTCGGCTTGTCTTACCGAGAGATTAGAATATTGCACTTAAGCCTGAAATTAGCACTAAGCAGGCTTTCAGGTTTCTCAAAAACCCAGCATTTCTGCCTGGAAGTATCTGAAAGCCGCATAGAATTTTGAATTCGCTCCTCATAGTAGATACCCACACCAACAACATAGTCTTTTTTGGAACAAACGTGTAGACGTTAGTATCCCTCGAGGGAACGAAAGTGGAGAAGTTCGCATTGAGCGTTACCGTCGGCATAATGTTATCAGTCCAACCACTAAGAAGAATTCTACTGGCACTCACTGTCGCCATCTTCCTAAAATAAAGATCAATTTAGACTACCTGGGTAAGTACATTAAGAGCCTGCTTAGTACACCTCATAGAGCATTGTGAGATAATATCTTAGACCACAGTGCCCTGTAAATAAACTTGTAGGACACTAAGCTCACTCTTATTGAGGCATCAATAGCCTCTAAATCTACCGGGAGGAACCAAAAAATGTCTTCCCCCTAATAAAAACTCGGCGGGCTCTCTTCTTCGCTAAACAGTCAGCCCTTTCATTCCCAAGTTAGCCGTCATGATTACAAAATAAACCTGTGGCAAATGCCAGTCCAAAAAAAACCTTCAATCTAACCTCACATTGGAGGCCGCCCGACTATCCGACATCACATAAATACTCAAACCATTCGATTGTCTTATCAGGGTATTTTTTCCCTACTTCTCTAGGGAACATATTGGCTTTCCACAAAGCATCCATTGCTTTATTTCAGTTTCAGTAATCAAATTGATTGTCAAGCTAAGCTGTATCCCGCCTCCATACGATCGTGTGTAGTGGTTAAGATCCTTGCTAAGTAGCGGTGATTCTTAGCATTGTAATTTTTTCCCAGTGGGTGGCACTTTCTCCTGGTCATTCGCCTGATGTTTGTCATTATCGCCAGAGGTAATTTGGATGGTCAAGGGGTCCTTTGGATGAATTTGTCTGGAGGAAGGTTTTAGTATTTTTTATTAAACGCTCGTAACCGCAATTATTTTATCATATCCTCTGCTGGGGTTCGAACCTGGTCCGCTTGTGTTGTATGCCTACCCTCTAACCACTACATCACGCCACATGGTATTTAACCATAGACAAAGCTCGTTGAAAACCAACCACACCGGCACCAGTCTCATCGCTAATCTGTTTTGAACCATCGGTGAACAAAACCTAGTCTGCTGCATTACTTTACCACATTTTGTCCAACCATAAATTTATGTCGGGTATAAGGACTTCAAAGTTACTACTCAGCTAAAAGTGGGTTCACTATCAAATAGGTGCAATATTCTAATGTGGCTCACCATGTCGCAAGCCTTCATACTGCAGACGCCCGAGCTGAAGGAGCACTTTTACAGGGAAGTATGTGTACAGTAGTGGCCCCAATGGCAAGTGTGGGACAGGTCCTCATCACACCCGCGATTGAAAAACAAGTAAAACATACACGTTTGTTACAAAATTTACTGAACAAATACAATCAGGTCAGGCTCTAAAGAAAGCCGCTAAAGATAAGATAGCCGTAGGCGAAGTCAACTCAAGGCATCTCGAAATAGATATTAGAAAAAAGCCAAAAGAGTGAAGTGAGATTTAAAGTTTGCCATTAGATAGACTAAGACTGTATACGAGGGCGGCTTGACATTGCCATCTACCTAGCGCTAGATGGCAGCACAAACAGAAAAACTTTTTCTTTCTTAGAAATTACGATCTGTCAAACGTCAGCTGTAAAAATTTTAGCTAAATTCATCGATTAGTTTATTTGTTGTAGTCGTAAGCAACTTTTGTGTTTCTTGGAAAATGGAAAAAAGTGAATTTCGTGTAGTGATTAAACACTATTATTTAAAAGGCAAAACGGCGAAAGAGACAAAAGACAAACTTGATAAACATTACGGCGAAACTGCTCCGTCAGATTATATGGTAAAATATTGGATTGCTGAATTTAAATGGGGCCGACCAAGCACTGCAACAATACCATCAACAGGAAGGCCAAAAGAGGTGGTTACTGAAGACAATATCAAGAAAATCCTCGATATCGTTATGAATGATGGCCGGGTCAAAATCCGTTAGATTAAAATGGTAAACATATCATATGAACGTTTGTTCAACATTTTGCATGAACATTTGCATATGAAAAAGCTATCGGCAAGATGGGTGCCGCGTTTGCTCAGTGTTGAACAAAAACGAGTTCGACAGATCACATCACAGCTGTTTTTAGACATGATAAAGCATAATCCTGCTGATTTTTGGAGTAGATTAATAACTGTTGATGAAACGTGGGTCCACCACTACACACCTGAAACAAAAATCAATCGAAGCAATGGGTGAAAGCTGGTGGAAGTGCTCCGAAGAAGGCGAAGACAGCGAAATCGGTTGGCAAGGTTATGTTCACTGTATTTTGGGATGCACACGGAATATTGCTCATCGATTATCTTGAAAAGGGATCCACAATTATAGGAGAGTATAATCGTGCATTATTGGATCAATTGGTTGATGCAATCAAAGAAAAACGACCACATTTAAACAAGAAAAAATTGCTCTTTCTTCAAGACAACGCACCGGTTCACACAGCCTTAGATACGATGCTAAAACTACGAGAAATCCACTTCGAATTGATTGATCATCCACCTTATAGTCTAGATTTAGCCCCTAGTGACTTTTTCCTGTTTCCAAACTTGAAAAAATGGCTCGCAGGAAAAAGATTCATCTGAAACGAAGAAGTGATTACCGAAACTAATGCGTATTTAGAGGAGTTCCCAAAATCTTATTATTCAGATGGTATAAAAAAAGTTGAAAAATCATCGCACTAAGTGTATTGAGCTAAAAGGAGACTATGTTGAGAAATGAATGGTTTTTGAAAAAAAAAAAAAAAAATGTTTTTTCCAACTTAGGTAGCTTCAATATCAATCCGCCATCGTATTAATCAGTCTTCTGCCAAATTCTTAGTCTATACTAATAAGATAACTACTGTGGATTGGAGACGGCTGTTATAGGTTCAAGTAATTCCCAACTCCATGAGATTTGTTTTAATTTTTGTTAAGGTTGGATTTTAAGAACAAAATTTTTAAAGCTCTAGAAAATCGGTATTGTCGTTTGAATGAATTAATACTTTTAAATATCTTTCAAATTTGTTTTGTTCTTAACAATCGTTTTTTGTTGTTTCTAAGAGCTGTTATTCGTATTTTTTTTTTTTTTTTGCTTCCAATAGAGATTTAAGGTGAGGGTGTATTTGTAGTAAAAGAAGGCCTTTGACTTCGTTTTAGTTTTTTTAGATGTTATTGTTGTTGTTTCTTAAGTAAGATTTGTTTAAAAACCTTAAAATTGTTATTACCGTTGTTAATGTTGCCATTGTTGTAATGAATTTAACTTAAACAAATCTCCATACATAAGCAGCCAGCCATTCCGAAAGAAATAAAAAGGAGGAAGTGGGCGATCAACCAAAATGTTCTTTTTGTGTGTATGTGCTTGAGTTTTTGTTGTTGTTCATTTCTAAAATCCATTGACCTTTTTTAGATCAAGTTATTGTTTTTGTTGTTGTTAATGTATCTACTAGAGCCACAATACTTCCTTTTCCTTTGTTTTTGTTTGTATTTAACTATTGTTGTACTTTATGCGTTTTTTGTTGTTGTTGCAAAATTGGCTTTTAATTTCTGTTATTATTTTAACAGTGTTTCTTGGAATTGAATCGAACATATTTAGATTTGTTTTGTTATGTTTTGTTTTTGTCAATAATTGTTACACTACAACATTATAGTTAATTATTAATTTTATTGTTTTTTAATTTCGTGGAAGAAATTGTGTGTGTACTGAACGTTTAGAAATAATTATCTGTTTTTGATGTTTGTTTTTTCTTAAACTTCTTGTTAAAAGACGATTTTTTTGTATTTAGTTTTTCAGCATAAAAAAAAGACTCGTTACAATTGGCAATACCACAAATGTTCTATAATGTGTGCCATTTCAGCATGAATAGAATATAGCTGTGGTCACACGATTATCGCAATGCAGCAATTATTGGTACGGCCATTAACAAATGACCACCCAATAATAATAATAATGCAGCAACAAAAATGTTTAAAATGCGCCAATATTTATTGTGTTTTTATGCGACAATCGAAGTTGACAGTATCTACCAATATTTAAATTAAAAATTTTTTTTTGCAGAATAAATTGGGATAAATTTAATATATTTCGACAATTAAGCACAATTGAAAATGGGTCATATTGGTACATTTGCGACAATCGCGTGATCTTAGCTTAACAAATAATTAACGATTGCAAATTATTGAATTTTATTATCAAAATACGTATTGAGGGAAAAATCTTATCAAAAAGCTAAAGTCAGAGGCGAGAAAGATTGAGTCAGATTTCCCTAAACCTGAGTGTGCAAATCGTATGGCCACCGCCATAGCTAACAGGTAATTTTAGCGTAAATTTTTCAGTGTAAAACAAAAATTCGTGACATGTGGCAATGCTAAAATACTCACTAAGGCTTATCGTTTCATCATGAATAGACTACCAAACGAACGACGCATGTAAATCATTGAATTTTTGTTATAAAAATTCGTGCTAAGGAAAAAAGTGTTTCTATTGAAAAATTATCTTGAGCGAAAAGCTCTTTTTTAGATCAATAGGTAAGTTGACGAAAAGCAGCTATATATAGTTCAAGAGCTGCCAATGCAGCCTGAAAGATACACTTTTTTGTATAGTTTGTGTGCCGCTCTTCATGAGCGATGAAAGTCGCAACAAGCAAGGTACCATGACTAACGACGTTTCTTTTTCCAAACTAAAAGAATTAAACTTGGTTGACATGTGGTCTCAACTAGGCAGTGCCACATGCTGCACCTATTGCGAGACAAGCTTTGTGAGCAATTGATCTCACGATTTAGAGCAGTCCATTGGCCACCAAGATCATTCGATTTGACCCAACTAGACAATTTATTGTGGGGACACATTAAGCCTTCCGTGCAGAGTGATATTTGATAAGCTGTTAGAAGTATTCGGAACGTTGAGCAAAGACAAAGATGTGAAATCAATTACAGGCTTCAGTAAAGGGAAGTTAAAACCCCGAAAGGGGAAGTAACACCAGTGTTGTATCAATACCATCAGAAGGCTATAGATGGAGAACAATAGGCACGGCATGTAGCTCGCTTGACCATGACATTTAAAAATATTATCACCTTCGAACGTTTAGCAAAAATTTTTCTGATTAAACATTCGAAAATGACTATTAAAAGCGAAGTGAAAAAGAACTCAGAGTTGCCTTGCTCAGTTTCTGGCAGAAAATCTTTCGATCTCGAAATTATTCCTGTGATAAATTTAGCATATCTAAAGCGAATAACTTTAACGACTCCGCTAAATATTCGCTAATAATATTTTTAATTATTTCATTTTGATATCGCTAAATATTCGTTTTTAATGGTTTGGCAATAGTTCGAGAACGAAGCTTTTGTTCTGTTCTGTTTTTGCCGTTACTTTTTTGCCTCCCCATGATAAAAACGAGACAAATTGTTTGCTTGTACCGAGCATAGACACAATCATTATTATTAAAAAAAACAAGCTGATAATTATCAATACTTGGCGAGAAGTTAGCATAGAAAATTTTTTAATTGGGCCATCTAATAGTTCAATATTGCGCACATACGTTTTTGTAATGTACGACAGTTTAGCAAATATTTTTGTTTCGAAAATTCTTCACTAATAGCGAATCATCGCTTATTGTAAATCTCAGGCCAAGTGAAATGATTTTAAGAATGGGCTAGAAGTTCGAACTGCCGTGTTAAGACTCAAGTAAAAGCTTTGATGTTTTTGTACTGAAGAAAATTGTGCAGAAACTACTTTGCGACTATACAAAAGAATGCAAGAGCAAAACAAAAAAATAGTACACCGCTTACTCTGCAATAACAGAATGCTGTCAAAGCTTTTACAGTTTCTTATGAGACACTGAATAAATATATTAGGTGTTCGACAACTACTATTGAGTTTCGTTAAATCTGTGCCTAAAACGAAAATTTTTGTACAGTTTTTAAGGTTTTTAGAATACTTATTTGGACTAAGTATTGAATAAAACAGATTTTTCAATTTGAAATTTAATTTTTGAACCCGACTCTTACAGGGAACAATTAGTTTAACCAAGAGCTTTCAAAAACCGAAACCCAGGTTTTTAATATTTATAAATTAAAAAAATTAAAAACCGGTTTTATAATTTTTTATATTAATCGGTTATGTATTTTTTACACTTGCACGAAACAGGTTTTTTGAAAAATACAGTTTTTCATTTCATTTTAAAAAGCGGATTTTTATGAATTACGGTTACACTACACTAATGAATTCCAATTAACTTATGAAGTTGTCCTCGGTATTTATAAATGTAATACAAGTACTGTATAATGTGTATATACTGTTGGTTATAAAAAAAATCTAAAACTACATATAACAAATAGTTTATATAGTGCTTTGACAATTACCTATAACTTCTCAGTTAATCTACGTATATATAGCTTTGATTTGTGTTTATAATTTGTTTTTCTTAAGCACTCATATATTCCATATTGTGTACTTCTCGCAGAGATATTTAACTGGGTTTCTATGCATAAAAAGTCAGTGACACTTGAGTGTTTCTCTTGACTTGACTAAACATAACGAACGAACGAACGAACGAACGAACGAACGTACGAATGATTATAAAAATTGTGGTTGAAAAAAAAATATAATAAAAATCACTAAGTAGGAAAATCTTATATAAAAAATATAAAAAGGTATGGAAATATATTGTATATACAGTCAAAGATAAAATTGTATGTACAAACCCTCAGAAGTGTAACCTCAAATAAAAATCATTTAAAATTAATCGTTGTCTTGGTTTTTTTGAAAAAAAAAAAAACAAAAAAATCTTATTAATTTCTTGTTTTAAACAATTTTGTTAGTCACTGTATCAAGATGATGAAAAAGAGAAGAAGAAATAGATATTATTGTGTTCATAAATTAAAAAAATTCAATCGTTGCATTTTTTTTTTCTTAAGTTCATACTTTAATGGGCACATTAAGTAGTAAAAAATATTGTTTGAATATAGAAATGGAACATTTGAGTTTTCTTCCCTGAATTTAAAGCTAAGCTTAAAATAATAGCAGTATTTTAATAGTTAAGTAAAAAAATTTATTTTTCGAAATTGAAGTTCAGACAATTTTAAATTTCTTGACATTAACTAACTAACATAACACTAAGCAACGATTGAACTGCAGAATTTGTTCTTCGGAACGGCACGGTATCAATCTATATAGATGAATCGTAGACAAAGGCAGGCACTGATGATTTAAACTTCTGACTTTGAAGTTTCGGTCTCCCTAAGACTGTTCGATGACTGCACTGCATTTTAGACCAAGATTTAAACCATCGATAGGGAACCGATTAGAGAATTAAATCTCAAACCTTCGGTGATTGATAACTACTAGACACTGCGACACTCTTGCATAGATCGATGCTCATAGTTCTATCGTAGTTGGGTCGAAATGTAAAAGGTAGGCCGATTTGAAATTTTTCCAAATTTATTTTTTTTGTTGTGAAGTACAATTGTTCCGGTTAGAAATGAAATATTATTTCATTTATATGACTGCCGCGGCTGGCCTCACAGTACACCATTCGATCGGATAGAATTTTTCGGGAAGTTTTTCGAGTGTATAGGGTCGTATCTCGAAAATGCCATCACGAATGTTGGCCTTCAAATACTCAATTGTCTCTGGTTTGTCGGCACAACACGTATCTTTAACGGCGCCCCACAGAAAATAGTCCAACGGTGTCAAATTGCAGCTTCTTGGCGGCCAACTGACATCACCATTTCGGCTAATTAAACAGCCATCAAACGTTTGAAGCAATAAATCAATTATGGCATGAGATGTGTGGCAAGTTGCACCATCCTGTTGAAACCAAACATCTATCACATCAATACCATGAAAAGCGGGCACATAAAAATCAGTTATCGTTTCAAAGAAATATGCGCCAATGATGCCCCCGCTCCACAAGCCGCACCAAACAGTATCTCGTAATGGATGCATTGGCTTCTGTAAGACAATGTTTGGATTTTCTGAGCTCCAAATACGGTAATTTTGCTTATTAACTAACGTACCCACCAAGATGAAAATGAGCTTCATCCGAAAAGATAATTTTTTTACGCAATTTGCGACCAATTGTCTTTGTTTAGGTAATAAATTTTCAATAAATCCCAACGATGCTTAAAAGTAAATCGATTCATTTCGTTGAGGGGAGATAATATACTGAATTTTGTGACATAAGTACTGCCAGATGGCCGTCTTGGGCGACATCGTGTCCTACTGGGTGTGTGTGTAATTTTCAGCAAGAGGTTCAAACCTTGACCTTTTCGGCCTTAGACTCTGACTAGTTTCATTGAGTTTATATTGGTTCCGGAGCCTCCATTGACCTCTACACTTGCAACAACATGTTAGAAAGGAAATGGGATTCTCAGACTGAGAGTGACTCCGGCTATGATCAGATATATTTTAGCCTTTGAATGCTTTATATCATCAAGAACAGTTATGGAATGGCGCAGATCTCTCTAAGAAATGGCAAAACAGTATAATATTCATATCATATGAATACCGGGTCAGAGTTATATTGCTGAGATCTTTAAGTTTAATGAACTGGCCAGGTTTGGCACAATCATCGAATTAATTGGCGAATTTTCTAAGTTGTGAATCCAATTGATAACTAGTAAGTTTTGGATTTACAATGAGGTAAGAGACTTTGTAAACGACGCAAAGGCAGCTTCGGAGATGGGCAAGATAGCGCAGCAAGTCAGCCTCGTTGTTGGTGCCCTTACTGCGCATTGTGTGTTAGGCACTCATGCCAGGCGGCTTGAGCTGGGTCATCTGAAGCTGTAGGATTGGAGAGAAGGATGAAACAATTCTTCACTCCACTGGGTCGTCGTTATGCGACGGATGAAAGAGGCACCTGGTCTTTTACCATGCAACTGAGCTTATGGAGCTGCCAGGCATGAACCTCGGGTAACTTAGGGGCTTTGTTATGGTAGTGGTTTCTGGCTGCTCTGGTATCACATCGGGTCACTCCGTCTGTCCTTCCTATAGCTACAGCCACTTCTACTTACCTACGTACCATGGGGGCGTTCGAGGAAATGATTTTGCTAATGAGTGTTCAACTAGGGGCTTATATCTGAGTATGACTCTTGCATAGGAGGCGTTGCCGTATTAGATAACTGAATGTATGTGAGAGGATAGAAAAAGGTTCTCTGTCAATGGAAAGCACCAAGTCTCCCGACTTTTGATAAAGATCCGATTAGGCTTCCTACAAATATAATTACTGGACACCGTATGATTGGACGTATATCGGGACGTATGGGTTACCCATGCTATGGCTGAGTTTCTTTAGTTCTTCAGGGTATCACAATGAGCCACACGAATGCCGAGCGCACTAGTTAACTGCAAACGATCCATGTAGCCTAACTTAACCTAAAATATTAAGCATCATTGAAAGAGAATAAGCACTTAACGTTAATTACATAGTTGGCTCCAGTAATTTTAAAAACTTCGATGGATATTTAGCGTGTGACTATGGTGTTTCGTATGGTTATACGACTGTTATGAAATTGAGATTCTTAGGTGTGATTTACGATATCCTGAAATTCGATTTCTTATGAAGCTTTGAAATCGTTGATCATTGAAATAAGTAATTTGATTTTATCTTTATATACTGTCAGATCCATTTTCATAGTGCCAGTGGAAAACTGGGCCTAAAATTTTTCTAAAGTAAGCGTACTTTATAGTTCAAGTCACTCAAATAAACTATTGAACTCTTGAAATAAGTTTTTATTATTAAAATTTTAATTATTTAATATTTTAATTGCTCAAAAGCTAGCTAATATAGGAAAAACTACATTAAGACCATTTTTACAGTGGGAATACGTTTTAATAGGTTTTCTACGGAAAAGCTGTAAAACATTAAAATTCATTTGAAAATTTTGTATCATAAACAAAAGTTTAAATCCATTAACAAAATTTATGTTCACAACTATAAAAATGCAATCATTGTTTCTTTACCATTAAAATTATTTTTTGAATGTGACCTAAATGTCCGTCGTAATTCGTGTTAAAAAATCTTTAAATTGTAAGATTTTAAGCTAATGATAGTGATAATCATCAAATTGAAATAGATCGTAATTAGATCTGTTTTTTTGGAAGAAGTAACCACTACTAAAATAGAAAAAAAAAATAGAAATAATCTTTAAATGTGTTTAACACGAAAATTTTTGACGGTCAAGTCTGATTATATGATACTCTACCAAGCCATACACTTGTGTAATAGAAAAAAATCGTAATTTCATGCATTAGTATTGCTCTCACTGATTCTCTTTGCTTAAAATGTAATTGAACTTTGTCAGCTATAGATGAACTAACTAAATAAAACGGCTTACCTACTAAATAAAACGGTATCAAATGTGATCTTAACAGGACACAGAAAATAGCAAGCCGGACTTCGTCGACAAATATCAGTATAGACTTCGCCAAGGCATTCGACATTATCGAATTGATTTTTTTTTTTCGTTTTCCGATTTTCATGACGTCTCACCTCTAGCTACGAGACACTCTGTTTTTTGTCTACGATAATGAGCGTTGGACTGAGCTAACAATTTCTTTGGGCATTTAAACTGAAAACTGTGTTTCCTCGACTAAAACGTCAAGGCCATGGCAGAGAAAGTCGTGTAAATAATAAAGCTGGAGATGTTTGTTTTTATTCCATCCAAACAGATTTCGAAGCATTTAGGAATTGATCCAGTAAAAATGTGATCATACTAATTTACTACGCAAGCAGGCTAGATCTTTTTGTGTAGCAGTACTTAGGCGCGAAAAGGCTCTTTAGAAGTAGCTCTAGTTCGATTCAAATTCTTTTAATGAAGAATGCCAGACATTCACAAATCCAGTTGAAAAAGCAAACTTTTTGACATTCAACCACTGCCCGCACTCGAAAGTGTATTAGTGACTATGCCTGGTATATTCTTTCGAGCCCGTGCAGTTAGAAGGGTTCTTGCAAATTTCAACGGTAATAAGTCTTCTGCGCTGGTTGGTATACCAGCGCTGTTCCTGAAGCTGTGCTCTTCGACCTTTGAGCTTCCACTGGCTAATATCTCCCATGCATCTTATTGTGCGAGTGTTTTTCCATCTTGCTGGAAGGTTGCCAATGAAATGCCAATCTTTAAAAAGGGTGGGGTTAGTAACAGCACTCTATGGTGTGGATGACCATCTTGTGAAGTAGTTAGAGTTTGTTTTCTAAGCGATCGTCATTACAGCTTTCGCAATGGCCGTTCTATTGGCGACCTACGGTCGGTGCTTTCCGGGAGTACGAACAATTTCATTCATGATTTTGGTGAAAGCAAAGTCGTACTGGATATTTCCAAACCGTTTGATAGAGTTTGGCATGAGGCGCTCTTGTTGAAACTTTTTGCTTTTGGTGTCGGTAGTCACTTCTCTCGAGTTAAGTATTTCGAGCTTTCTAAGAGATCGCTCTATAAAAGCGGTTATGAATGGTTTCCCATCCGACGAATTCAAGATAAATTCAGGGTTACCGCAAGGCTCTATTCTTTCTTCCACTCTATTTTTAATACTTCTTAATGGCTCTTCTTCTCACTTCCAATCCTATCTACTCATTCGCAGATGACAGCAACATTTCTCAATCATATTCTATTGATCGCAAGTCGAGCTTTTTGGAGATTGAGGCAAAAAATATGAATGACACACTCAAAAGCAACTTTGAGAAAATCTTCAAGTGGAGTCGCGCAATTCGGATCGTTTATACTGCATGCCAGACCCAATGTTGTTTTCTGACACACAGACGTGGTGATGTGTTGTCATCTGTGACCATGTGTAATGTAGATATTGAAGAGTCTTATGGTCTTTATTTTCTTGGCCTTAGAATTCACTGTGATGTTCGGTGGAACGAGTATAACTAGTCCCTCAGCTTTTTAAACGGTGTGGGAAATATTTCACCCCATCTGACCTTTTTTAATATTTACACGACGTTTATCCGACCTAGGTGTTTTAGAACCTATTTTGGGGCTTTTAAACCGAATAAAAGTGATAGTGAAGGTGCTGTTAATGACGGTAGGGTAGCCAAATCTATCGATTCGTTCGAGCATAGTCGAAATGTGGCATGTGTCTCATTGCCCTATCGGTACTATAACGGAAGGTGCTCTGACGAAATAAGAAAATTAATTTCTAATAATTCAACCAAAACTCATTCGTGTTAATTAAAAAGTTTTCAGAGAATTATCTTAATACACTCATACCTCTTACGGCCTAGATATGTTCTGAGAATATAAGCCGTAAATCGAAATGCCGTAAAAGAAAGTGGATATATGTTGCTTTTGCTTGCCTTATACTTTTTGTTAAAAAACTGTGATTCCACGGTTTTTAGCTGTATAAGGAAGTAATTTGCGCCATAAAGCAAATGTGTTTAATAATTCGAGCAGGCTGTTAGAGCGAAATGCCGTATAAAAAGAGGCCGTATAAAGAGGTATGAGTGTATTTTTTTATTATGATATAAGGATTTATAACAATTATGTTTGAAACAAAATATCGGCCAAATGCTTGCCACGGCTTCAGTAGCATAACTCTATTCGTCGTTTCATATTTTCAATGAATCTGTAACATAATTGAGGTTCAATGTCGTTAGTGTGGCGAATTATCTCATCCTTTAGCTCTTGAATTGTACTTGGCTTATTGACGTATACTTTTTCTTTTAAATATCCCCAAAGAAATAAATCCATCCGTGTCAAATCACATGATCGTGCCGGCGGTGTGGGATGTGACACCATTCTGTGTTAACCACGTATTGTCCAGGTCCATATCCTAAATTGTGGCCACAAGATGTCCATTATTAAATTAAATTAAATTATTCACGGTAACTGCTTGGGCGACCTCATTTTCGAAGATGTACTGCCCCATGAGGCTGCCAGCCCATAAACCGCACCAGTGCAAGCACAGGTGTTTCCACTTTTGCTACAGAGCCGGTTTGCTGAAACTTGCGCACAATTCTGCCGCTTATGGACACATTTGGTCGATTATGCTGACCAAAAAAATCACGAAGTGCTCCAAATTCATTTCGATTTCAACGCCCATTTTCCTAAAAGGCTTCAACAATCCTAACGCGCTGCTCATTTGTGTACCTGTCTATGGTTGAAATTGTGAAACATCGAAACAAAGAAATGTCAGATTAAGATGGGCAAAAAATTTGACGTTAAGGTGTGGCTCACAATTAACATCGTGCTTTATGGTTGGACCACCCTTCGTACTCGTTTTTCTCGCAGGACGCATCCCTTTGTAATTGATTGTTCAATGAGTCGCACAACGCATTATAAAGCGAATTCGATTTTTTGCCGAATCGTTCGTTTGTGAAACGATCTTCGCGCGAAGGTTTTCCCTGACACTTAAGATATAAATAAATTCAAATTAAACCTCCTTCCCACAACCTACTTTCTTAGTACCAGCACAATGCACTGCAAGAGTGCTGGACATAAAAAAAAAATGTTATCTACACTTTTTTTATTTGACGCCAGCACTTAAAGAATGATTTTTCATGCAAAGCATTATACCAGAGTCAGGCAAAATATATAAATGCATTTTACAATTGTGGTAGTAATTTATGAGTCTCTCACTCAGGCTTCTTTGCACTGTTTTTCTTTGCCTGACACTGCATTGTGTCGAAAATGAAAATACTCCATTCGATTGAATTAGTCGTTGTATTAGGAGATCTTTCTGAAACAAACAACACCGTGAAATTAACAGATCTACTCCCATTATATAGTCTACTAAAAATAGTAGTATTTAATATAATAAACATTGACAAACTTTTTTTTACTCCTAAACAGAAAGAGATACTCTCTTTGAAACTAACACAATATGAAATGAACAAAGTTTAGAAATGCTGAAAAGAAAGAAAGAAAACGTTTAAACGATATCATTAGATTGCAGTAGAAAATCGTGACTTTTAATAACTGATTGTTGTCAGAGGTATAGTAGTAGGGGGAGGCGGAAGTATAATAATTGCAACTATTTTCAGATACAATAAATGCATTTACGAGCATTTAATTTAGTTGGAGTAACAAAAAAAAAAAAAACAAAAAAAAACGTTAAATATTTTCAAGATACAAACTTAATTACTTAGTATCAATTTTTATAGCCTTTAAAATCAAAAGAGGGTGTTGTAAAAAGAGTGGGAAGAAATAGATTTTGTTTGAATCTTTATACCATAAAAAAGTTTTTTTTTCATAATTTCCTACTACTAATTTTTCTACTACTCTAAAACATTATTAACATTGTCGATTTTGTACTCGTACATATCAATTCTCAATCTAAAATTAATGAACTATTCTGTTTTAACACTCTCGTCTTGCCATTTCTTTCTTCTTCTTCTGTCGGAAAAGACGCCTCGCGTTACTTGGAACAGTAGAGTTGCCATGTATACAACGTTTCTTGCTGTTGTGGCTTCGCAACATTCCTGGTTGTACCATGGGTTTCTTATGGTAGGTTTGCTTTCAGGGAGTGGGAAATTTGTTGGCACTGTGAACCAATATCATCTGGGTGATGTTTGCTTAATTTTGTGAAACTTTCAATGATCGGGGAATTACATTAAAACTTAAATACAACCGTTTTAAAGACAATTTACGATCCGTATCTTGCTAACATTTTTTAAATTAATTTTCAAGGAAAAGAAACATAAGAAACAATGTGAAGCTCGCTTCTATTCACAATTCTCTCTGCAACTTGGGTATTTCTTCTTCATCGGCAAGAGTTCCACTAGGAGATCAGTTACAAGGCTGCTTTTATGGCTTCTTTTGGACGATGAGGTACTCACTTGGGTACCAAGGTGGTTATCTACGCTGATGATGTGGTTCTGCTTATTGGTGGAATATTTTTATCGACTACATCGGAGCTCATGCAGGATACTTTTGAATAGCTGTCGCGCTAAGTGCATTTCAACGGTTTGGGTGTTAATTCAGCGAAGACGGAGCTCTAACTGTTGACCAGAAAACGTAAGATTTTCCCTTTTTTGTTGCTAGTTCAGAATGGGATGGTATTGAATCTCTTCATAAGCAAACTATGTGGGTGTTATCCATGATCGTCAACTAAGATGTAAAAGGAGCATAGAGGAGTGGTTAAAGAATTTAATGGAGGCACTTTATTCCTTCAAAAACTCAATTCAGAAAAGTTGGGGATTGAGGACATATGCTATACATTGACTGTTTAAAACCATGATCTGCCATATTCTTACATAACGTAGACCTATCTAGTGGCAAGCTTTAGGCAATAGATCAGGTCTATTAAAGTTGGATAGTGTGCAACAGCTGATCAGGAACACTCCACAGTCGGCCCTGAATGCGATGCTTGGCATCCGTCCGTTGTATCCACAAGTTCACTTTCAGGCGTCAAGAAATACCATAAGGCTTAGGGAACTGAGTCTCTAGCGGAATGCTCGCTATGGACATGCTCGCGTTCTGTGCGGCGTGGGAAAAGTGCTATGAATTTAGAGACCATCGATGTAGTTATGGCCAGCAGGGACGACAGGAAACCGCTTAAACTGCCACTTAACGGTCTAGCCTTCTTTACGGATGGCTGCAGAGTTGTGGGAAGGTACTGAGACCGGCGGCTACAGTAGCCAATTCAGGCTTGAGTATTCAGATAAGTTGAGTGATAAATGCATCGTTTTCCAGGTGGAAGTTATTGCAATTGGGAATGCAGTGGAAGTAAACCATGGTATGGTATACGTTTGTGGATAGCTAGGCGGCTCTTAAGACACTTAAATCGTACTCGATCAGGTCTAGGATCGACTTAAATTGCTGAATGGCTTTGAGAGGACTGCATGAGATTATAAAGCTTTAAGTTGACTGATGAATTGACCTGACAGGGCTCTGAGTCGACGGACGTGAAGGTCGAAGACTCCGTTCTGCCGCCTTTATGTCATTACATTGGCGAACTCAAAGAGTTGTACAATAGGAAAAGCAGCTCAGATCTGGTGTAATGAACCAAGATGTTGGAATGATGTTTGAAAGTCCATATGGCCGGTCATCGCTATTCGAAGGACCACCCACCTCCTCTCTATGGGAAAGTCAGAATTAAGGCTGGTTACTGGCATCTACGGTCGGTATATGTTCAATAACGTGTAGATGAGAGGACAGTGATGTCGATTTTTGTAGGCTGTGTGAGGATCAGGAGGAATTAAAAACGATGACCACCTACCTCCTCTCTATGGAAAAGTCAGAATTAAGGCTGGTTACTGGTATCATTACGGGCCACTGCAGTGTACGTTCAATGACGTGTATATAAGAGAACGGTGATGTCGATTTTTGTAGGCTGTGTGAGAATCAGCAGGAATTAAAAACGATGGAGCACCTATTGTCTCACTGCCATAGGCTGTTTAGCAGGAGGCATCGATTTCTAAGTAGATACACGATAAGAACTCTTACTCCCCTTTTGTGGCTTAGAGCCTATCTCTATACTGCATTTTATCAAGGATCAAGGTTGACAACCAACTGAGAAACCCAATTAAACCCACCCGGGTTTTATTATTGGCTATATTACATTTTATTTAAAAAAGCCTGGTGGGTTTTTTTCATTTAAAGTAGTTCGTAGTTTATTTTTTACAAAAATAAGTATAATTTACGTATTGGGAGTATAAATTAATTCGGTCCTTTTTTAGCTCTAAAAAGATCTAAATTTATCAAGACTAAAATGTATGATATCAGAAAAACTTCTCGCTTTCTGAGGTGATCTAACATTGAAGCCGATTTTATATTTATTCAAAAGAAGTGACATGTAACAATTCGGTGACATTATAAAAGATATTGTATCCGTCGAAACAGTCAATATTCGGAGAATACGGCGGAAGCAGCATTTGATCATTTCTAAAAATCGTTTGACAACTTATGCAGCGTGAAGCCTGCGTTGTCATGCAAAAGAATAACTTAATCATGTCTGTTTCTGTATTCCGGCACGATTCAAACGAACTAATTGTAGTCTGCTTTAGTAGCCCATAGTACACAACGCCGCTTTGATCCGACCAAGAGCGCAAAATTGCGTTATAAATCTAAATCAACGTAATTCTATTAACAAATAAAAAATATTGTCGAATTGAATGAAATTAGGTAGCAGTTATAAAACCCGATGGGTGGTGGTATTTTCCCAGCCTGGCCTCAATCGACACAATTTTAAAAACAATTTAAAATTTTTGGCAAATATTTTGGATTTTCTTCTGTTTGGGTAACTTCTGTTTTTGTTTTTTAAACTAATGTTTTAATATATAATTGTCAAGTATTCTTACCATTCGTATTTATACTTTAAATGCCAAGAAAAGCAAAATTTCAAATTCAATAGAACTGCGATAATAGAGGAAAAACAAAGCTTCAAAAATAATTTACGATTTACGTTTTTTTGCACCACAGCATTTAAGAAAATGGAATAAATAAAATTTAAACGAAATAAAAATAAAGAAAGAAAGAAACGAAAACAATAACAACGAATATGATAATTTGCTTAAAATTAAGGGCAAATGACACAAATACGAGTGTTTGTATGACTCCAGTTACGATTTTTCGCTTGTTTTTAGCAAATGTGTGCAAAATTTATCGATTGCGCTCTCTATAATTTCACCCAAAAATCGTAAACAATGCATTAAAAGAAAATTTTAAAAAACATGTGTGTATGTAAGTCATAGACGGTATAGATCTACTTAATAATACCCTGTCATGTTAGAATTGAAATTGATTTTTTTTTTTTTATTAACTGACTTATTCCGATCATAATTAGATACGATTACTCTAAAAATGATCTCTGTGTCCAATTTTCAGAGTAAGTTTGTCTTAATGCTAGCATAGTAGAAATTTGAAATTATGACTTAATTTTAACTTAAGACAGTTTGATGCGAATTTTTGCCACAACAAAACTTGTTTGGTCGGTTGATCTATGTGGCCAGTGCTACGAGTGGCAAGTAGTGTCCTCGGACACCATTTTGTGAGTCAATCACATCATCTGAACTACATGATGTTGATAAGACATCATACTTATTCCGTCAGTTTAAGATGTCGTATAGGAACCACTCGTCGAAGACCTTACGGCGACGGCTCATAAGGGCCGGACATCCACAAGGAAAGTGTTCAACCGGTCTCTATCTCTTCCACGCTGCAACAGTGATCATTGAACCTCAACCCTGTCCTGTAGGCATGATATTCAATCGGCTAGTGCACATCAATCACATCTTAGTCTAGACACATTCACATCGCATTAGTAACGTAAAGTGGTTTAGGTGTATTTGCTTCCTAGCTTAGCTTATCTCATTTATAACAAAAATTATAAATTTTTTCCCTCCGTCACTCCTCTATTTTGGCTTTCCACAAAACATTCATTGCTTTGTCTTAGTTTTTTTTTTTTTTTTTAAATCAATTTGATCTTTCAAGGTAAGTAGATAATTAATCCACTGTAGCTTCCTCCATATGATTTTGCATAGTGGTGAAGATCCTTGCTAATTGGTGTTGATTTTTACTTTAGCATTGTAATTTTTTCCACTAGGTGGCGCGTTTTGCTGATCATTCGTCTGATGTTTGTCATCACCGCCAGAAGTAAGCGGAAAAATCAGGGGGGCTTCTTTATTTTTTAGTTAGAGTTGTTTCGAGGGAAGTTGAAGACTGTTTAATAAATATTCGAAACCAGAATTAAGATTATTTTTTTCTTCATCATGTCCTCTCATGGGGCTCGAACCTGGGTCGTTTGTGTTGTTATACGTGCGCTCTAACCACTACACCACGCCACTCCCCAAATTTTCAGTTCGTTTTCGAAAAAGTTCGTTCACAATTTGACCAAAAATTCACCATTTTTGGGTAAAGCCATTTGCTATCAGTGTAGAATTTATGGGTCTTCTGAGCGAAAAATTGATCCAATTGCGTTTTTAAGGCCTCTACGGAATTTAATTTACACCATTAAGAGTGTTCCGTAGAAAATTTTAAAAGTCTAGGCTATATGCCAAGCTCTCAGTTTCTGTCAGCACATTAAAGGTGTGTGTGATCTGGCGTTATCTTGATCGAACACAACACAGTATCTGTTGATTAATTCTGGCCATTTTAATTGAATTGCTTGCAGCAATCTCGTTAACTGCCTACAGAATCGAATCGATCGTTTTAACAGGTTGTAGAAGCTCATTAGGAACAATTCCTTTCCACTATACATACAGCATTATATTCTTTGGTTTCGAAAATGAAAAAATATTCCAGTGAACAATGATCTGACGCTGCCAACAAGCCGAATAAAAAAAGTCGATCGGCAGTAGATGCAACAACACGACAAGAGCTGCGGAAGGGCAGGTGCTCATCGTCCCATTGACACCAGTAATTCCAGATTCTGTTCACATTGTAATAATTAATAATGAATTTAAGAACTTTTGTTTAAAATATTGTACGTAAAAATAGGCTCGTGAGCAGAATTATCTTTGGTTCGCTCGTTTTATGAGTTTTACTTTTTTAATTCGTGATCACGAATCATATGTTTCGCTTAAAATATTCTTTGCTCGACTCGTTAGCACGAATTTTATTTTAAATTTGCACTGCTCATTTTCAATTCTTTTTTGCTTATTTTTAATTTTAATTTAAAATTTTTTTAGTTTGTGCTTACGAGTTTTGTTCTTTAAATTCGTTCGCAGTATAAAATACTTGAATTGAAATTCGAATGAAATTAATTGGTAAAATTTAAAAAATTTTGAATTCAGTCTTGTTCTTTAACTCGTGAGCGCGAATTTTATACTGCAAACGAATTAAAAATAAGCAAAAAAGAATTGAAAGCGAGCAATGCATTTCAATGCATGTTGTATGTGTAAGACTAAATGCGTAATACATAGTTGAACAGATAAGTTCTTTTGAGCCCTATCTGACTGAGAATTATCTTTAGCGTATATGTATACGAAAATGAGCAAATAATAACAAAATAATAAATAATGCAACATGTATTATTTAGTTGTAGAATAGATGTCAATGTGAGCAAACGTATATTGCTTTGCTTTTAAAAATTGTTTGTTTGTGGTGTTGTTTACCTCTCTCGCTTTTCTCTTCTACGCGCACAGCAAAAATTCACTAACAATAGTACACCACTAATTTCTTTTCTTGGTCACCCTTGGCGTAATACCATGCATTCGTATGTGTATGTATGTATGTATGAATATTTTGGGTATATTACACACATGCATGTTTCTTTTTTTACTAAAAAGAATTGTTAGTTTTCAACTCGGTTTGCGTTCCGAATTTTATTCTGAAATTCTTTTGCTTTCGATTCTTCTAACGAGTATTTTAAATACTTTTAAAATTCGGTCGTCAAAAAGAATCGAACGAATTCAATTCGAGCACTCTTACTACTCTGGTTTAAAGTGTGACAAACATCAACATAAACACTATGTACCACCACTTTCTATCTATGGTAATATCAGAGGAATAAATGAAATAACATTTTCAAAAGCTTAAAATATGTGATCATAACGCGATGAAAATTGCATGCTCTCGTACATTTGCAAAATTATCAACAATCGAACGATGGCATGGATGGCATCTATTGATAGATCAATGAATCATAATTATTTTAACATACTTTTTTTGTTTTTTTTTTTTTTTTTTGCTGATCAATTTTGCGCTTCTAATTGTTTGTATCCAAGCTTATATTGTGGCTATTGTTTTTTTATATGAATGAGCAAACGTTTTGAAATATTTCTTCATTTCACTTTTCTGTAGTTTAGTTTTATTTTAATTTTTTTTCTTTATGAATGCAATTGAACGATATTTATTTTCCATAAATCTACTACAATTACACTGATGTAGGCATAAATTATTTTTTATTTTTATTTTTTGTTTTATGCAAGAAAAATAGAAGAAAATGAAGAACAATAAACTCTTTATAAAAATCCACAACAGTTAGAGTGACAATTATAGCAGAACATGAGTAATGATATCAAACCAACCAACATTGTTTTATAATTGCAAGCTTACTGAATAATTTGTTTTTATTTTCTACTTCAGAATGTCATAATGATGTTGTAAAAATTACAGCAACGCTTACGCATTTCAATGAGAAACAAAAACTAGAGAAAGTACTTTAAAAGTCTGTCTCTATGATCCCTCAAAAGTGAAGTGCCTTAAATATTTGGAAAAAGAACATGATAGACTCTGACTGTTAATTATTTGAGCTTTAAAGGCAACAATTAGTAACAATTAGAAAAATATTTATAGATGTTGTTGTTGTTGTTGTTGTTGTTATTGTTCTATGTTGTTTAATGAAACAACAATAACAACAACAATTTCTTATGACAATGAAAGAATTTTAACAAGACAACTAAATACGTAGAGTTGACAGATAACAAGACAATTTTCTTAAAATAAAAGAAAAAAGTGGAATTTCTAATTTGATGTAGTGTAGCTTAAGGCCAAGTTAAAACGTTTTACGAAACTTCAAACATAACTACAAGTACAGCTTGCTTCAGCTGCTGAAAAAATCTGTAATGTTTATGGAGTTGCTGTTACTAGAAAAACAGTAGCAAAATGGTTTACTCGTTTTCGATTTGATAAAGATGCACCACGTTCTGGTCGACCAATTACTAAAAAATCGATGAAATAATGCACAAAAAAAAATGAGAAAAATCAGCACATAAGCAGCGTGGACATTGCTGGGGAACTAGGCATTCATCACCAAACAGTTATCAATCATTTGAAAAAACCTGGATGCACAAAGAAGCTCGTTGTTTGGGTGCCACCTGAATTAATAGTGAAAAATTAAATGAATTGAATTTCCATTTCTGATTCACTACTAAAACGAAACGAAGACGAACCGTTTCTAAAATGGAAAAAAATTTAATCACATACGATAATAATGTGCGAAAAAGTTTATGGGCTAGGATTGACACCATATGTGTGAATCTTAGCTCTATTGTGAAATTCACCTAAAATGACTAGAATTGATAAACTGAAAAAGTGTTGTGTTTCATCATGACAACGCTAGACCACACACATCTTTGATGTCTCCGCCGAAACTGAGTGAGCTTGGCTGGGAAATTTTTGATGCATTTACCATATATCATGGGTCCTGCGTTCTAGAACAAAACGGCATATGTCACCCGGAATAACCCCAATGTAGCAGTCCAATTGTTCCGATTTGAGTTCTTAATTTTTGTTAAGTTGGTAGAATTTTGACTGTGTTGAGGTCGCAAAAGATATCATTTGCGAGGCTAAATCCGATCCCACATTCATCAAAAGGATCATTACTGGAGACGAGACGTGGGCTTATGAGTACATGGTATATTCGAAAGAAAATATTCAACAGAGAATAACAAATAAACAACAATTTCATTCAGTTGTGTGATAGCATTTGATGAAAGCAGACGTATGTCGCTTTTCGTATTAAAATTATTTATTTGTTTTGCTGTTTACTTCGTAGACTTTTTTCAGTACACATTACAAAACTTTTGTACTACTACAAATTTCGTTTTCTCACTAGCAACCCTTGCTTTACCGTCTTGTTCAGGTATCACTTTGAACGCTTGAACGCTTTGAAAAATTGTTTTTTAGAATAAATATTAAAATGATATGTAGTCTAATATCAGACCGTTTCTGCCGTTTATTATTGTTGTTTATTTTATTTAAATTTTATATGAATTTAAAACGTTAATGACATTACGTTTTCATTTAAATCATTGGACAATGAATGAACGCACTTTGCTTTTGAATGTTTGGTCGTAACTCTCCATAGCGGCGTCAACATTTTTTCTACTGACTTTGTAAGAGAAAAAGGCTTATACAGAAATGTCGGTTAAGAGGGAATCAGAGAAAAAAATGCTGAATAAAAAAAAATTAAACGCAAAAGAATGTTAAACTACAATATATTCTTCTTCTTAATGGACATTTTAATATTTTATTGTTGTTGCTGCTGTTGTTGTTGGCTTAAGTTTATGATGTTTGTTTCCCTCTTCCTGTAACGCTAATAGTGATGTTGTTATTACTCTTGTTGTAGTTGCTGCAGTTCGCTTTCGTATTTTGATGCAATAATAAAAACAAAATAAAATAGCAAACAAACAGCAAAAGCTACAACAAAAACAATAAAAAGTCATTGACGCGTGCGTTAAACCCGCAGAAATGTAAAAACTGGCTTCGTTTTGTTTTTTTCTGTTGTTTTGTGCATAAAAAACAGCTCATTTTTTCAACTGAATTCATCAATTTTATTTATTCCCACCTGGTTCTATACTACCCTGCTCCTTCTGTCTACGCTATTCTCTCTTTAGTTCTTAATGAGTATGATTGTGTGCCAAGCGCATGATGCATTGCATGCTTATGCGTGGCATGAGTGTGTATTTTTTCGCTTTGCAGTTTTCCTCAGGAGTTGAGAAATTAATGAATGAAAATGAATGGCTTAAAACGGAGACATTTATTTGTTGTTGTTGTTGTTGTTGTAATTTTAAATAGTGTTTCGCACTAATACAACAGAACGTCATCAGTCATCACCTTTACCAGGAAGCAGTCACCATCACCAACAACAACACCGCTTACAACAGACGTCAAACAGTAGGGGCAGTAGTTTCGAATCGATTTTAATTGATCGTTTATTTGGTCATCGTGCCAGTTTTAGAAGATTTTCGTTTGTTGTTCTGCTGTATGTGACAAATGTGTGGTGGTGCTTACATAGCAGTGTCAACAGGATAAAAGGGGTTTGTTGTGTGCCCATACACTTCTTTAGCTTGTGCCTATTTTATATGCGGGTCTTTTCTTTTATTCATTTAATTTATTTCTTATTTTAGTGAAATACTTTCCTTAAATGCTCAATAAATTCTTATTTTAATTTTTGATGAATTTATTGCGCTTTTTTGTACGTTATCGATTGATGGAGTCGACTAACTAATTTGTACATTTTACTTTATTTTAATTTTTAATTTTATTGATTTGCTAATTGGTTTTTAACTGTAACTTAAATGCGTAATTTATTGCACTTTTATGTTTACAAAACATTGGTAATGTGCCATATACCCTGCAGAATACAGAGCACACTACCCTGAAACGTTCGCTCTAAAAATAATCATCAAAAAAATTTTAAAACAACATTTGCGCCAATGTTTGTAATAAATTAAAATTAAAATACAAGACCCTTTTACACGCAGAGTTATTTTTTAGCTGAAAAGTAGGATTTATAACTTTGTATTTTAATAAGTTAAGGCTAAGTTCGGTTATATTTTCTCTCTAGAGTGTTCTAACATGATAACAAACATCAGACGAATGATCAGGACAAAACGCCACCTAGTAAGAAAAAATTACAAAGCTAAGTAAGGATCATCACCACCACATACGAGTAGGAAGGAGCTTCACCACTACACACAATCATATGGAGTTGAAAATCAACTTAATTATTTAAACTAAAACATAGCGATGGATGCTTTGTAGAAAGTCAATATGTTCCCCAGAGTAGTGATCGAGACGGCGGTATTTTAAGCTTCAGTTTGTTGGAAGACACTATTCATCCTGGATGTACGGATCCATAAGTAGACATATACTTATTTATGGCACGGTGGTATGGTGGCCTGCGACAGGGATATCAATTGCCGTCAGGTTTTGTGATGATACGTATCTGCTCTTCTGCGGTTCTTGACATGTTGTTGTACCTTCTGCCGATTGATTTTCATATTCGACTGCGGCCGTCTGTAACACAGTTAATTTTGAGTTCTCTGGACTATGAAAGACTAGGGCACACGGTCATGCCGACTACTGTAACTCAACTTCGACAAAAGATTCGGCTGAAAATCATTTTTCGTAAGTAATAAAAAACCATTTAATGGCTTCGACATCAGGATCTACTCGGATGGCTCAACGATAAGCCCTGCTGTTGGATCTGTAATTTTTCGATGGAGGCTAACCTTAATCACCACACACTACCACCTCTGGGTTGATATTGGAGTATATGGGCTCATTGAACACCCTCAACCTTTCTTCTGAGACGACTCTTATGGGGATTCCGGTTCACCGTTGGCTCGCGCTGAATCGGTACCGGGTGGACGGAGGCCGGATTATGGCATTTGCCATAGGGTCGCGGTATAAGGCTGCTCTTGACTTTTATCATAATAGGGCGGACTGCAGGCTGACTTGTGTGAGTTTGATGTGCCATTTAAAGCCAAACCCGCACTATGGGGTTACGATACAAAGACCACTATCGCAGCTGTCCTTCTATGTGGATATCCGGTCCTTAAAAACCATCGCCGCAAGGCTTTCGAAGAGTGGTTCCCACACGACATCTCTGCGATATCCTGCATTGGACCGAATGATCTCCTCAGATATTGCAACGTAAAAGAATGGATATGGGATATAGCCGTGCGGTTTCGAATGTTTATGGCAATTCTTAAGCGAAGTTTGAGAACACTTCTTGAAACTTGTAGTAGCTATGTTCCGCTTAAAATTCAGTGAAAGTTCGGAACATTATTGTCATATTTTCCTATTCTATTATAAAAAAGACGGAATGCGTCGCAGGCTGAAAAAAAATTGTGAAGCTTACGGAGATGATGCCGTAACTAAAAAACAGCAGCAAAAAGATTTGCTCGTTTTCGATCTGATAATTTTGATGTTAAAAATTCCTATCGATGAAATATTTATAACCAAACAGATATCAACCATTTGAAGAAAGCTGGATGACCAAGGAAGCTCGAAGTGACACATGGAAAAACAGTGAAAAATGTAAAGGACCAAATTTCCATTTGCGATTCACTTCCAAAATAAAAGGAAATCGCATTTTTGAAGGTAATTATTGCAGGCGATGATGATTGGATCACATACGACAATAATGTGCAAAAAAACTATTGATAAGGCACGGTTAAGCTTCGCAGACGTTGGCAAAGCTAGGATTGAAACTAAGGGAATCATTTTTTGTGACTTTCTATATACAATCTGGTCAAACGACTGATCTGATCACCACTGTCAACGAGATTGAAGCAAGCAATTCAATTAAAATGGCCAGCATTGATCAACAGAAAATGAAACGCTAAAGCATACACATCTTGCATAGAGATCATCCACCTTGAAGGCCGGACCTTACACCTACAGATTATCATTTATTTCGATCTCTGTAGCAGTCAGTTAATGGTGTAAATTTAAATTCTGTAGAGACCTAGGAAACGGAATTGGTTCAGCTTTGCTCTCAGAAAACCCAGAAGTCTTACATTGATGGAATAATGGCTTTATCCCTGTATACCTGTTGTATCGGTCTATCGTTTAGATAAGCTCTATTCGCTGAAGATGCCGTCAATTTTGTCTTGCCATCTTATTCTTCTCCGCCCTCTGCCTCTTGTCTTTTCGTCCTGGTGTCCAGAATTATTTTCGGTAAACGGGAGTTTGTCATCCTGGCATCATGTAAGAGTTTTTTCTGATCTTATTATTCCCTACTTTGGTCTTTTCTGGTCTTTGCAGTTACTCTTCTTAGATGCTTCATCTCAATTGCTTGAATTCGGCTTTATGTCTGTGGCGTTAGTGCCCCTGATTGACAGCCAGATAGTGTAGGTATATGTATATGTACGTAGAGCTATATACTCGTATACTTTTAGTTTTTTAAAGCATTAAACGTGAAACTTAATTACACTTTAGAGTTTGCAATATAGTAGTTATAGCTCTTGAAAGATCGGATTAGCTTAAAAACATCTTTATTTATATTTTATTTCTTATTTTATTTATTTTTAATATTTTACTAATAAATTTTTCTCATATTATTTTTCCAGGTAAATAATCAACTCATTTCTTCCGATTCATCTGCCATATTATATTTGGGTAAATATTGCTATAATTTTTATATAAAGACATTTGTACGAGGTTTGGTAAATTATAAGGCGACTTTTGTAATTTTCTTAAAATACTTATTTATCATGAATACATATCTAAAAGTATCCATTATGCCGCAATAATAATGGGCAAAGCTCTTCAATAATTAGAAGTAGGTTTTTGGCTGTGGGGCATGTAGCTTCGTCTTGTTAGAACCACATGTCAGCAAGATTAATGCCAGCGAAAAAGTTCTAATCATGTCCCTATACCGTTCATCATTGACAGTAACACTCTGATCATCATAGTTTTTGAAGACATATGGACCAATGACTTCGCCAGCCCACAAAACGATAGATATAATGGTGTCTGGACAAAAGCTTGTAAATTATCCTCAGTCCAAATGAGACAATTCTGCTTATTTACGTACCCATTCAACCAAAAATGGGCTTCATCAGAGAATGAAATTTCGAATGGAAAGTTTGTCGCACAGAACCATTATTTTGATTAAAAAAACTTCAACAATGTGCGTTGGTTGCGCTGGTTAAAGTCTGTCCACAATGAAATGCCAAACCAAAGTAAACGAAAAGCAACTATCAGCTGTTCTATCGATTGTCAAATAGAGCAGAGTTGCCAACTCAAAACTTATGAACCTTTGAAAAAAAGCTCCCGATATTTTGTGCAGTATTTTTCTACCGAAAATGACCATATATGTTTCATCAGCCTGCGTAAGCGCCCAAGTAAAATAAGGTAAAACTTATAACTGGTTAAGCTGTGTAAATTTATGGTGATTCTTATGAATTAAAATTCAAATCGACTCACAAACCTCAACATGGTGGCGCCTATACGGTGTCTTGGCACCCATCAAGCAGCGATGAACTGTGAGAGACAGTTGCAGAAACCTAGACCTGATGGGCTGGGCTTTTCTTCTGCCATCAAAAATTATAGCAATGAAAAATAGTGAAAGAAATAAAAAATGGATGCCATCCTCAACGTATTCACATCGGAGTCTTCTCGGCTTTCTTATACTATCTGCTTATATTTTTTTTCTTTCTCAATCGGAGAGGGTACTTATCATAGACACATCTCAGTGCTGTAAAACATTTAAATACATATTTTTACAAAAAATGTGTTGAGTCAAAAACTTCTAATATTAGCAAGTTTAAATAACATACTCGTATTCCATATTTTATCGCGTCTCTCATTTGTGAACCTGTATTGCATATTTTTGAATTGAAAGGAAAACGTAAAACAAGCAAACCTAAATCAAAGCGCTAAGTGTTGTCTAGCTGTTAAAAATTTTCATGCCGGTTAAAATTGTATGAAGCTAACCATCATAACGCACTGTCAGCACTTTGCAGTTGGAAAATACAGTTTTGACAGCGCGTTGAAAAGTGAAGTCGGCTGCGAAGAAAAAAATATACAAATTTATTCATTTAATTCTATATTGTCCCCTTCAAAGTAACCCTCATCTGCTGCAACACGTTTATGCCAGCGCTTGATCCCATCCTCGAAGCATTTTTTATATCCATCAGTGCTTCCTGCGATTTATCCATTATTTTCTCTCGGCTGCTGAAACGCGTTCTCCGTAATGCTTTTTTAACTCGATTGAACTGAAAGAAGTCACAGAGAGACAAATCAGGTGAACTCAGTGACTGTTGGATAGTATTTTTTGCATTTTTTGTCAAAAATTTCGAATAATGATGACACTGTGTGACGGTGCGTTATTATGATGAAAAATTCACGATTCTTCACACAAACGTCTCATAACGCCAAAATAATACTTTTTGTTTACCGTTTGGCCTTCTGTCAAAAATTCATGATGCACTATACCGTTGTAGTCCATCAAAACCGTGAGCATTGCCTTCTTTCTTTACTGTTTTTGGTGTTTTTTTTTTTTTTTTTTTTGTTTTGGCTCATTTGGTGAGCGCCATTCTCTTGCCTGATGTCTGGATTGCGTGTCGTACTCATAAACCCACTTCTTGTCTCCAATAATGATCCTCTTGATGACTTTGGGATTGTAATCAACATCGCAAATTATGTCTTTTGCGACCTCACACGGTCTCTTTTTTGCATGAAACTGAGATCTTTTGGCACCAACTTTGCTGCTACACGACGGAAACCCAAATCATTAACCAAAATGTTTTGTACGGATACATACGCTCCCCCGCTATCTCTCGAATGGTTAATTTGCGGCTATTGACCAACATTTCTTTTACTTTATCAATGTTTTTGTCGGTTTTTGATGTCGATAGTCTGCCACTACGTTCATCATCTTCGATTGATTCACGACCACTTTTGAACCGCTCGTGACACTGGTAAATGACCGTTTTCGTTAAAGAATCGTTGCCAAAACACCTATCCAACATTTCCAAGGTTTGCGCACAATTAAATCCGTTTTTTACGAAACCTTTAATACAAGCTCGTTGTTGCAAATTTAAATCCATTTCTAAAATTTTAAAAAATCACCAGCACACATAGAGATATATGTACTCTTGGCTACGTAGCTTTTGCAAATGTCAAGCTATGATGCTAAGGTTTAGCGGGAATATCAACAACAGATGTTCCAACTTAACAAAAAGAAAAGTGATTTTTTGTTGAAGTTAAGTTAGCAGGAACATCTAATCTGTTCTAATATAGATTTATCAGAAAGTTAGTGATAAAAACTCTTTTGTTTTTCTAAGAAGAAAGGTGCTTAAAAACAATGCCAAAACCACTGCTTCAGCATATTTTCAAACTAAATCTCTGCGTGAAATTTAGAAATAAAAACAGATTACAATCATAAAGAAATAAAAGTGCTCGAAAAATTAAATTATTTACAATATTTTTTTATATTTATTTTTCATTTTTTAATAAACGCTATTATGCAGCGATCGTATTACTTAATTTTGTTATTTCGCAATAAAAAATAATGGCAAAAAAGAAACTGTTTTACAAAAACAAAAAAAAAATGTGATATATTATCTCCCTTTCTCACTTTTTCTACATTAAAAGCAGTGCTGCCAACTTTTTATGATCAAAACGCGCAGACCTAGTACTCAAAAGCCGGTAAAAAGCACTTAATTATAATTTTTGTAACTATTTGTAATCCAAACGCGCTGTTAAAAAGCGTTAATAATATTTAAACCCAAAACATATGCTGAAATTGTAAAGAAACAATTTCTAATATTAAAATTTCCACTTTTACAAAGATATTTTTAATAATTTGAACGATTAAAAAATGAAATTAAAAACGATTTAGAACAAAACAACAACTTAAAAATTTTTCATAATTTTTTGGTGCTGGTGTTAGGCAAAGTTGTGTTTTCTCTCCACTGCTGTTTAACGTTGTACTCGATTATGTATTGTAACGTGATATAACCTTGGAACTTAACAAAAAGTTGTAAGACCTAGATTATTCAGATGACATCTATCTCTTTGCTAACAGACGTTGCGAAATGCATTGACTCTATACAGTCAGAGGCATTCAGAGTGAGCTTGCGCATAAAAATCTTCAAAATATAAACTATATGAATCAACCAACGTTAATAACACAACGATTTTCCGAATTCTGAATCAGAAATTTGGGCGATGTCTTGTCTTTTTGACGTACTCACGACGTCCGTGGTTCTAGCACTGATATTCAGAACAGATTTGACCTATTCAGGCCGACTGATTGCTATATGGCGTTCTCTTCCATTCAGACATATATAAACCACTGTCTACGGTGTGTTTTGAACATTTTCTGGCCAGAAACCTAAATGTAAGTATCCAACACTGTGTAAATTCACTCTTTCCAAAAAAACGATAATTACATTTTAGCACCAAAAAAGGTACAAACAAACCTCACCACAGTAATATTAAGCAAATGGGATGAAATTCTTACTTCAGATATTCTAATTAAAATGAAAAAATTTAAAGTAAATCACTAAAGACTGCAAAATATGCACAATTAACAGAAAAACTTATTTTTTAAACAAAAAACTTCAAAATTGCTCAAGGCTTAAAAAAACTGCATAATACAGACAAATCTGCACATTTGGCAACGCTGTGTTTACTATTACCTATTACTATGATTTGAAACATCATAACATAGATTTTAATGTAGTGATAGATTCGTTTCTTGCTCTTTAAAATTCTGTAATAATTCTACAATAATTTGCTCTTTATTTTTATTATTCATTTATGTATGTATTTGTATCTGGTCTTTCTCTTTATCGTTCTCTGTATATAATAAATATACCGGTAGTTAATTGTATCTACATTTACATTATACTGGTAGTAGTTTGAGTAATCGTATTTTCTGTATATATCGGCTGTTGTTAGTCTCTAATAACACAACAACAGCAAGCAATGGGAAATGTTTATACATTAAACGAAATTGCGAAATATAGATTAAGCGAAATAGCAAAAAACAAATAAATTGTTGTTGTGTAAATTATTTTGTATACACTACTACCAAATAACATATAAAGAACACACACACACCCAGAGAGAGAGAATACAACATGACAAAGAAATCTAACACCTTTCTTTCGATTTAATTGAGTTGAGTTAAGGTAGTTGTAGTTTAAATTTAAAATTAAAAGTTGTCTCTTATTGTATGAAAGTTCACTGATGAAATAGAGAGAGAGAGAGAGAGAGAGAGAGAGTGCAAAAAATTGAGTAACTGTTGTTTGTATTGATTTAGATTTGTTATTTTTTCATAAGTAATTCTTTTTATTTCATTATACGTCATTGTCATTTGATTAGTTTTTATTTCTCATTAAACTGTGAAACACAAGAGAAAAGAAGCCGACGTCTAGTTTTTTGTTGTTATGAGAAAATTCTGTACTGGAGGTGTTTTGGAGCTGCTGTAATACCAAGATTTATGTTAAGCTTAAAATACACTGAAAATATATATTTTTAGAATTGCTTGACTGTCGTTACCTTTTTCAAGAGCCATGTCAACAATCAAAACTGTCTTCCCCGAACTTCCCAGAAAACTTTACCACTAGAGGCGTCTGAATAGTAGCTTAGAGGTACACTGTGTGCAGGTAGTTTCAAATTTTGCCCAGTGCTATTTGCAGCATATTTTGCTACGCAATTCAGAATTGAATCTTAAATAATGTGTTGCTACAAATTAGGTCTAAATTACAGCCACAATTTGTACTTGCCGAAGGGCCGCATCACCTAGTCACTGGTTAGAAAGCCATAATTTCTGTGAATTTTAGTGTCTATGACTACAGAATCTTACCAGGGCTCTGAAGGCCTTCTCTACCTGTTCGGTTGCAAGACTACGCAAATGTAAGAAGGCCTATTGGTTGACTTACATGGCCACCCGTAACTTCCACGAGCGTCAAGTTATATGTTCGGTCACGGTTTTGAGAATTGCCACAAACACTCGAAAACCGCACGATGTCGGGAATACCTCACACCCGCTGCTTTAGGTTTAGACATCTGGGGAGATCTCCTGGTCCAATATCGGATATCGCTGTGATGTTGTGTAGAAACCTTTCTCGAAGGCTTGCGCCAGCGGTATATATGGGCCAGTCATTCATATAGGAAGTACTCAACACCGTGACTCCACATAATTTCCAATCGGAGATTGCCCGCTAAGCTCAGCGATCAGTCTGGACCTTGTTGCCGAAGCTACTGTGTATATTGCTCCAATTCCATTCAGTACGGGAAGGTATTCTCGCCTCGAATAACCTGTCGAAATTGGGTTGTGGAGTGCAAAACTCGGCCCTAGCCTTCCAAACTCCGGAAGACGATAATCTCTCCACGCTGCAAACGGCCGCATCCCAAAACAATCTTCAGAAAATATAACAACACGTCAAGAGCTGCAAAAGGGCAGTTGTGCATCGCCCCAGTAACACCAAAACATGCCTAGCATCCTGCTGTATATCCAGAGTACCACCCTAGTTGCGAATCCAAGGCAATTTTGAATCTAGAATCACGCCCAAATACTGTGGGCGAGGTTCGAAGACTGCAATTTTTGTCCACATATTCTGGGGAGCCTCAAAGTTAGAATTCTACTTCTCTAGTAAATAGCACTAGTTCGGTCGTGTCCGGATTTATGCTCAGCCCTCATCCATAGGCCCAGGAATTCAGCCTATCCGGAGCGGTTTTCATCATCTACAAGTAACTCAACACAGATGGAATAATGCCTTAGATGAGGATCACAGTATCATCAATGTTAGTCCTAGTGTTAGTTACCTGGAATTCTTTTAGAATTGAGTAGATAACAAGAAGCCAGAGAAGAGGTGAGATAATCGCACTCTAAAGGGTACACATCTCACCACTCTTTTTGTGTGTAAGATTATAACAGAACCAGCGGAGACGCTAAAGACACAAAATGTCATAAAAGCAATGCTCTAAGATAAACTGCAAGATAATATAAGATTAGTGACTTATTTATGTATGTAAGTATGGATTTTCTTACTACAATTAGTTATTAAGTCTTTTGGGTACTACTAATTAAATAAGCGCAAGCTTTGAATCTCCTCTTTTTTACTTACGTTACAAAAAGTAAGAGACTACTTTAACTGGTATATTGTAAGAGATAAAATTATTATCTCTTAATGACACACACGCATTTTGTAATAAAAATGTAATCATTATACTGACTAAGTACCTCTACTAACATATAATAATTATGATAATTACTCTTTGATATTACTCTCATTCTCCTGCTATCATCTATATGTGTTCTCTTTCGCCTTAAAAACAAAAACGAAAAATAAATGTAAAGGAAGGCAAGCAAGCAAAAACAATTACACTCTTAATGATGGTGAGTTTGTAGTTATTTGTAAGTACAAGAGTATATTGATCTGTACTTATAGCAACATCATTACTATAATGATCATTATTTCATTTTTTCAATACTGCAACAACAGTAATTGTTAGTTTTACTCTGTATGATAGGAGAGAAGAAGTAAAAGAACCACAAAAGAAATTTGAAAGAAAATAAGAAAAAAATATACACACACAGACACATTCCCATTTATAAAAAGAAGATCGATTGTTTTTGTACCGTTTGGGGTTTAAGTACCATCAGTTTTATATGCATGTATATATGTATGTACGTTTGTTAGTTTGTATTGTCTGTTGGAAAAAAAGTAGATGTACTACGTATGCATGTATGTGCGTATGTATGTGCAAGTATTTACGTTCAAGCGAACGTAATTTTGTACGACGAGAGTACAAAACTGTGTACGTCTTATATTGTATGGATGTATTGTATCTATAAGCCATTACTTTTAATCAGTGATGTTAAACATTAATTATGCTTACAACTGAAAACGCTGAAAAATATAAAGTAAGAGATTGAAAAGAAACAGTTGATGCTTGGTTGGCTTTGCATGGAAAATGGTATTAAAATCACTTTTGTAAATTAAAAATGTTAGAAAATAATTTTAAAAATATTAACTTTCTCAAGAAACAGGTGAATTTTGTGATGAAACAAAACCTACAATATTTAATATTATTACACGGTGCGACAAAAAAAGAATGAAAGTGAAATACCTGGGAAATGATACTGCTTCGCTGGAGTTAGGGGCTCTCGCTCTTTCTTTAATAATTGCATGATTGTTTCATAGTTGCAATTCTAAAAATCCTAATAAGTCCATCAATTTCCAACGGATGTGTAAACTTTAAGTCTTATTTTATTCATAACTTAATATAAATCCTTTATTAATTCACGGTACGGTTCCTTTATAAAATAATGCGCAAAAACGCTTCTAAAATTAAAAAATGTGGAACAAATTGGGTGAGAAATGTGTTTGCTTGAAAAATGCACCCAGATTCCTCCAGGCCACTTAAACGACAGATACATATATCATTTAAAAGGTCTGTTTCTTTTCTTTCCAAATCTTTCCAAAACTTAAATTTGAGCAATATTCAGCAAATTTATTAGCTTATAAGTGTATGCAGGTCGGAAAAAACGATTTTTTATCCGTAACTCGAGATTTTGAAGGTGTTTTGAAAATTCCAAAAACAAATCCTTGTTCTACTCGATAGTGTCTATCAGACAAATAGTATCACTTGCCAGATATTTTTTTGTCGCACCGTGTTATTCAGGCATAGATTTCTTAAATTTCTGACTTTGATGTGAGAACACACTGTCAGACTAGGCAAGCTGGTGTCTAAAGGGACCGCATTTCAGTTAAGACGATAGGCTATTGGGAATACTTAATTTATAACGATTTATTCATTTTTCGGTTCAAAAGTAAAGAATCAGATATTAGAGTTGGTCTGAAAATAATATTGGCAACTGTTGAAATGTTGAGTACATTAAGCTGCCAGATTGTTATATCTTCGCTACAAAAAGCTCTTCTAGAAAGGAAACTTAAACTGTTGATTTAGCGTTTGTTCATACCCTTGCGATACATTTGTGTTCCCATCAATCTTAGCTTAGGGCCTCAAATAATTGATTAAGTTCTAATATCGTTTCATTGTTTTCGGATTCAATTCACTTGTTTTTTTTGGCTTTTTCTACGTCGTACCATCTTCTCTGTATACGAGATGGATTTCTGCTTTTTTGGTTGTGTTTTGTGTTCCACTCTATGGCATTTATTGTTACGGGAAAGAAATGGATAGAGTAGGAAGAAATAATGAAAAAGAGAGAGAATAGGTGCCAAGATGCATAGTCATAGAGAATAGCTGACCAGTCGAATAAAAGGAGAAGATCCGAAAACAACCCAGGTCATTGTGGTAGACCTTATGCCTGAAAGGGTGGTAAGAGCTAAAATCACATGCCTCCCTAAAGTTTATGCCCTTTGCCAAAAAGCCTAGTGCAGTATTACAGTACATGTTCAGTTGTCTCCTTTTCCCCTCCACCCTCTCACAGTTCACAGTGTCGACATTTTCCCATTTATAGATTATTGAACGTATTCCAGCCCTAGTCTTTATTTGCTCATAGAGAGCTTTGGTTATAGATGATAATTTCCTAACATACTTTGGATCACTTCCACTGTCCTCTGAATTGCAAATATTTCAACCTGGAAAACACTGCATTTGTCGGTCAATTTATGTAAATACTTAAGTTCAAGTTGTTCGCATTGGGTTCATCTAAGTATGCTGCTAATCTAATGCAATTTCGATACTTTATTTCGATGACCATAGTTATTCCTTCGCCAGAAGAATCTCAACACACTTTGTAGATGTTGATGTTTTGGATATGTTTTTCTTCGTCCCAACGTCTGTATGATTAGGGATTTGATGAATGAGCTTCAAAGTCAGGGAAACACAGATTTACGACTGTAACCTGTAGAATTTTGAAATTCTTGTGAACTACCAACAGCGCGAGGTTCAGTTAAGTTATCAATTTTTCTTTTAGTGCCGCCTAGTTTCCTAAACAACCTTAAGCGCAAATAGGAAAGAAGTGTTAGATTGTCAAGGTATGGTCGGTAAGGAACTTACTTCAGATCTCTTTTACACTTGAGTAAAGGTCTTTTTTTGCATAATTTTCTCCACTCGGCTCTATTCCGGGCCGTTGTTTTAACTGGTTTAAGATCGATGTTGCATTGCAACATACCTGTCTCTCTCCAAGTTGTTATTTTTGAGGACTATTTGCTTTAGGTACCCAAATTACTTTTACACAATCACTAAAGTACTCGGCCTGCCCTTGAGATACTTGTTAATACCCCATTTAGGGACCGTGACTTACTTAAAAAGCTGCCTATAGTGAGCTACTCGTCTAAACTAGTCTTCAACTTTGAAATGAAATAAACGGTAACAAACAAAAAAGCGCTACATTTACTTTATCGTTTAAACTTATTTTTCTCCCCGATCTTGTTCGTAATACGATTGTAACGTAAGTGTTCATAAGAGGTTTTCTAAGTGGTAGTGGTTTTAATATTTTATTGTTGTTGGTGTTGTTGTTGTATTATTATTATATTACTTGTGCTGTGTCTTTTGTTGTATTATTTGTGATAGTGAATGTCTTTATGATTATACTCGCATATTTGTTTTTGTTGTAGTTGAGTTGCTATTGCTAAAAAGTAAATGAAATATCAACCATGGGTTGCCATACGCTCATCGAGAACAAAAAAAAAAAAACAAAAACAAAAAACAACGACAATCACTCACTCATACTCAAAGCCAATGTTTGCTCTATGGCTCCGACGCTTTGTTGTAGAGCTCTATAACGTTTTTAAAACTCGAGTTTAGTCTTATAAGAGTAACGTTAAGGTAAACAACGATCGTTTTGAAATAACGGCGGTTTTTTTTTCTAAAAGCTAAAATTACAAAAGAAAAAGATATGAAATGAAATAAAATGATCTTTAAAAACGAAATAAAAACAGAAAACAGCAGAAACGGGAATTTAGGAGAACTATTTTTTTTACACAAAAAATTTAAATTGTTAGGAGATAAAGGCTTAGAAAAACACGTCAAAGAACACGCTATACAAGAAACAACTAATAAACGCAAAAACTGAATTGTCATCTATCTCCTGTTCCCCATGCATTGCTGTTACTGCTGCTGCCAGGCGAAAAGAAAAATCGCCAGTAATGGAAAAAAACGACAGAGAAGCAAAAAAAAAAAATTATAAAATTCGTTGAAAAGTAATAAAAAAGAAGAAAAAACAAATTTGCCGCCTTTTGTTAATGTGTGCGTTGAAATTCAATATGTACCTTTTTTGCTCTTTCTTTTTTATATAAAATTGTGTGTTTAAATATGTATAGAATATACAAAAAAAAAAAACTTTTTTTTTTTTTTTTCTTTCAATTCGTGCCTATTTCGTATATAATAAAATAAGAGACTAAAAGCAATAATGATCATTAAAAGGAGAACATAAAATATAAATTAAGGAATAACGAAATAACGGCCATTGGAAGTAAAAATTCGTCTATACAAAACGTAATGTAATTTCTTAAAAAACAAAAAAAAAACAAAAAAAAATTCTAAAAAAAGAAATAAAAACCTAACTAATAATTAAAAATATATTAAAATTTAATTAAAGAAACAAAAAAACAAGCTCGTTAATTTATAAGAAAAAACCCTAAAAAATAATAGTAAAACAATCCAATTAAAATAAAAATAAGAATAGAAACCACTAAGAAAAAACAACACATTTGTGTACGAGAATAAATACAAAAAAGCAACAAATTTTTAAAAGATAACGCCGTTTTTTGAAAAAAAGAAGAAGAAAATAATTTAAATGTGTATACACTTGAATAATTCTATGTGAACCTACAAAAAAGCAACAAAAAATATAAGAGAAAAACAAAAAAGCAAAATAACTATGGTGCGATCTTTTTATTCTCCATATACTCGTAATGGCATATATCTACTCTCTGCCTATATAATTTGGAGACTTTTTTAAACCAATACATAAACAACAACAAATACAATACACATTAGCGGCGTAAGTACTCCCCGTAAATTGGCGTTTATTGCTTTCATATTTGTGTGCCATTATTGTTTCTCTCTCTCTGTCTCTTGCTCGCTCAACTCGACCATATTGCAAATTAATATTTAGCTTTGCAAAAAAAAAAAAAAAAAAAATGGAGAGAATAAGGAAATGAAAAAAACAAAAGTTATGGCAACCCTGTAAGACATTCTATTTTAATTTTAAGTCGTTAATTTAATTTATTTTAATTTTAATTTATTTTTGATTAAAAATGTTTTTGTTTTATTTTTATAAATTTTCATCGTTTTGTTTTTTGTTATACTTTTATAAGAAAAGTAACATTTTTTATTATGTTATAAAAGCAACAACAACATTAAGAATAAAGTACAGTAATATCACAGGAAAGGCTTTTTAGAAAACATAAATATTTTCATTTTTTGAAGTGATTGGTTTCTTTTGATACCGAAGAAAATTCATTGTTTTAAGTGTTTTGTTGCTTGAAACTTACTATGCAAGATGATCATCTGTCATTTGTGAAATGTTACAAATTTTGTTTTTAAATTTATTGTAACAGAAATCAGGCAACACAACCACATTAAACCTTACTTTATTATCCGTTTGTCCAATGTTTTTCGAATAATTATGTACTTGAAAGAACTTTTGAGGTATGAGATTTTGTAAAAAATACAAATAAATTAAAAAAACACAATAAACAAATCTAAAGATATTTTCATTTTTAAAATTTAAAAAAAAATTGTTTTTTTTATTTAAATTTTTTTTAATTAGACCATAAAGATATTTTCATTTTTAAAATTTAAATAAAAAATTTAAATTATATTGCAAACTCTTATAAATAAATAAATAAGTTTATTACATACTCTTATACTTATATTCTATTTTGAATTTTTTTATTTATTTTTTATATCTTTATTATTTTTTTAATCTAAAGATATTTTCATTTTTAAAATTTAAAAAAATTTGTTTTTTCAATTAAAAAAAATTTTTAATTATTTTGAATTTTTTATTTATTTTTTTATATCTTTATTTTTTTTAATCTAAAGATATATTCATTTTTAATATATAAAAAAAATTGTTTTTTCAATTAAAAAAAAATTTTTTAATTATTTTGAATTTTTTATTTATTTTTTTATATCTTTATTTTTTTTGATCTAAAAATATTTTCATTTTTAAAATTTAAGAAAATTGTTTTTTTTTTAATTAAAATTTTTTTTTTTTAATTGAAAAAGCAAATTTTTTTTAAATTTTAAAAATGAATATATCTTTAGATTTAAAAAAATTTTTTATATTCTTTTTTAATGAATATATCTTTAGATTTAAAAAATTTTTTTATCTATTTTTTTTTTAATCTAAAAATATTTTCATTTTTAAAATTAAAAAAAAATTGTTTTTTTAATTTTAAATTTTTTTAATTGAAAAACAATTTTTTTTAAATTTTAAAAATGAATATATCTTTAGATTTAAAAATTTTTTTATTTATTTATTTTTTAATGAATATATCTTTAGATTAAAAAAAATATATATAACAAATTCAAAATAGAACATAAGTATAAGAGTATGTAATATACAATTAAAAAAAATTTTAAATAAAAAAAAACACATTTTTTTAAATTTTAAAAATGAATATATCTTTAGATTTAAAAATAAAATGAAGATATAAAAAAATAAATATAAAATTCAAATTAGAATATAAGTATAAGAGCATGTAATATACAGTGCTTGACAATACAATTCAAACTTTTTGAAAAATTCTATAACAAAATATTCAAGCAGTTTATTACTACTAGGGCTTTAGTCAAAATATGGAATAGATTTTGTTTTCGTTTTCAAACTTTTGTTATTGTAAGTTCTGTTTTTTTAATTTAAGTTTAGAAAAGATAAATATTAAACATAATTGTATATTAAAAGCCTGAAATAAAAACTAGTTGATAATAAAGTGATCATACTTTACCATATAGGCTTTAGCGAATAAGTTCTGGAGTTGATGGAGTTATACATCAATTCCCATCCGATTTTAAAAACTGATATATTGTTTTATTCATAACTATACACACCAATTTAATAAATCTAAAAATAGTAGCACGGTTCCTATACAAAGTATCGTGTAAAAACGTCTCCAAACTTGAAAAATTTGAAATGAATTGAACAAGAAATGTGTTTGCTGGATAAATATGCACAGATTCCTTAAATTAACTTAAGTAATATATACACTTGTAAATAGTTCTGTTACTCTTCTTTTAAAATCCTCTAAGATTTTTAAAGTCGATTACCATTTAGCTAAGTTAAATGCATGAAGGTGCGTAAACCGTAACTTAAGATTTTGAATTTTTCCTCTTAATTTTGCAAACATTTCAGCTTGGAAAACACTGCGTTTGTCGGTTAGCTTATGTAAACAGCTGAGGTTAAGTTGCTCGCTTTTGGTTGAACTAAGTGTGCTACCAGTCGTACGCAATTTCGATTCGTCATTTCAATGGCTATAGTTTTTCCTCGTGCAGAAGTTGTATAGATGTTGATTTTAGGAAATATTTTTGTTCGCCCCAACATCTGTATGATTATAGAATTGATAAATGAGCTTTGAAGTTAGGGAACTATCAATTCGAGACTGTAAGCTGAACATTTTTGAGATACATGAGAACTAACACCGACAGCGCGAGGACCAATTAAGTTAATGGCTTTCTCTTTAGTGCTATGCAAATAGGAAAGAAGATTAAGTTTGTTAAAGTATTTAATGGCTGCAAATTACTTACTTCAGATTTCTTTTATCTTTGGGTGGTGTTGCATATCATAATCTTGATTTTGTGCTTAAGTTTTTATTGAAGTAACTATGGATTTTTCATATATTCGAACTTAAGCGATGATGATTCGATGCAATCTGTGAACTTCCAACAAGGCAATAAGGCAAAGCATAAAAAAGCATTGGTAATGAGTGGTTAATAAATATGACGTTCCCGAGCAACTTCATTCCACTTACTAGTCACCTGACATAACAATAGCAAACAATTTATTTGATAAATTGGACCACCGAGTATAAAAAAGCGTTATAAAAAAGGGCTTATAGACTGCTCTTGCTAAAAAGTGGCACAATAATTTCAGCGGAATTACAGCAAAAAAATTGTGTTTTAAGTGAAAAGCAAATTTAATGAATAAATATTTGCTCTATAAAATATAATTCAACAATAAAAAATTTTAAACAAATTTTTTTGAAGAAAGTTAGTTACCAAAATTATTCTGTGTATAGAAAATTGATTTTCTTATTTTTCTTTAAATTTAAATAATACTAGTTTTAACCATCCGGCTTTGCCCTGAAATCTAGGCATGATCAGAAGTAGACATTTATTTAGGGACAACAATTGTTTGTATACTTTCTCAGAGTGATTATTCACTGATTTTAAAGACTCAATAAAAAAAACAACAACTTATTGTTATGTTGATAATTCGTATTGACTGCCAAGTTATTCAGACCAAAATATAGAATAACAAAATTCTATATTTATTTGTATGAGAGGTACGTAGTACCATGCCCACATATCCGATTATTACATGACCACTTATTGGCTGATGATTTGTATTAATTACGAATACACTTTTCCTAAATTCAGAAACTTCTACTTCTACCGTTTTGAAGATATATAAGAATTAATATTTACTTTGTATTAGAGGCACCTTGATAACTTACCCAATCCCGCTTATATTTATTTGCTACACAACTTAGAATATATGCACTGAATTGACGTGCTAAATCTTATTCAAATATCCTTAAAGCATCTGAAGTTTTAGGCATCCGAACAAACCTCAATTAATTTTTATATATAAAGATAATATACAATAATTATAATAAATATATAATAATTGTTTTATTTTTCGCTTAGATTTACTTTGTATCGTTTTTGTAAACCAAAACCATATAGTGCTGTATAGAAGTCAGAATTCCGGTCAGCTAGTTTATAATATTTTTATCTTAACAGCTCCACTCTTAATATAGTGAAAACTGGTTCAAAAATGGTCCCAATTGCAAAGCAAAATTTTATCTAAAAATCGAAAAAAAGTAATTGAGAAAGCAATCAATTTAAGAAAACTTAATTAGATTGAAAACATTAAATAATTATTCAAATTTAATAGATTGTTTGTAGAAGCTAAGATTAGTGAGTTTTAAAGTTCACTGCATTTATTTATAAATTAAGAAGAAATTTTTGTTTTTTATACAAAAATAAAAATTATTGACATATCTTTATATTGGATATCTTTATTTGCATAAAAAATTACCTATAAATGATTACAAATTATAAAAATATATTATAATTAATTATTTGAATTTTTTAATTATGTAGATATATATGTACTCGTATATATGTATGATATTGTATACGCACAATAAGAGATTCTTAAGCTCTTAAAAAAATATTTAAAAAACAACCTTAAACAATGATTAAATTGTTAATATACCTGCTCATATTTCTGTTATTAGTCATTAATTAAAAAATTGGCTCTTAAATATAACTTTTCTTCGTAAATACTACACGAAAAATTTGCAACAAAAAATTATATTCTATTAGTCAAAGAAATCAACAGTCAGAGCAATAAATATCGAATATCTTCTAAACGAAAAATATTTTGATTATAAAAATATTAGAAAAAAAAAAAAACACTTTTTTTTAATTTATAAATTAATCATTTTTCTAGTGAGGCATGAGATTGTTGGAATTCTCATGTTGGAATTAGAAGAATTGAAGAAAAACGATCTAAAATTATTTTAACTTTTTTAAAGTGGAGCGCAGTCGTACAGCTAAAATTTATGGGAATCGCCCAAAAAAATAAAGGGTCCGCCATTTTTTTTTTTTTTTTTTTTTTTTTTTTTTTTTGTGAAAATGCTACAAAAAAACTACTGAATATTTTCTCAAATTTCTTTTTTATTTGAAAGTATAATCCTTCCAGTTAACAATGGAAAATAATTTCATTCAAATGGCTGCCTCGGCTGGCCATGCAGTAGCCTACACGATCGGTCAAATTTTTAAGCACATTATCGATTGTGTGCAGCTGTATTTCATCAATGGCTTCACGAATATTGTCCTTTAAAGCGTCAATTGTCTCTGGCTTGTTGGCATAACACTTATCTTTGACGGCACCCCACAAATAATAGTCCAACGGTGTCAAATCGCAGCTCTGAGGTGGCCAAACGACATCAGCTCTGCGGCTGATAATGCGATCTTCAAAAACAGGGCGCAAAACATCGAGTGTAGCTTCGGCTGTGTGGCACGTAGCGCCGTCCTGTTGAATCCAAATGTTGCTAATATCCTCCTTTTCAATTTTTGTGAACAAAAATTCATTCAACATGGCCCGATAACGATCGCCATTGACTGTAATGGCCACTCCTTGCTCATTTTCGAAGAAAAATGGCCCAATTATGCCTCTGGACCAAAATCCGCACCAAACAGTGACTCGTCTTGGGTATATCGGCTTTTCAATGTATGCGTGCGGGTTTTCTGTGCCCCAAATGCGTCAATTTTGCTTGTTTACATACCCGCCAAGACCAAAATGAGCTTCATCTGAATAGATGAATTTGTTGGCAAAAGCGGCATCTTCTGTAAGTCGATCGATCAGAGCAATGTCGCAATATTTCCCACCGTTGTTCAAGCTTATACACAACCATATTCGTTCAGCGGAAGGATAAAACTAATTATCTGTCAAATCAGACATGAGCTAAGTGTTACCATTCACGAAATAAGCACTAGTTGAAAAAAAAACTTTAGATGGCGGACCCTTTATTAAGTATAAAATACCTATATTTACTTTTAGTTTCTCACTTTTACTGTGATGCTATAAACACATTCAAGGCTACCGACCATCGACTACAAGCTCTCAAAAATTGAATACATATGTATGAGCATATGAGAGTAATTTTTTTAGCGACAAAACGGCTACCGACTACACGACTACTGGTATAGCCCGTAGCCAACTTAGGCTAATTTCTACTTTTCTTGGCGATAACAGACAGCTTAGTGCTGTCAATACTATACTATGTATGAAGAAGTAGTCGTTTTAAAAACGCAATACATGGAATACATATATACATTAAATATGTCAAATAATAATTACTAGGCTACTTATGTCGCCAACGTCTTTTGTAGTCGTGTGTTCAATGGTCGGTAGCCTTGAATGTGTTAAGGTGAAATTTTATAGTTTTTTGAGTTTTATTTTTATTTTTTTATATTAAATATGTAGATTAAATAGTTAATTTATCAAAAATAAGTGTTATGTGTTTTTTAAGCCTTAAAGCGAACTAATAAAATACTTATTGCTTTTTACTAGATATCAATAATTTTATTACAAGATATAGCCCGGCTCATTTTGATTGTGAACCACTGTATGTATTTGCATAAAAAAGATTTTTGTGCTCATCAAAATAAATACTTAAAATAATAAAACTGATTTTAAAGTTTGATTAATACCTTTTCACATATATTATTTATTAGCTATTGTTGATGCCATTAAAAATATTATCTGTGCCTCATAAAAACTGCATGAAAAATGAATAAAAACGTGTATATTCTAAATAGTAAAGTTATCAGTAAGCAAAGCAATCAATATCATATAACTTCTAAAAGAAAAATTTCTCAATCATAAAAATGTCTTAAAATCAAAACTATGCTCTTAAAAATAGCTGTTCGTCTCATAAAAGCTGCATGAAAAATGAATAAAAAGCTTATATTTTATTAGCCAAAGAAACCAATAGTTAAAGCGTTAAATATCAAATATCATCTGAAAGAAATATTTTCCGATAAAAAAATTTAAAAAAATTTAATTTTTTACTATTTTTCGTAGTAAAATAAAAAACAAATTAAAAAGTTAATAATCGCAATTTCTGTAGCGCTTACAGACGTTTGTAGAAAACGATGCTTTATAAGTTTTTGAACCCTAGGATGCCCAATAAACATTTCACCCCTAAGTGCACCATTGTGGTCTAGCCAGACCACAAGAAAAATATTATTTAAATTAACTTTTTGAATTTTGTTTATTTTTATAAACATTAAACTTTGCCATAGCATTCTTATATGTGGATAACGCAATATATAAGCATTAGATGCACGAAATTCCAAATATGGCCTTACTAACTGATTTGATAATTCAATAAGAAAGCTGCAGCAACGGTCCGTTTCTTTGTTTTTACCATCTCTACATAAATAATGAATGACGCCAACCTGATATGTTCACCATATTGAAGAACATAGCCAAAGGCCAAAGTTTCGTTTCACACTTGGAAATATAATACGATTCCATTTGTTCCATTGTGTCTTCTCCTGCTTCATTTCGGTTGTAGTCAATAATTTGGTTAGATTTTTTGACAATGTTTGGTTCGTTGCTCTATCTGGTTCATCTTCTGCAGTTATATACGCTACAATTGTATTTTAATAAATAAAAAACAGTAATACAATAATTTTTTGGGATATGGAACCACAAAGAGTACCTATTCTCATAATACCAAAAGAAGGCTTCATAACAAATCAAGTGAGCTTGATTTTCCAAATTAAAATAACACAAACTTACGTCAAATTTTTTTGATAGAGTGTATACTACGTACCGTATGAAAGCACTTTTGAGCCAAGTTCATCACAATTCTTCCTTTATTTTAACTCCCGTATACCATGAGAGCTCTTACATGTATAAATTTGATCTCTTAACGCATAATTTATTCATGAGTCACATATTCGTCTTACCTTTATGCCATATTTGACTAGCTTTTAACTGAGTATACCGGCTTAATCTAATACGTCAGCGATAAGGAAGGACTCTGGACATCTACCATCAAATTTGAATTTGCGGTATATGATTACCCTACACTAGTAGCAAGCGTTACTTATGGCAACTAATTAACTAATTCTTGGCGCTTTGGGCAAGTGTTCGAGTGATAATATCGTATAAGTCTTAGTAAAATAATTTGTGTCCAGCCAGACCACAAGGGTGCATTTAGCGCACTAATTTAAAAAAAGGAAATTTCAACCCCTTAATGTATACCGATCGACTCCAAATGAATTGTTTTCGATTCAGAACACTTCAGTGGTAGAACTCGTGGTCTTCTTTTCTTTTTATCTTAACGAGAAGAAAAGATATTGAGCATTAAAATCAAAAATGGTCTAGCCAGACCAAGTTGGACATCCTAGGGTTAACAACTAATGGGACCTACATATTTTTCACAATTTTACTCATTTTTCGACTGATGATTTGTGCTGACAACAAAGCTTACACACTTCGCCGCTGTTGATTTTGCTTATTCCCATGTTACATTGTTCTGTCTTAGTTCCTGGTTAATTGTGCGTCTCCAGCTGTTTTTTGGTCAACCACGAATTCTTGAGCCTTGAGTTGAGGACTCTTCTCGAGTGATGCTATTTTCGAATGGTGTGACCGATCCACCCGCATTTTATTTTCCTTATCTGCTTCAATATGGGGTCCTCGTTAGTCATACCTGGAGCTTTTACGCGAAGTTGTTAAATTTAACACATAAGTTAAATATTCTGAGTTTAGTTCGTCTGGATATATGTGAGGTTTGCCATACTGACTGTAAATGTCACTCTCGCTTTATTGAGCCTGTTGTCTATGTCTGTTTCTGCGCCGACATTTGAATTAATAATTATACTTCCTACTGTACTGACCTTGTAGCATGATGTTTTCCGTGCTAGTATGGTTTATTATCATAGCCTTTTCTTGTTATTTGTCTTAAGTTCAACATTGCGAGCCAATTTTTTAGGTCTCCCAGTTTTGACTACATTTGTCAAATCTTATGCGAGAGTAGAAAAATGTCATCAATTTGGACTATATTTTTGAGTTGGTGTGAGAGACTCCATGTTATTCGTCTTTTCTTTGAACAGACTTTGCTCATTATGACATCTAGAACAATGGTGAATAGCTGAGGTGATAGTGGTCTTCTTTGTTTTAAAGTTACCCACTTGGTAACCATATTAAACCCACCTGGGTTTTATTTGATTTTATATTTAAGAAAACCCGAATGGGTTTTTTTATTTAAAGGTCTTTGTAGTTTATTTACATCAAAAATAATTAACATTTACGTATTAGAAGTACAAATTAATTCGGTCCGTTTTTTTGGCTCAAAAAATATTTGTCAAAATAAAAATTTATCAAATCACTGCTTATTTTCCTCACCTGTGAGCCAATGTCCGAATTCCGTCTCAGAAAAACTTCTCGTCATATGAGGCGATGCACTTTGAAGCTGATTTTATATTTCCTCAAAAGAAGAGATTCGGTGACATAACAAAAGATATTGTATCCGTCGACACAGCCAATAGTCAGAAGGAGCAATGTTGGGAGAATACGGTGGGTGCGGCATTTGATCGTTTCTAACAATTGTTGGCAAATTTCGAGACGTGATACCAAGCACCACCATGCAAAAGGAAAACTTTATCTGTCTGTCTATCTATGTATTCCGTAATGCACGGCTTAAACGAAGTAATTGGAGGCTGCTCTGATAATCTACTAACAAATAAACAAAAAATATTGTCATAATAAACGAAATTTAGAAGCAATTATAAAACCCATAAAAACCCAATTAAACCCGGTGGGTTGGGGTTTTCTAACCGTTTTTTGGCAACCCTGATTGGCATGGTGAACCCGTTCTCGAGTTTTGCGAATGTCATAGTGAATCATTGTGACAAATGCTAAATCATCGATGACTGACGTTGAATTTTCTTTAGTGTCATGCATGACTTTTTAACGTAATTGTCAAAATTTTCATAGATGACAGAAGTTAATTTCGTCTTGCAGGCGTCCGTGTATTAGTGAGTCCTAACAGACAATATCATTGCGAATCATAAGTGCTTTACTCGTTAATAGGGAGGTGTAGCAGACAAAATTCTGCATCGTTCAGCATGTAGTGGACTCATAATAGATTATGTCGCTAAAAATCAGCTTCTTTAGAATGGTGACATTACAATGAAGCTGTGTCATTGTTCATAGGAATTTCGACTTAATTTCGTCTTCTGTGATGATGATTCAAAGGTATATAAAATATCATAATGACTATGTCGCTCAAATACACCACGGTAAAGTTACTCTTTTTTAGAGAAGTTCAGAGCATAAGCAGTAAATTGCAAATTTAGAACGAAGAGTGTTATTCGCTATAGATTTTTCGTTTATTTAAAAATTTGCATTGAAATTTTTTTAATTTTCAAATTTTTGTGAAATACCTTTTTGTTTGTTATATATTTTTTTATTTTATGTGCTTCTTTTTAAAATTTATCAAATGTCTGTTTTTATTTTTTGTGGTATTAACTTGAAATATGTGTTTTATCTTTTATTTATTTATTTTTTGAATGATTGGCTTTCAAGTTTAATGAACTTCAATTTCATTTGCATTTTTTAATTTTTGTTTTAAAGCTTTGCTATAAACATTTAAGTTCTTTTCAAAAATACTAAGTTTGCATATAACTTTCATTTGTGGTGAAATTACAAAAGTTAAGACTGAAAAACACAAATAATAGCATATATACAGGTGATGGAAAAAATAATAGTGACACAAAAATTCGATATTTTTGCTTAAATTTATTCAGCTTTTTTATTCGTAAAACTAGGAATATACTCGTATGTTTACTTAAAAAACATTTAATTTCTTTACACAAAAATATAAAAACAAAGTAAATAAGGTCTTTAATTTTTAAAGCCTTTTTTAAGAGTTTTTCAACAGTTTTATTTCCGCCTTTATACAATATATTCTAAGCTGAAATTAATATTTTAATTGCTATCATTTACTTTGATTACGCTTCTCTCCTATATGCTGTTATTTTTTCCTATTTTTTTATTTACTTTTTTTGTGTCAATTCCCACCCATTATTTTCGTTAATTGTACTTGTACGTTAAAATTATCAGCAAAAATAAATAAACAAATACAGCAAATAGTATATATAGTTTTAATAATATTTGGTATTACTAATTTAAAAGCTGATAATAGACGTGCATATATTATATGTTTTTCTTACACCCTACACCATAATTGACATTGAGAATAGGTAGGTATTGAGTTTGCAATACCATACTCACCTCTAACTACTGTGTGCGTCAAAATAATGTGTACAACCTTATTTTCTTTATTTCAGTTATTTGGAATACCATGTATTTATACATTTCAGACTTTTTAACCATTACGCGTATTACGAAATTTGGATAAAATTCAGCTATAGCTGACATTTAGTGGTGCTCGTTTAAGTTCATTTAAAAATTTGTAATGAAACACTTTTCTTATATTTGAAACGATCCTTATTTAACCAAATGTATGCCGTTTTGATTGATAACCTTTTGTTATTTTTCTGGTAAAACCATTACCTTATCAGTATAGGTTTTCTGAGTGAAAAACTGATCAAACTGCGTTTTGCAGTCCTCTACGGAATTTTGATTCCTTCCGATCCCACCAGACATACAGTATTACTCTTTCTTGATGTCAATCCTGACTTTGCCCTTATCAGTAAAACTACACTTTGCTTAATCCATGATCATTTTCGCAAATTATTGTCGCACGGCATTCATTTTTCTTCGTCCGCAATCATTCGTTTCAGAAGTGGTTCGATTTCGGGAAGTTCGCTAATTTCAATTTTTCACTGTTAATTCTTGTAGCAGCCAAACATCGAGCATTTTTATGTATTTGTCTATCTTAAAATGGTTGATAATTATTTGGTGATAAAAGCCTAGTCCGTAGAGCGATTTTAATAATGAATTCTAACAAATTGAAGCTTAAAATGTCACCTTTCAAACAAGCTACGAGGGCGGATTGATATTGAAGCTACCTAGCGCTAAATGCAGCACAAACACAAAAACTTTTTCTTTCTTAGAAATTACGATTTGTCAAACGTCAGCTGTTAAAATTTTAGCCAAATTCATCGATTAGTTTATTTGTTGTAGTCATTTGAAGTAAGCAACTTTTGTGTTTCTTGGAAAATGGAAAAAAGTGAATTTTGTGTAGTGATTAAACACTATTATTTGAAAGGCAAAACGACGAAAGAGACAAAAGAAAAAATTGATAAACATTACGGCGAATCTGCTCCGTCAGATTATTACATATTACATTTTAGAGCCATCTGCCGACAATTTGTAACCGAACTTAACCGATCACCCAATATTATATCAATTTCTTAAACCTAAACATCGTTAAAACAGTCTTTTATTTTGAATCTTTTTCCGTTTAAGATTTGCTGCTTAGACTGCCAGCGAGACCTTAATCGGGAAAACCGCTGCCCGCCGCTGCTCTCATGGGAACTGACACAGGCTTTGGTTGTTGGCTAATTAAAGGCGCTAAGTACCCGCTTTGTTACTTCCAGCATCTTAGGCAAGCAATATTTGATGGCAAACGAATGCCATTCAGATTCCCATAGAGTCTCTGCACTTAAAGCCGCAGATTATTCGCAACTGCTATAGAGTTGCCTTGTATGTTTACGAAGCGTAACACTATTCACAAATTTGTCGACATATCTGGTAGCAAAATTATTTTCAGAATAAAGAACGATGTTATAACGAATTACATAAGTTGTAACACAGCCTAGATAAGTCCATCACATTATACTAACATTTTACCTTCACATTGAGCCTAATGTGACAAGTCACAGATGTATGGGAGTATCCCCACGCAGACATACCCCACGGGGACCGAGGCACCAGTGAATACAATGCGTCCACCAGCCCCCACCTATGACTAAAATCAGCAAATTCGAAGAATTGTTATGTGGACATGACTTCCATCTTGGTAAAGTGTTGGAGGCTATCTAAACTATAACCGGTCTCTACGAGTCACGGCAAACGGTTATGAATGTAACTCCACATTGAGCTACGCTCTTCCCGCTATTTGGGTATAAACCATATTACGTAAAAATTCGGGTCGAGAACAGAATATTCTTGGGTTCGCTCGTTTAATGACTCGTGCGCGTAAATTTATTTTTTAATTCGTTTTTGTTCAAAATATTTTTTGCTTGACACAAATTTTAAATTTTTAAATAAAAAAAGTTTTTTTTTTTAATTTTTAATTAATTTTTAATTTAAAAAAAAAATAAAAATTTTAAAAATTAAATTTTTTTTTAAATTTACAAAATTTTTAATTTGTATTTTTTTTTTAACTCGTGAGTACAAATTTTATACTGCGATTGAATTAAAAATTGAGCAATAAAAAATTAAAAACGAGCAATTCATTTTATTTATGCTTTTCGACTCGGTTTGCGTTCCGAATTTTATTTTTGAATGCTTTTGAATTTTAAAAGAACTTAAAATACGACTCTCAAGAAGAATCGTTCTCTATGAACGAATTCATTTAATTCAATTGAATTCGAGAACTCTTCCTACTCTGTTATAAACCACAGCCACCGCGTTACTCCCACAAGGGATCCTCATCATAATCAGGCAAGAACCAGGGTCCTTGGGGCTTTTGATTCTCGAAGTACCAGAATTAAACCATCGATCAGGCTTCGTAGCAGAAATGCTACTACTCTTCTATGTTGTAGGTAAATTGATCGTTACATAACTGCCAGTATAGTGATGTAGTTTATCATATAGTCGGTCTCTGCATCATTTTTAATTTTTATTATTATTACTGTTGTTTTAAAAAAAAATTTATACTAAAAAACACGCAAAATATTAAATTAAAAATAAAATCTTATCAAAGAATAGTTTTTTTCTCGATGTTGTTATTGTGCTTGTTGTTGTTGTTGTTGTTGTTGGTCTTATAATTGTTATTAAATGAAGCAGAGAAAATTATTCGTTTTGTTTTTTTATTATTATTTTGCATTTAATTTAAGAAAAAACAGAACAAAGTTTATTAAACAAAACGAAAGTTAATTTTAAATAATTAAATAATAATATATCTGTTATTTGCAAAATTTGTTTTTAATATTTTTTTTAATATTTATTTCATTTTCTTTTAAACAAAAAACCAAACGATGAAGAATTTTTTTAATATGTTTATTTTTTAAAATAATTTTAATTTATACGGTGGCAAACAAAATTCAAGTAAAATAATTTTTAATAATAAATTGTTCAAGTATTTGTTTTGCTTTGGAAATCAGCAGCTCCTTTTATTGAAATTCTTTATAACAAAAAGACTTTTCGTAAATTTGAAAAAAAAAGAAAAATCGCTTTAATTTTGTTTGCCATTATTATTTTATTTCATATTTTTTTATATATTTTTTAATTTAAGAAGTGTCTAGTTTTTGTTTTTTTACTATGCAAATTCAATCACAATCTTTTATACTGCTGTTTTTAGTGAGTGAGGGTCCAGTGTTTCACATGTAATTATGATATTGTGACTAGATCCACACTCATTAAAAACGGTTGTAATAACATTGGACTCTTTTGAAATAATCAATTATCATTTTAATTTAATTTTTTTTTAAGGAAAAACTATAAAATACGAACAAAATACCTCATTTGAGTGAGAATGGCAACTCTGGTTGATGTATAATTTAAATTCAAAATTGTTTTGAGTTTAAAAATCGAATGTTAATGGCTCTCATACTGGCTGGTTTTGGTTCAAATAATAGATAAAAGTTTTACAGTATTATGCTATAATTAAAAATCAATTTGAAAAAATTATAGTTAAGAGCGTCTAAATTTAAATTTTTATAAAAAAAAAATGGTGAAAAAAATGTGTGTGCTGTTCGAATAGATATTTCAGGGCAAATGACTGCTACTACGAGCTGTTACATAACGATTTTTAGTCTACCCCATTTAAGGACCCAAAAATTTCAGTTCCCTCATGTGAGCCAACCGGTACCCTTTATTAAGTCAATCAACTTTCACAGTAACACATCCCTAAGACAGTCACCGAAGGTGTTGTACCGATTCCTCATCCTCCACATCTTGACAGCTCTTGTATTTCAGTTTAAGTTTTAATCACCTTTTATCACTCACTTTGTTGCACTTAACAAAAAAAAAAGTTCGTTGACGAATTTGATCAAAAATGATATGAACTTTTTATATATATTTGAACGAGCTTTATTAAACTAAATATATGCATTATTCTATCAGTATATAACTTTTAGGCTCTGAACGAAAAACTGATCCAATTACATTTTACAGGCCTCTAAGGAATTTAAATTAACACCATTAAAAGAGTTCTGAGGAGATCGAAACAAATGATAATCTGAAGGTGCAAGTTCCGGGTTTCGCAGTCAAGCTCTGTCAGTTTCGCGGGAATGCAACATCATTCATTACAACATCGATGTTCGACAACATGATATTTTTACAATAAACATCGATGTTGAAAAACACCTTTAAAGGGGGTTTAGACGGTGATACAAGTCGTACGACATGTCATATTTTTGTGCATAAGAGAGCGGATAGTATCGTGTAAACCCAATATGTAATAGAACGTACGACATTGAGAGAAAATACGGATGAAAATTTGACGGTCGTACTGCTCTCTTCGTTTCTTAAAATTTAAAAAAAAAAACGGTTTTTCTCAATTCTTTTCCCTGATTTTATTGACTTCTTTAGTGTTTGGTTGGTAGACCAGAGGAGGTGCATCTGTAACATTGAAATCGACAGATCGAAAATGATAAATGATTTCGCTGCTGTTTGTTGTTCTGGTTCAGTGCTGTAGTTGTGTTAGTGAGGACATGAAAATTACTCTCTCAAAGAGAGTAAAGTTGATGTTTTAAAAAAATTAAAAAAAAAAATCAACATGCGTCCGCCTCACATGTGTATTCGTCGTTATATCAGGGACAACTAAAAGCAAGATCGTAAAAAGCTTTATATTATTTTTCTGTGCTTAAAAAATTTGCGCACATTTTCTGACGACTAAAAACAAGAGCGTAAGAATACGTGTGAGTTGAACGCGAACAATTGTCTTATGAAAAGCTCATCGACAGGCAAAAAGCTGCTCTTCTCTTTTGTTTTCACACATACGTACGCACACCCATAGGCATAAAATAAGCAAAAATTAAACAAAGGGAAGTAAAGAGAAAACATGTGAAAAAATACAGTGAAAAGTGGCCTGAGTGAGAGATTCTTAAAATACTACCATTATTGTAAAATTCATTAATATTAGTTTGCCTAACGCTGTTCTAGTTACGGCATCATCTCTGTAAACTCCACAATTTCTTGGACAGTGTGACCCACCCTTACATTTTCTATAATCGAAAAGCAGAATATGAAGCGAAAAAATTAGATAATTCTTAATTTAAGTCCTCCCACGTTGTCGAAAGCAGCCGATCTGTTCACATGCTGCGTAGGACGTATACAGAAGTAAAAATTAAATCAACTTTTAACTTTTCAGGCGTCAAAGTATATTTATGGTAGACGTATAGTAATATCCAATGAAAGTTAACCACAGCAAATCCTCATTGAATAAAGAAAGTACGCTTTAACGTACTCGACTCAACTGCAATCAAAAATAGTTTCTTTAAAATTCCGCTACTGGCAACTTAACCAGAAAAAAATGCAGGTGTTTTAATTCTACAGCCAGTAACAAAATTTTTGGTGGTGGGTTTTCTAATAAAAAACATCCTTCAAGTTTACCTTCGTCATGCTTTAATAATTTTTCAATTTCTTAAGAAAAAAGAATCAACATCTGTGATGTCAATAAAATACCCCTGAACAGGAAACAGATTTCTGTAATTTTAAGTTTTGAGTCAAAAGTAAATTGCATAAATTATCTTAAAGATGACATTTGTGTGAGGTTTTGAAACAACAAATGGACTTTGAAAAGGGATGATTTTCTTCTAAAATGCACACAAAAAGTGATCGTTACGAAATTGGTCAAGAAGGGTGGTTTGTTCTAGATATAAAGGAATTCCATTGTTAAAAATTTCAAATAACGAACACACATTACAGTGTTTAATGATTTACGAAGAAAAAAAAAAAAACACCCTTAAATGAAATGGTTCTCATGAAATGTTTTTTTAGCATAATTAGGGGGTGTTATACGGCTAAAGGAATTTAAACAAAAAATAAGTTCAAAATCAAACAAGTTGTTAAGGAAGAGGCATAGTACGTAAAAACTCGGCTCACATTATTCTTTAACTCGTGAGCACGAATTTTATACGGCAAACGAATTAAAAATGAGCAAAAAAGAATCAAAGACGAGTAATTCATTTCAAAGCATGTTGTTTGTGTAAGACAAAATGCGTAAAGCGGCGATTAGACGATCCTGTGCCAGCATAGCTTGATGGCAATCCAACCAGCCAATCAGTAAGTGTTTTCGAATTTGACAAACATGCTATTACACGAACTGGTTGGCAGTTTAGAGTTCAAAATAGAACTCGTAGACAAAAATGTCAACAAAACAGCAGATGGCGCTGCTAGACTGTTGTTAAGACTGTCTTAGCTTTATTTATATGCTCTTAAGAAAAAAATTAAATTTTTTATCGAGTGTTTAAATTCCGTCTAAACATGTCGTTATTAAATAAAAAGTTTCTCTCAGTGTTTTCTTATTTTTTTATAATATTCTCATATCAAAAAGTTGTTTTATTACATCAGTTTTTTTCTACTATTTTTTATTTATTTATTTAATTTATTTTTTTTTTTGTTTGTTTATAATTTATTTTTATCGCTCTATAATTTCAATTTCTAATTATTTCCTTAACACAACACCAACCGAACGTTGTTGTCAGAGCAACTGTTACGATTTTTTTTTTCTTTCATTTTTTTTTTTTTCATTTCTTTCGAACATGTTTCTTTATTAAATGGCATCTTCTCTTGAAGATCATTAATCAAACACCATATAAGGCATATGAAAAGCGAATAGGAAGACAATTAAGTAATTAAATAAAGAGTTAAAACAGGTAAGAAAAGGAAAAAAAGGAGAAGAAAAAAGAGCCAATAAATTCAACCATAAATGGAGTGAAAAAAAAAACAAAATAAGGATAATATTGTATAAGTAGATAGTAATGGAAGTAAAGTAGAAAACTCGGACAGACGAATGCTGCTTAATTTCATGGGAAATTTCACTATTTTAGTATCAATTGGAATATGAATATAAAAATTTAATTTTAAATATTTTTAATTCAGTTCTAATTTGATTTAAAATTAACAATTTTCTAGATGGCTCTTCATCTACATTCTCTATATCATATTGCAGCTGCTTGTATTTCAACTGAAATAAATTTGAATATTTAATTAAATTAAACAGGAAAAAAACAAGCTAATTATGCTTTCGATGAAGATACAGTGACAGACTGGCAAGACAGAAAAAACCACCTGTTATCACAAAAACCAAATAATGAACGAAGAGAAAAATGATACCAATATTAGAAGGGAGTAAAATGGGAATGTATAAAGGACAAGTTAATATTTAAAATATAAAATTTTGATTAAAATAGCAGATGACTCTTTTAATTTAAAATAACATACATTCCCGTTAGTGAATTTTCGTGATAATCTCGGATAATGGTAAATTATCGATGAATAACGATGATAAAATACTGCATCGTTGACTCATAACGGACAATGTCGCTAAATTTCTGTCTTCTTTGCTACGAGGTTTCATCAATGAAATTTTTCATTTACGATGTCATACAGATTTCGAATGAATACTGATTTTGTGACGACGGTTCATCAATGTAAATATCATAGTGACAATGTCGCTTAAATACTTCAAAGGATTGTTGTGACTATATTTCAAACTATAGTTCAAACCTAAATGATAATGAAACAAAGAAATATATTTGAAATTTCAATGAAACGGCCTTAGCAAATAGAAAATTTTATGTCATTAATGTTTGAGTATGATTCCGGCTCGGTGGCAGAGACAGCTGGAGCGTACAAGGCGCTATATGGAACACCAAGTTTGAATATATCTTCGAATATTGATTTTCAGGTGTTCAATTGTCTCTGGTTTATCGAGTGACTTTACATAACCCCAAAGAAAATAAAGCCACTCGATCGTGGCGGCCAATAATTGGATCCTTATGTGAAATTACTCTTTCATCAAAAGCTTCTGTTCTGTTAGAACCATATATACCATTCACCACTGACAGTAACATTCTGAAGAGCATATTAAGACCAAGCCACTTAATTAGGCAATACAATTGTAATCAGACGAGGTAACATTCTGGAGTATTGTGCCATCAATAAATTTGTTGCTTTATTTTAGTTTCCTAATAATCAAATTATATATCAAGAATCGTTACTCCATTGGAGTTTTTAGTTTACCATACAAAAACTTTCAGATCTCTTGAATGTACTTAAAAGACGTTGACAAAATTCTAAGTATCTAACTTGCGGTCATTTCATTCCTATCTTTTTCATTTCTTCTACAGTTAAACTTTTCCAAGTTTGCTTTGGAAGTCCTCTACATCTCGTGCCCTAAGGATTATACTAAAGGCAGATTTGAACAACATCTTCATTGTCTTTTCTCGAATTGTAGTCAATCCTTTTTTGTCAATCCTGTATTAATGTTTAATTAGACGTGACTGATAATAACGTCTTAGTTGCCAACCAACGTTATGGGCAACAATATGTTTTATTAGTGGTGGCATACTATAACGCCATTTACTACCAATTCGATTTTTGGGTTTTCTCGACTATGGTTACGTCTATGACGTTATGTTAAGTCACATCTCATTGAACCTTTATACATGAGCAGTAAGCCGAAGTTGCTTATGTGTCGAGACCAAAAGATTTTTAGGCACTTAATCGCACTATCGTACAGTAACACTAATTTGACGCAGTTATTAAAAAGTGGAGCTTATGTTTTCTCGAGATATAGATAGATTGTCATACTCTGCCGAGTGATGCGTACACATGGCGTGCTTAATTTATTCTGCTTTTGAAATCAGCTTCAGCGCCCCTACTTTTTGTTGTTGTTATAATACCAGAGTAACAGAGTAACAGACCGGCCCCGGACTGGTCACCGGTAACCGTTGTGGGGACGAAACTGGGGACGGCACGTGTTTGTATTTACACTCATGTGTCACTAGGACTGACCAGAGTTATTCTGGTGCCACGAGAATCGGGAGCCCCAGGAATTCCGATCTCTGCCCGATTGTTGGGTAGACCCCCTTGTGGGAGCTGTGGTTTGGACCTAAAGTGCAGGCAGAGCATGAGCTCGGTATGGTGTTGCATCTCCTCAACCGGGTGCTGTTTAGATAGTCTCCGACTTTTCACCAAGGTGTGAAGGTTATGAGTGTCCTAACAACAGCACGCCTTCGAATTGGTACTCACTTGTGATATTCACTTGTGGATATCATAGGTGGAGGCGTTTGTGGACACATTGTATTCACTCGTGCCATTGGGGCACCGTGAGGTATACCGCACGGCGAAGACTCACGTACACCCAGATGACATCATCTACTATATTACAATTGAGCAATGCCGGTAAGGTATGACTTACCGCTAGTCTCATTATCTTCGTTTTATTAGCGTTAATTTTCAGTTACACGACAGAACCACTGATTTGCAGCCGCTTAATATTCTCCTGTAGACCAGATAGCATATATGCCATAAAACAAATGTTGTTGGCGTAGTCAAGGCCATGTAGTTGTCTGTTAAGCTTTCACTAAATACCGTCTAGTGCCCCAGTAATCGTTTCGGACATGACTGTGTTCAATACCAACAGGAATAGCGTTTATGAGAGAACACAGCCTTGTCTTACGCCAAAATTTGCCTAAAATGGCTCAATTTCCATTCCTTAAAAACGAACTCGACATTTAACATAATTACTTTTTGCTTTTAATAAGAAAACAGGAATCTAAGTTCGAGACGAGTGAGTGTACCTATTAAAGTTTGAAATATATTTAATTACCTAATTTCAAAAGTTAGCTTACTTTTTGAATACCAAATACTTAAGAATACCAATTATTTTAGTATAAAATTTGACTTATAAGACCTTAACACACTAAAAGGTCAAAGGTGAAGTGCTCTTATTAAAAGAAATATGGATATTTCGCTAATGTATTTGCTTTTTTCATTGAAACTATATTTTTAAAGTCCAAAATAGCTGAGGCGGTAAAGATATGTCTGAAATCAGAAGTTAAAAGTTCAGGTATAAAAAAGGTGTTAAGCTAGTGTTAAAATAAAGTGCAATATTTGTGTTTACTGCTCTTGGATGGCTTCCACAGAGCACCTTTGTTTGTTTTCTATTTCTATGTCGTCATTAGTTCGTAATTTGAGTTCCATCCAAGCAGGTGATCGGTGTACTGTAGCAGGTATAGATATATGATAGTGCTGCCAACTTTCGTTGCCTAGAAACAAGGTTCTATGTGTATTTGGTTGAAATCTTTGCTTCTCATAAACCCCTACCTTTTTCCTTTTGTGGTTATTTAAAATTCAAAACCATGATAAAGAAAATTTTTATCAATTATAGCCGGTAGGTTTTGTATGCAAACTATTCACTAGTAACCACGACAACTAGTAGTATTCCATACCTGCTTAAAAAACAATTATAATTCGAACAGCAATCCTTTTAAATGTCTTTACGGTGAGGTGTAGCAGACAAAATTCTACATTTATCAGTATGTAGTCGACTCATGACAGACAATGCCGCCAAATTACAGCATGTAATCGACTCATAACAGACAATGTCGCTAAATTTCAGCTTTCTTTAGTATGGTGAGATTACAATGAATTTTTTATACTTAATTCCCTAAATTTGTATAATGAGGATTCATCGATGAAATATTAAGTTAAAATTTGTACTGAAAAAGTGGAGGTTTTTTTTAACAGTAACACTTATTTCCGATGGTGAACTTCATAGTGTATCATCATGACAAAAGCTGACAATGGTAAATTAACAATGACAGACAACAAATTTTCCTTGGTGTTATACATGATTTTTGATTTGATATAGTCGACTCATAACAGACAATGTCGATAAATTTCAGGTTTCTTTAGTGTGATGGTTCTACAATGAATTTTTATGTCATGTGTTATTGTCATGGGGAATCATCAATTAAATTTTTTATTTACGATAATTTCATACAAATTGCGACTTGGATACTGATATTGTGACGATGAATTATCGATGAAAATATTGTAGTGACAGTGTCGCTGAAATACGCCAGCTGGTAATAACGAGTATCTCTAAAAATGATTTTTATACCTGTTACAATTACTATTTTATTTAATATAACAAATAAAAAACGCTAAATTGTTAACACTGCCATTAAGTCAATATTTGCCATCATTGACTTATTAAAAGCCATCACGTTCAATTGCCAACTGTTACATGCAACACATACAATGTTGCAACTATTTATCTTCAGTTGGTTGGTGTTTTTTTATTTTTAAATTTATTTTGTTTTTCTTGTTTCTGAAACTTTCAGAAAAATAAACATCTTTGTTCATATTGAATTGGACAACAACGACAACAACAACGGAAAATCAAAAATTACAGAAATAAAAAATTAAAAAAAAAACATTTCTCAAATCAATTTTTAATGAACAACTTTAATTCAAAATGATAAATAAAAAGCGAAAAAATAAAGAAAAGAAAAAATTAAAAATAAAATCATAAACAATCTGATGTTATAAAATAAAAATGTTGAAAGTCGGGAAAGCAAGTAAAAACAACAACGACAACCAACAATAAATAACACTCGTTGTTCCCTGATTTAAAACGACCCAAACGATCGATGGAAGTCTGTTTGAAAAAATAAAGCAAAACAAACCAACGAAAGGCACCAATAGAGACAGCGATAAAGAAATCGTTGGGGAAGGAAAAAAAATTAAAAGAAAAAAAAGAGAAAAAAAACTTGTAAATAAATGATTGAATTCAAGAAATGAATTGAAATGAAATGAAAGAAAGTCAGTCAGTCACTCAGTCAGTTACACACAGTTAATGATAAAAAAATAAAAATAAAAAGAAGGGAATCAGAAATTGAAATGAAAAGAGTAATGCGGACGTAACACACACAGATTGGTTGATTGTGCTGTGAATGATCACATAAATCTGGCTTATTTTTTCTTAATTTCCTTTATATTTCTTCTTAAATTGAACGCAATCATATAAGACGAACAGTATGTTAATTAATTATTGGTACAGTTTAAGTTAAATAATTAAATTCTTTATAAAACACTTTAAAGAGAAAGGATTTTTTTAAAATAGTTTTCTATTATTGAAAATAAATATCATCGAAATATTCTATTCGTTTGAAAGACATACTGATGGCATTTTATTATGTATTTCCTTAAAATCCTATAAGGAGCATAGGGCCATTACAAATTGTTTCCATCTTGATTTATCTTATGGTAGCACTTTGAGTAGAATTCAACTTTTGCCATGAGTGGCATCTTCCTTCCCAACTTGTCGCCTTCAAATATATGCCAGTTGACCTAGTCGTCTACTACATTGTGGATTCCATTCGATTGAAGCTTTGTTATATCTCCGTCAGGCTTCCCCAGCATGTTTTCATTTTCTTTTCAGAACCTTAACCTTGATCGATGTTTGATTAGTTCTTTGCCAAATAATGATGCCCAGAATATGTTTAGTTTTCTGCTCAGACATCGGTTGGTAAATACTTGAATTGCGTTTGGCTGAGAAGAGGGCTTTTTGTAGTACGCAGTCAAGGACAGTATTGAAGAGTATTGGTAACAGCACGCTGTCTTGTCTTACACCCGCTTTGACGTTAATTATATTACTAACATGCCCGTCAAGGAGAATTTGCATTGTTGTCAAGAGATCCTGAACAATGTCAATTATTTTCCTGGGAGCTCCTTTGAAAGCCAAAGCGTTCTATATTGCGCAACTAACCATGGTATCGAAAGCCTCTAAATACCATATGCAATAATCCTTAGACTGTTTATGTTATCAAATCATGATTTCTGTCGTCGGAATCTCGCCTGTTTCTTGCGAAGGTCAAGATCGAATGCATTTACTAAACACTAGCCAATAATTTAAGCGAATACTTTGCTTGTAATGTTCAGTAAAATGCACCGTAATAGGTCACCCTTCATAGGTATGTGGATGATTTTTTTCCCTGTCACTCCTCTAGGGAGCATATTAGGTTTCCCCAAAGCATCCATTACTTTGTTTCAGTTTCAGTAATCAAGTTGTTTTTTCAGCTAAGTTGATAATTACTGTTGATACTGTAGCTCGCCTCTATATGACTGTTTGTAGTGGTGAAAATCTTTGTTAAGTGGTAGTGGAGATCCTTACTTAGCATTGTAATTTTTTTCCCAGTAGATGGCGTTTTTCTCCTCATCATTCGTCTGATGTTTGCCATCGTCGGCTGGAATGTCAAGGGGCTTCTTAAGATGGACTTGTTTGCAGGGATTTTGAAGTCTCTTTAGTAAACACTCGAAACCGCAATTAATTTTTATTTCGTCATGTCCTTTGAGTTCTATGCCTGCGCTCTAACTACTACACCATGCCACCCCCATGTTGGTAGATACACCTTCTTTCAGTTCATTGCAAAAAAATCTAATGAGGTTCTATACACAATCTCACCTCCACTTGAGATTACCAGGCTCTTAATCGCTCTTGCAGAGACGAGCTGTGTGACACGTAGCGCCGTCCTGTTGAAACTACATGTAATTGATATCCATGTCATCTAATTGAAGACAAAAAAGTTGATAATCATCAACCTATAGCGGTTGTCGGTGACGGTGATGGCCTGTATACATTAAACGCTCCAGGATCTCATATAGACTGATATAGTCCGAAATTCGACAATTTTGTTTGTTGAGATACCCATTTATTCGGAAATGGGGTTGATCGCTGAAGATGATTTTTTGAAGAGGATTAGGGTCAGTTTCTAATTGTTGCAGAGTCTATTCATCGAATTTATTCTATAATCGTTTATCTGTAGCTCCTAGATCAGTTGAATTTTTTATGTGTGCAGGCTCAAGTCAGTACGCAAAGTTTTCCGAGTTATGGTCTAGTGAGTAACGCAAAATCTATTACCTAGAAATGTTCTGCATACTCTTACGGACAGCAGCTATGTTTTTGACAGATCTTGCTTTACTTCATTGTACTAAACAAACCACTCTGCGAATAGTTTTCTTGGTAGGGCGATTATGACAAGCATAAAATAGGCGAAGTATGTTCACACAAGACATTGTATTACTTTGTTCGTTGTTTCATTACTAATACGAATTACCTTATTCACACAGCTTTTTTGGTTCTTCTTTTTTCTTGTTAATTTTATTTATTGTTTTGTCATCTACCGTTTAATTGTGTTTTAAAAATGAAAGAATTTTTTGGGATTCCAATAAACACTTTGAGTATTAACAAATTCCCGTTAAAAATTTGAGATCGTATTGATTTTGTATTAATTTACAATGGCAATGGAAATTGAATTACTTCCAATTTAGATAATACTTTCTTACAATTTGTATAGGGAATTATATAATTCGGCTCATAATTGAAGGTTGAATTATGAATGAATGAAAAGCGAATTATGAAAAAATGTTGTCGTAGGGTAGAACGCCCATTTTGATAAAACATTTTATTATTTACGCGTATATATACGTCCGTAGTTATTTGGAAAACAAACTTAATAAATGACAGCCAATTCGACAGATGGCTTTATCTGCTTTGAAAAGTCGTGTATGATTTACCTGCTATTAACTATAAAACTTCGTAAGTCCCTATTTCGGAATACAAGTTAAAACCAAGGTCAAGGTACCTTGTTTAAGTTAAACCAAGGTCAAAGTACCACGTATAACTTTTAGATTGATACTACTCTTATTATTAATTTATTTACCCTCAACTGATCTTCAGCCAAGAGTAAGAGCCTCTCTAGTTGATACGAGTAGAACATTGTGTGTAAGGTATGTAAACGAATTAGGTTTACAATTTGGTGATAAAAATTGGCTCTAAAAGATGAGAAATAATAAAGTTCAACAAATTCAAACAGTTTGTTAACCCCAGAAAATAATTTCGTTATTTTATTGTAATTTTTTTTATTTAAATATCATTCACATTAGTTTCTTCTGCACTATTGACTGTCTGTCCAACTGTGCCTATCACTAGTGCGTAACGTAATGACTATTGTTATATAATTTCTCTCTTTTATTTAATTTTTATAGTTTTCATTCATTATTTTTGTCATTTTCCAGGCATAAATAATTAAATACAAACAAATAAAATTATCATATACATTGTCATGTATTAAATAAAATAAAAAGGGAATAACGAACAATATTCTAAAAGCTAAAATGCTAATTATTTATAAACTATACTTGTAAAAAATGATAATATTTTTCAGCATATTAAATAATATTTTAATAAATTAATTAGAACAAAAAAAGAAATTAGACATTAGAGTAACAGATAACTATTATTTTGTATATAATAAATACATACATACTTATGTATATACTCGTATGTATGTCTATCTAAATGTATATCAAACATACATACCTACATATGTATGTACATAAATTTTTCCATATACTAAAAATGCTATCATACTACACGAATACCAACCATCCATCCACATGCATATAGTTGTTGCATTATAATGGCATATCATAAAATAAATGACTCTGTCTAATTAAATGTCTGCCATAATTGTTGTTATGCATCTAGAGATCGCAATAACAAATTTGCCATTTTATCTTCTTGTTTTACAAAAATTTCTTAGAATTTCCATTCTAATGAGAATTCAATAGAAAACTTGAGAAACAAAAAAAAAACCAACACAAAAAAGACGAAAAAAATAAGAAATAATTTATGTTGTTACCCTACACCACATTATACTTGAGATAGACATTTCTGGTCTGAAAGCTAAAGGCCACTGTGGGCCAAGCAAAATTATTGAGTCATAGTTCTAAAAATATTTTGTAATTTGGTAACAAATTTTGTTGACGGGTAACAAAGACTAGGTTATATTTAAAGTAGATCAGGCGGTTATTATTCGACCGGTTTTTTTAGTTTTGTCTTCATTTTTCGAATACCGGATAATTGCTTTTTTCGTGAATGGTAACACTTAGCTCATGTCTGAATTGACAGATAATTGGTTTTATCCTTCCGCTGAACGAATATGATTGTGTATACGCTTGAACAACGAATCTGGAAGTGGGCTGCACAATATATATTCGCGTAGTTTAAAGACGGTTTAGTTTACTAAATAAACTTAAAAAGCGAAATTCCGCAACCAAAAAATCTTGCCAAAAGAACAGTGGGATCACATTATTATGTAAGTACGTACGTATGTATAAGTGATCTTTAATTAGTAAAGCGGATATATCACTCATACGTACGTAATTGCGTAGTATGTAATATGATCTCGAAAAAAAAATTTTATTTTTAAAGCAATTGCACAGAAAAATGCAATTTTCTTAACCCTAAATGTGATTATCACGCACTGTGTGAATCCTCTCTTTCTCTATGATCAGTGGTCAAAAAAAGGTATAATTATATTGTAGCATTAAAAAGAGGGTACAATTAAACCTCACCACAGTTATATTAAGCAAATGAGTTGCAATTGCTATTTGCAAAATTGTAATAAAAATAACAAAATTAAAAGTGAAAAACTAAAATGTTAGAATCTGCATAATCTACACAATTAACAGAAAAACTAATTATTTAAACAGAAAAAAACTTCAAAACTGCTTAATGCTTAAATAAACTGCAAAATATGATAAATCTGCACATTTGGCTACGCTGAGCATGTGTTACGTTCATCTCCAATTGCTCAGTATTTGTTGGATTGTGAGTATGATATATTGACTTAACATACTATATGTGTGCACTATCATAGAAAATGATTAAGTAGAATGAAATACTGCTTCGTTTCGAAAGAAATATGAATCGATAATGCCATGGGTAACTTTACTTGTTCTTGTATACTTTTCACACATTGACATAAGTGACTACTATAGACGTTCATTGCGTGTGCTTGCAGATGCACACGACGTCTTAGCAGTCCTTTTTTTAGTAAAATTTGAATTACAGTTTAAAGTTTGAAATATATATGTTTGTGTTTAACTAAACATACTACTTTAATAAATTCAAATATAGTACGCTTCCTATAAAAAACATCATTTAAAAACGTCTTTAAACTTGTAAAATTTGGAATGAATTGAACAAAAAAGTTTTACTTAAGAAAGATACACAGATTTGTTAAGTTTACTTAAGTAAAGTATAAACAATTTATAGGACTGTTCTTCTTCTCTCAAAATCGTCCAAGATTTTTTAAATCGGTTGACATTTAGCTAAGTTATTAGCTTGTAAGTGCTTGAAGGTACTAAAAACCGGTTTTTTACCCGTAACTCAATATTTAGGAGATATTTTCAAAAACAGATTCTTCTTGTACTCGACAGCACCTTAAAAAAATGTTATCACTTCCCAGGTACTTATTTATATTTCATTCTTTTTTGCGGCATAGTTTTTTTCTTGTACACTTTATTTTGACGCGCTTAGTTTCATAATATTGGTACTTGTAAAATTTTTTTTATTGTTTTTTATGGATTTCGTAAAGCCTTAAATACAGTCTTAAAAAATATAAAATGTTTAAATTGAACGTATTTCTGAAATAAATACTTAATTGTAGAGAATAAGTTTGTGCACTTTATTTTGACGCTCATAATATGTGCTTTCTGTGATTTTGATAAGTCGCCATAGTTAGGGAAATTTAATAATAGGATTTCTCCATTTTGTATTAAAATAAGTCATTAAAGCTGTTAAAAACAGTTCAATAATACGAAAAAATTAAAAATTTAATAATTGTTTTAATATTTTTTTACTTTTCTTTTATTTAAATTTGTTGTTCTATTTTAGCCGGAATTTATTTTAAAAACGATTACTTTTAAATTGTATTTTTGATTTGAAAAACAAATATTCTTAACAAATCACACTTATAAACACACACATACAAGCAAAACTCTTATATGCAAACAAAATAAATGCATTTTTTTCTTTTCACATTGTTTTCCGCAAAAATTTTCGCATAAATTAGTATGTGTTTGTAATACTTACTCACTCCCTCCCATCGCAACAACAAGCAATGCAAACACTATCTCGTTATTTTTTAATTGCATAGGCAATATTTATTTTTTGTGTTATTGTCTCTCTTCCTTTAAAAAAAGAAAAACAAAAACACAAAAAAACGCTTTTGTTTACAAAATCACTCACAATAAAAAGTACCGCAATGCAAAAAATCCAGAGTAGAGTAAAAACAATCTGAGTTTTGTTGTTTTTTGATGATGAGTAACAAAAAAAAAAAGTTTAACGTTTCTAACTCAAGTGTAACTAACAACAACAACAACAACCAAAAAGACAACAACTTTATTATAAACAGTTGTTGTTGTGTTATAGTTGTTGGCAATACATATTTGTAATAATATATTACATACCTTGTACTTTACACTAATGATGGTGATTATGATGAGGAGGCAAAAATGTGTTTGTGTGTGTATGCATATTTCATACAACAACAATAACAACAAACACCTTTTTGAAAAATACTATAACAACAACAGTAATATGTTTTTTATTATTTAAACTGAGTCATACATAAACATTACGTGTTTAAAAGTAATTTATGAAAAAAAAAAACTAACGAGGCACACAATGAAAATAATGTGTAAGAGTATAAGTAATTGTTGTGTTATTGCTGGGCTGTTTTTCTCTCATAAATTGTGAAGAAAAAACAACAAAATATAGAAAGTAAATATAAAGAGAGCGTTATAATATAACACAATAGGCCAAAACAACAATAACAATTACTTACATGTAATAAGTGAAACAGAAAAAAAAAATAATGTCACTAAACGCGTTTTTTGTATTTTTTGCTTCTTTCGCTGGCTTTAATTTACTTGAATTATTTACTTTTGCTGATTTGTTATATGAACAAAGCACGATTATTTTAATTTGAAAGCAACAGGTGATGCAGAAAAATATCTAAAAATTAAAAAAAATATATTAAAAAATCAGTAGAAATAATTCTTAGTATTTTTGTTTTACTTTTAAAAACATGAAAAAAAAATTCTTTTTTCTTTTTTTAATACGAAAGAAAATTTGATAATTTTTTTTTCTAATTTTTTGTTAATTTGTTTTAAATTACTTTGAAAATTTATTGCCTTAAAAATGTTGTGACACCTGTCATTAAGTAGTTGTTGTTAGTGTTGGTTTTACTGCCAACCACTAAACAACCAACATAGTTAGTAATTGCCATTTGTTGTAGTTGCTTTTTTGTTTTTGTTCGTCAGTTCTAAATATTTTAACTTTAAATTTTTCATGTTTCTTAAGTTATTTTGCTTGTAACACTTTAGCTGTTAACGATTATTTAAGCGTTTGAGTGTTTTTTTCTTCTTTTTTTTAAATTCTATTCTAGATAATTACACTGGTTTTGCGTTTAAATAGTGGTTTGCTGTAGCAATTAATTAAAAAATATTTTATGTTTAAATTTTAAAAGTTAAGGTGACCCACGGCACTTATTTATTTCTATAAAATTACACTTAAAATTCTTATTTTATTTTAAAGCAATTGGGTGCACAGAAAAATTATAATAATTGCCATACAGTCTGTACCTGTTGAATTACAAAAATTTATTAAAGTATCGGCATTTGAAAGAATATTCGGCGGTTTTTTTTAATAAAATTTTTTGATGAACAATTTATTGGAAATCTATCAAGAACATATTTCTCATTATTTTCCATTGATCTCTTGCCATTTTATAACTCCATCGCTGTAGATGGTTTATTGGTATTCTGTGGCTCCTCCGTTGACAATTTTTCGACATCTAAACAGTTGTGTTGATGTCGAAACAAACAATAGTCAGAAAGTTCTAAATCCGGGCCATCAAAGCTGTGTTCGGTCTTAGGATTGTCATTGTACATATATTTATTCCCATAACGTTCCATTAAGGAACATGGGGACTTCTCTTAGTCAATGAGCTGCACCCATTTCAATTTTTAGACGCATGGATTAGAATTGTCATAATGCAACACAATTCTATCTTACTTCGTTTAGGTGCTCAAGTTGTGATCAGTAGAGATCAGATAGTAGATAGTTTTCAATCGAATGCAATCCAATCAAACATTAAACATAACTTCGTTCATCGCCAATTCAGGCTTTAAGATTATTTTTGAAGGATAATCGGTCTTTAATCATGATTTTTTTGTTTGCTTAATATTGTATGTTCGAAAAAGTTTTGTTACAAATTAGATCAAAAATAAAACATCTCTTTCTTATGTTTGAAACAAGCTTTATTGAATCATATATGTGCGGTTTTAATCGATAACATTTTGTCATTTTTGGTGTAAAACCATTGTTCCATTAGTTTAGAACTTGAAGGTTTTCTGGGCGAAAAACTGATCCGATTGCGATTTGCAGGCCTATACGGAATTTAAATTTACGTAAGATGTGTGTGGTCTGGTGTTGTCAATCTCGTAAATTCTTGATCAGAGATCAGAATCGATCGTTTGACCAGGTTGTATTATAATTTATTTATTAAACAACCTGCTGTGCCAACACTTCTGTGTCAGACCCGCCGGTGCACCACTAGCTGCAATGGTCGGCTTTTGTACAGAGTCCGCGGATGAATGTCCGCTCGGTCCGAAAACATCAATCGATACAATCTGCAGAAGAATTCCTTTAACCTTATGTATGAAGATCACAATATTTCCAATAGGTTGCCCATGAACGTTCATCTCCCAACACAGCCGCTTTGCCCGTCTCAGAACTGGGCATTGTGCCCTATATGACGAGCGCCGTTCATGTTCTGTTACAATTACAATAGAAATACATTTTCTTGGTGACAGTGTTGACTTTGCCGGCGTCTTCAACTTGCTTCGTCCATGATCTTTTTCAAACATTATTATCGTACACGATCCGATTATCATCGCCCGAAATCATTAGCTTCAGAATTGGTACGATTTCGTTTCATTTTAGCTGTGAATCGCAAATGAAAAACATTGAGCTTCTTTATGTGGGCAGTTTTCTTCGAATGTTTGATAACTGTTTGGTGATGAATGCCCAGTCCCCTAGCAACGTCCACGCTGCTTATGTGCTGGTCTTTCTCGATGTTTTTTCCATTATTTCATGGACTTTCTTAGTGATTGGTCGACTAGAGCGAAGTTCGTCTTTAACATCAAAATTATTGGATCGATAATGTGCACCTCTTCCGCTGTTGAAGATGTTACAGTAAACTCAGTCTCAGTAAATTCACACATTTTTTTAGCATCTTGCAACGCATTTTGACCTTTTCTTTAGATATTGCGAATTTTTACTTATTTTTAAAGGTAGATAACTTTCCACCGAATAATGCAATTTTAATGATCTCTTCTAACAGAGTAGAGCTTAAAATGGCATCGTTCAAAGAAGCTATAGTTTGATCTGATGCAGTTACTATTTCCAGAGATTAGAACCATCTTCCGACAGTTTTTAACCAAGTACCCAATAGACCTGAAGGTCGCTAGAAAGCCCTAAGCTCCATTATTAAAGCCTTATTAACATTTTTCTTTTAATTATAAAGTTCTTCAGCAGGCTTTTAGGATTTGTTCTTGAATTATTTGTAGTTCTGGAAAATGCACATTTTGGAAAAAATGTTTTAAAATTTATTGGATTTTAAGTTAATAACTTTACATCGTGGTGGCGAATCATTGAATCATCGTGACATGTACTAAAAATGATTGACTTTCATTTGTCTTTTATGTTATACATGACTTTTTAAAAAAATTGTTCAAATTTTCATAGATACATATTAGTGAGTTCTAACTGATAATAGCATTAAGAAGCATTAGTACTTTATTCGCTTAAAGTTCAGCGTATAGTCGACTCATAAATGACAATGTCGCTAAATTTCAACATAAAGTGGACTCATAGTAGACAATGTCGTCATTAAATATGCTTAGAAATCTTTTGAGGCTTTAAAGAAAAATAAAATAATATTTCCAAGAATACAAATTAATTATATTTAAAAAGTTATATTTTTTATGTATAATTTTATGATTTCATAAGACTTGTTTTTTCTAATTTAATTTAATGTTTTCTTCTTAAAATATAAATGCCAAAACAACATTTTCATTTTGTCTCTTTGATAACGATCTTGATATCAAATTTCCAAAACTGTTTTATCGTTGACACTAAAATGGCATAAAAGCGAAAAAAACATTATATGTAATCTCTTAATAACCAAATAGCATTAAGAGATTTTTCTTAAAATAAATTTATTTTTTTTTTTAAAGCTTTTTAATACATTTTTCATTTTAGTAAAAATCCACATTCACATGACATACAATTATTTTTTCTTAAACATTTTGATTTGTAGTCATTGATTAAAACGTTTACACACAAATATTGTAAAACTCAAGTGATTATAACAGTGATGATGATCATCAACATCATGATCATCATTTTTCAAATTTTTACGATATTATTCCTTAGAAAATAGAGAAATAAAAATCTACAACATTAGACTTGTCTCGCTTTGGAAACACTGGAGAAAAAAAAATCGTTTAAAAAAAAAAAACGTTTTAACGAGAGATACAGAGATACTCTTAGAAACACCGGCAATTTTTATTAAAAAAAAAAAAACTAATGGTGTTGCTTTAAATGGTACTGCCACTGCTGCTGCCGCTAAAGTGCTATTTTTTCATTTCCAACCGCCATAAAAAGCGTGAGAAACTTTTCTGTATTCAACGACGTCGATGACGACCGACTGTTTAGATTTTCCAGACAGTCGTCTTATTTTTTTAATGCATTTTTCTTTTTTTTTATTAAATACTCGTACTCCTCGCATATAAAAAATAATAACAATTATATGTTATTGTTGTTGTTTAAATAATAATAAAATATTTATTTATTTATTTAAATAATTATATGCGCTCTTCTCGTCTTTACGTTTAATTAATTATTTACATTTATTTATATGAACAATAATTTATGTTTTAAAACAATAAAAAAATAAAATATGAGATATGCTTGGAAATTAATTGAAATTAATTAACGTATGTTACCGGCGCGAAAGCAGATGAGGTGGTTACACGTACAAAATAAAAATAATAGATAAAAAATAGGGGAACGCTTTAAATTTACTACATTATCTTGTGCTATGTTCACACCATAATGTAATCGTGATTTGAGCCTAATTATGAGCCTAATTACATAATATATAAAGAACGAATCATCCAAATTGTGAGTAAATTACTAAAGAATTAATATGATCTCTTATATGTATCGGTTTTCTGTCACCACCAGCTTTCAAGCATACAAAAACAAATAGTAAATAACATAAACAAAGAAAAAATTGAAATAATACTGGCCGATTGATGCACTGATTCCCTTTATTGTTTATTTGTATGTTTCTTTTTACATCATTTAACAAGAAAAAAAACAACAAAAGGAATACTAACAAGAACAACTGTCAAAACCAATTAAGAAGGTGCCGTATAAACAATGTAATTCGGTTTCAAAAGTAACGTTAAATAACACACACTCAGAGCTATGATTTCGATGAGACTTCGGTTTCATTATAATGCTTGGACTTTGCCATTATGTATGAAATACTATGTCATTTAATAAATATTAAATGACATATGGATTCATTGCTGCAAACGATCATTTGGAGGTAGTTTTCATCTACTTTTTCGCACATTTTGGCAGCTGTCTTCGCGATAACTTGACTTAATTACGATACCGATAAATTGCTCATACAATAAAACCATAGACGGTCGTGTTGATAACGTCTCATGGAAGCTAAATATCATCAGCAGTTTATCATCAATTGCAGGCCAAAAAAATAGGTCTGTACACATTTTCAGCCTCATTTTCGAAAAAAAAATATACGGGCCGATGACACTTCCAGACCATAATGCGTACCAAACAGTTACTTTTTCAGAATACAATGGCTTTTCCACAATCACTTATGGGTTTGCCAAGCCCCATATGCGAAAATGTTGCTTTTTAAAGTAACAATCGAGTGAGAAATGAGGTTCATTAAACCATCACTTTTGTTGTAAGTTTTAATTATTTTTACACGTTCTTCGGTTGTTATACGATTCACTTATAAATGTTACTTCAAATGACAGATATTTAACAGCTGACAGTCTTGTCAGATCGGCGGTGTTGAAATCAACTATTGCTCTACCTCTATAAATAATTTAAATAGCAAACAATGTTATTTAAAGTTATGTTTGAACATAGCATTAGTTAATATATGAATAGACCTTTGGTTATACTGATAACTCAGTATCACTTTCTGAAATACATAGATCACGTTCATTCGTCGTTCAGCGATTCAAAGCGTCTTTAGACAGACAAACAAGTATTTTCCTACTCGTGGAAACATACGAGGGCGTTTCTAAAATTTGTCGATCTAATATATAAGGCACAACCAATTTGGAAAAACTTTTCTTAATTTCTCAACATAGTCTCCTATCAGCTCGATACACTTTTCTTAACTACATTCGATAGTTTGGATGCCTTCTTTAGATTATGTTAAGAGCTGCTTAGATCCCTAAAATAGCCATCAACAGCAAATTCCATCTCTTCATTGTTAAAAAATCTCATAACACTGACTTATTTTTTCAAATTTGAAAATAGCAAACAACACGAGGGAGCTACTTTTGGTCAAAAATATACGCGATAAAGCAGTTCGAAATTTACTTCACTGATTTTGGATATCGCAATTGTTGCTATATGTTTTTTCTGTAATAGATTACCAAAGAACTATTTATTTAAATAGATATAACTGCTCTTACCTGCTTTGGACACCTAATGAATTGCTTATTCCTTTAGCCACCATCAGGCTCCGATTATCCGATACAATTTGGCGTTTATTTATGTATTTATTTCTTTCTCAGGCACTCCTCTAGTGAGCATATTGGCTTTCCACAAAGCATCCATTGCTTTGTTTCAGTTTCTTTAATCAATTTGATCTCTCAAGCTAAGTAGATGATTATCCACTGTAGCTTCATCCATATAATTTTGCGAAGTGGTGAAGATCTTTGCTAATTATTGGTGGTGATCTTTACTTTAGCATTGTAAGTTTTTCCCAGTAGGTGGCGTGTTTTCCTTATCATTCGTCTAATGTATGTTGTCATCGCCAGAGGTATGCGGGAAGGTCAGAGGGGCTTCCTTATTTTTTAGATGGAGTTGTCTGGAGGGAAGCTGAAGCCTCTTTATTAAACATTCGAAACCACATTTCGTCATGTCCTCTGCTAGGCTCGAACCTGGGTGCGTGCGCTCTAAATACAAAAAATTGTACGGTTAACACGTACAAGCCGACGTTTCTGGTTTATCAGCATAAACCGGTGATTTAACCTGGTCTTATAAAAAGTAACCGCACGAATTTTGAGATCAATTAGCAGGTTCATCTCTCGAAATTAATTTATCGCCAAATTATTTCAATAAGTCGGTGGTTGCGGTTGTTGCAGGGACCTGTTGCACCCGGATCAATGTCGTCCATTTTTTCAAACACAAAATCTGTGATCATGGTGAGGTAATGATATTCATTGACCGTATACAAGCTCTGCTTTTATTATGGAAGAAATAGCATACAATGATACAATCAGTCAATCAATCAATTTGTAAACCGAATCAAATGGTGCATTTTTCCAGATGTCTATAGGGCCTGTTGCGGATTGGTTTCATCACATAAACGGTAATTTTGTTTATTAACAAATGCTAAACACAACGTTGTCGGCTATAAGTTGTGCCAATACTTGAGTAATTTTCAAAGTAAATTTGGATAATTTGGTGGCGTTGTTCATGATGATTTGCTACAGTATACTTATCACAAATGTCAAAAGGTTCTTGTTTTTCCCGAGATTTGCAATAAGCGATGGTTCGCTATTAGCGAAGAACTTTCGAAACACAAATATTTGCTAAACTGTCGTAAATTAGAAAAAAAAAATGAATGTTTGCAATAGTGAACTATTAGCAAGGATATTTCGAAACTTATTTTATTTAGATGGCCAAACAAAAAAAAAAATTTTTTTCGCTTACTTCTCGCCAAAAACTTACATTAAAAATACTTAACGGAGCACAGAAACAAGCCAACAATCTCTTGCGCTTATAGCATGGAAAGGGAAAAAATGCAAAAACGAAAGTAACGGTAAAAACATAAGAAAGCAAAGGCTTCGTTATCGAACTATTGCCAAACTGTTAAAAACGAATGTTTAGCGATATTAAAATTAAATAATTAAAAACATTATAAGGGAATATTTAGTGAGTCATTTAAGTTATTCGCTTTAGATATTACTAAAGTTTCGCTGTTGATATCACTGGTAATTCTTCGAGATCGACCAATTTGCCAATACTAGTTTTCGTGGTCAAGAAGGTAAGCGCGGTACAATAGTTCGTTAGACTGTTAAACCTTTCATAAGCTCTATCGGACTTGAAAAAAACCACCTCTAACTCGGCTTTAATACTCGTTGCACTTTAAATTCAGATAAAATAAATCCCATAACAAAACAGTTATTATAACACCCATTTTAACCGTTAGTTAACAAATATTATCTAATTTATTTCAAACTATTCGTAATTAAATTAAAATGCCATAAAGGAAAATAAATTATCAAAGACCCAACCTACTTCTTTCATATGGTATATGGAATATAGGTAACAAACTCACTCAATGCTACAAATATAGTTTGTGCAGCACCACACCTGATAAAAATGTTTCATAAAAATTAGAAAGAAAAAAAGACCCTCAACTTTGAAATTTTATTTAAAATAATTTTGTTTTTGTTTTTTATTATTATAAAAAATATTTCAAAGATTTTATTAAATGATAAATTAATGACTGCCAACTTTTTCAACTTAAATAGTGGCATTTTCGCACGTCTGACTAGACCAAAGACAGACGGGTTATAAAAAATAAATAATTAAAAAAAATTTTATATGTACTCGTACATGTACGTATGTATGTATAAACATACATGTGACACACAAATAGTGAATGTTATGAATATTCATCGTATTGGCGATCCCCTAAACATTCATACAAACTTTAGTTTGAAATTGAATTTCAACAATGACGTCGATGTCTAAAAAACTAAGTAATGGAGTTATAAAATTCTATATACGATATTAGAAGAGTGGGTTTTAATTAATTATTATTTTTTTTTCTTATAATAAACTGAAAATAACACAGGGACGTAGAAAACAGCTGGGTTGATGATATATTGTATTATAAACAAACAAAACTTTTGAACAAATATCTTTTCCATTTAAATTAAACCAGAAAATATGACCTTTTTGGCCAATAAAAATTATTTTAATTTGTTATTTTCCTTCTTGAAATGTTTTTATACTTACGTCTCTGCTTAACTGTCAATGAATTGTTAGTCACACAAAATTTGAGAAGTTGCTTGTACCGGATTCAATTTACTGTCTCGTTTACTGCTGACTAATTGTGGTCATAAGTCCGCCAATATTTTGTTTAAAAAAATTTTAAAGCAATATTTAAAAGAAAATATATATTAACTGGTAATAGGGTCTGTCTAGACTTGTCCCATAACCATTAGTCACTGCTTGATTACGGGTTGAGAATTATTAAACCATTTATTGCACCTTTAATTGTCAGTTTCTAATTGCTAATGCAAATGCCAACCATCTGTACAACTTGTTGCATTCTTTTCCTTAAAGAACTTTCTGCCCGACCTTTACCTTAAACATCACCGATGACCAAAAAAGCTCACAGAACAGAGCTACTAAGGTAGCAAATTCATGTTTCACACAATTCCAACTATACTATCATTTTTTTTATTTATTTAGAAGAATTAAGAATAATTTCTTATTTCCTTAGAATATGGATGACGGGATGGACTGGTATTCGGTCGCAAGTGCAATTTCTATTACTAATTTAATTTAAAGGCATGCTGCATGCCAAAGTGCTATAGTAAATTTTGAACCGAAGCTCTTTCTGCCAAAATTGGATAATATTGATGTGGCCTATATGTTAGATTATGTTACGTGGGTCGTCCACTGCTACTGAGAACACTCGGAGGCCCATTCTCTAAACCTGAATGTGAAAACCAAGTGTTCCTTGCGATAGTCAACCGGACCCTACAAAATTTACTGATATATCGCTTAAAACATGAGACTTGCACCAAGACGTCTTAGTCTAAGCTACCCAATCCCAAAGAAGGTATACCGATTTCTCCCTTAGACATATCTTGGTCCATTTAACGGATGGAGAAGGCCCGAGCATTCTGGATATCCTGCAAGTGGTAATACGAGTACTAAATCACCTGCGATTCATACTACTGAGTGTACATTTATCTATCAATCTCCATAACGCCCCCAAGAGGACTTATATGTTCCCATGTTCAAGAGCCACGTTACGTAACTCGTAACGAGTTTTGATTTCGAATTTTATTTAAAAAAATTTTAATTTTTAAAATTTGTGCTTACAAGTTACGTATGGGCAATTTATTTCAAAGTATGTGTAGTGGAGCAAAAAATATGTCGAGCAAAAAATATAATTCGTGCTCACGAATTAAAAAATAAAACTCACGAGCATGAGTCATAAAACGAACGAACCAAACAAGATTCAGCTCACGAGCCGAGTTTTTTGTACTATGCTTATGACCAATATCAGCACGTAACGATGTCACCAAAGGATGGTTAGTGAACGATTATGGAGACTGTCCAGCTAGAAATTAATATCCGAAGGTTCAAGAGCTAATTCTCGAATACATGTAGCGGTCCTATCGATGTTATAAACCTCGACCTGAAAGATTCTGCAATCATCGGGCAGTCAGAAAGAGAGAGTAAAAATCCGGTCCTCTGCCCGCCACTGCCATCGAGCCATCAATATAGATTGAGATCGTGTCGCCCTGAAACCCAATCGTTCAATAGGTCCTACCAAATTTCATAATCTGTCCGACGCCTCTAGATCGGAGCGCCGATTTCTCGTAGGATGGTGCCGTCACTAATGTGAATGTGCCACAGTTCGCTTGATTCTCTAAGTTTCAGAGCGAGTTTTGCAGACACAGGCTAAATAAAAATGTGAAAGGGTGTTGTACCCACCATCATCTCCTTTATCTTCCTGAGGAGTGGAACTCAAGTAGGCACTAATAGCAATACATGCCAGTTCCCACTCGTGTAATATTTTCAAAATAAATAAATAAAATAAAACGAACATCCTGGCCTCCTCTGTTTGCCTCTTCCTTGAACACGATTCTTGTAACTCAGATCTCTGCTTCGCCTGTTCCTTTGTCTTAAGTCGAAATTGCTTAACCTTTTTAGTAATTCAAAAATGATAAAAAGGTTAGTGTTTAAAATCTTGTGTGCCCTCATAGTAGGCTAGTCGATAGTCTGCTAGTCTATTAGCGCGAGGGTCTTAGGTTCAATTTCTACCAGAGGTTTGTTACACTACAACGAGAATTAGATTACTTATCTGATTGCAATTAAAAAATAATGTGTAACTATATTATAATTTAAAGTAAAAAAATATTCAAAATCTTATAAAGGGTCCGCCATCTAACGGTTTTTTTTTTCAACTAGTACTTATTTCGTGAATGGTAACACTTAGCTCATGTCTGATTTGGCAGATAATTAATTTTATGCTTCCGCTGAACGAATATGGTTGTGTATACGCTTGAACAACGCTGGGAAATATTGCGACATTACTTTGAAAATCATGGTAATGTTGCAGAATCAAAAATCATCTTTTGAGATGAAGCTCATTTTGATTTTGGCGGGTATGTAAACAAGCAAGATTGTCGCACTTGGGGCACAGAAAACCCGCACCCATACATTTAAAAGCCGGTGCACCCAAGATGAGTCACTGTTTGGTGCGGATTTTGGTCCAGAGGCATAATTGGGCCATTTTTCTTCGAAAATGAGCAAGGAGTGGCCGTTACAGTCAATGGCAATCGTTATCGAGCCATGTCGAACGAATTTTTGTTCACAAAAATTGAAAAGGAGGATATTAGCAACATTTGCTTTCAACAGGACGGCGCTACATGCCACACAGCCGAAGCTACACTCGATGTTTTGCGCCCTGTTTTTGAAGATGGCATTATCAGCTGCAGAACTGATGTTGTTGGCCACCTCGGAGCTGTGATTTGACACCGTTGGACTATTATTTGTGGGGTGCCGTCAAAGAAAGTGTTAAGCCAACAATCCAGAGACAATTGACGCTTTAAAGGACAATATTCGTGAAGCCATTGGTGAAATACAGCTGCACACAATCGATAATGTGCTTAAAAGTTGGACCGATCGTGTAGGCTACTGCATGACCAGCCGAGGCAGCCATTTAAATGAAATTATTTTCCATTATTAACCGGAAGGAATGTACTTTCAAATAAAAAAAGAAATTTGAAAAAATATTCAGTAGTTTTTTTTATAGCATTTAAAAAAAATTTATTTGGCGGACCCTTTAAAATATATTTACTTTTAATAAACATTGCTTTATGACTAATATACGAGTAATACCATATAATTAAAGACTATAAAAAAGGCTATAATATATTAATTTATCTTTGTTATTAATCTTGCTTGTAATCCATTTCCTAGTACACAAAAAGAATTTTATATTATTTTTCTCTTAATTCAAATCAAGTTTCTTTTCAAAAGCAACAAATATTAAAGAAAAAAAAAAATAATTAAATATATTAAAAAGATCATTAACTAATTTGCTAGAAAACAAATTACTTTTGATAGGTCTTTGTCGTCATTGTTTAGTTTTAAGTTTTCTTTATAAAACGCAAATCACTACACCACCACTCCTTAGCGTAATAATACAATAGTTTCCATTTCCTATTTTTTACTATTTTGGTATTTTGGTATTTTTCTATTTAAAAGCCATTTCGTTAACTTAGTTAATGGCCACATTTAACTAATAGCTCGAATAACAAAACGTGATCACTTTATGAGTAGAAAAAAACACCCATTCGTACCCTGCATCACCTACAACACCATCTTTTCCTGCTTCATTTCCTTTTTTTCTCTTTATTACTCATTTAAACTTCATTTTTTCATTTGAAATGAAGTTTTTTTTTTCGTTTTAAATTGTTTTATCAAATTACAAACATGATTTTTACGTTGTTGTTATTGTTGTTGCTATAAATATTTTGTTGTATTTAATTTTGTTGTCAAATGTAAAAGACAGCATGCCACAACAACAATGTTGCAAATTAAAAGAGAAGGTTAAATGTTACACAAGAATATCAATTTCTTCTCTATATTTAAAGATTCTATTGATGTCAGAAGAAAACAAAACGTGCCTTTTCAAGTAAAAAAAGGAGTTGGCAAATAGTTTTGTGCAACAGTGTTTTCTAAGAAAATTGGCAACTTTTTTTTCTTAAATTAAAAAATTAAATACATATTTTATATAAAAAAAAAAAAATTTGAATTTTTTTAGATTTTTTGAAAGTAGACAAAATTCACTCATTGTTTACGACCCAAGCTGATCTTGTTCGGGTACCTTGTTCTGAAATGAATCGTATTCATGTGAAAATATTATGTTTCGATCAAAACAAATGTTAATCGAACATCAGACTAAACCATTTTTCATTTTCAAAAGTAAAGTTAAATAACACACACAAAGCTACGATTTCGAAGAACTTTTGCTTCAATATGCACGAAATACAATGACATTTAAATGAACATCTCTAGATTGGTGGCAGCAGACATTTGACCATTTTTTTACACATTTCGGCAATTTTATTTCACCGAAAACTTGACGAATGTTGCTTTTCAAATACTCCAACTTTAATCGATTATTCGCATAGAATTGGTGTTTGACGTAGCCCCACACAAAAAAGTCTAACGGCTTTAAATTTCACAATCTTGGTGGCCAATTCAAGTCGCCAAATCAAGAAATTACGCGACCGGGGAATTTAATACGCAATAAAGCCATTATAGGACGTGTTGTGCGGCTCGTGGCACCGTCTTGTTAAATCCATATACATCGTTCAGTCTATAATCTTTAAAATTTAGTTATTATACTACCATAGCGTGTTATCCCAGCCTCATTTTCGATAAAATATGGTCCGATGACACACAGTCACTTTGATATTATGTACGAAATACAATGTTGTTTAAATGACCGCCTCTGGATTGGTTGCAGCAAACGATCAATTTAAAGTAATTCTCTAACACTTTTTCGTACATTTCCAGCGATACCCTAACGTTCCAACGTTAGGGGAATATCCACTTAGTCTTGGTCTTTGACATAATCCCACAAAAGAAAAAGCCTAACTACGTCAAATCACATGATTTCAGTGGCCAATTAACGTTGCCAAATTGAGCATATACGCGCCCGCGAAATTTATAGTACAGTAAAGCCAAAATCGGACGTGTTGTGTGGCTCATGACACTGTCTTGTTAAAACCACATATCGTACAGTCCATAATCCTCAACTGCAAGCCAAAAAAGTCGGTTATCATAAGGTCAAAGCGGTCTGAATTAACGACAACGGCTCTCACAGCTTAATTACAAAAAAAAAAAAATACTTCTCAATAACGCTTCCAGACTAAAATGCGTAAACAGTCACTTTTTCCGCATGCAATGATTTTTCCATAATCGCTTCTGTAACAGTCACATTATGCAACAATTTTGCTTGTTGGCGTAACAAACGAGTAAGAAATGAACATAAATTTTGTTCGAAAAATCAGCATTGGAAGCCTGTTGCTCTAGCACCTAATTAGCATACCTACGGCGTTGTGTATAGGTCAACCGGTTTTTATTGTTACGTGAATTGGACTTTATATGGATGGAGGCGCAAATCAAATGCAAAATACGTCTTCAAACTCGAATTATCCGCCACATTTGCACTAACAGAAGCAATATTTTCTACAGTGCATACACTGCGAGCGCTTCCAGGCTCTTCAAAGTCCTGTATAGTCCTACCAATTCTTTGTACAGTAGATTAATTATGACGAGCATAATCACAGAGTAATGCTTGAAAAGTGGCCACGTTTGAATCATCACTTTTGCAGGAATTTAAAGTACAAAAGTACATAATTTGTTTGGTGTTTGAATTACTTACATGAATTATCCCATTCACATAGCACTTTTGCAATTCGCGTTGTTTTTTATTCATCTTTTTCTTATTCGGGTATGTACTATCAACCGTAAATGAGTGAAACTGTAATCCAATAATAAATAATTTTCAAAGCCAAATAAAAAATTAGTACTGCAATTACTTTGAAGTTTTGATTATTAAATAAGTTGGTTTGAAAGTAATTGAGCGAATTAATAAAAATAAAAAAAATTTTTAAAATAAAGTCAGATTTGAAAATTATAGCAATTCAAAGTTTCATTGGAGTCCAAATTTACTCGATTTCCGTTTACCCGATTATTTTTTTATTTCTTATTCTGTGATATGTCGGTAAATTGAGTTTAATAAATGGAAAACAAGTTAGGAAATTAAGTAAGCAAATTTAGCGCGTACAAACAATTGATAAAAATTAAAGATCACATTGTCTCTTTTAATTATCCATAAAAATAAATAAAATAATAAAAAAATAAATAACAAAAAATAAAAATAAATAAAAAATAAAAAATCTTGACAGATTTGAAAATCATAGCAATTCAAAGTTTCATTAGAGTCCACATTGTTTCTTTTAGTTATCCATAGGGTAATTTAAAGTGAATTACTTACAGTTTTGGTGATTCGCTCTTAAAATTTTTTAAGGGGAATTTTTTAGTTCCTCTCATAATTTTGGATTGAATTATGTGTGCAAAAACGAATTACGAAAAAGCAGTCCGTGTGAACATGGAATAAGTAAGAGTATATGCCTATAAGTTATTAAGAATGATAGGGCATGTGTTGTGAATTCCGCATTTTTGAATTATACACCCAATAATATGTATGTCTATTCACAAATATTAATGCAAAATAAAGTTTTTGTTTCACTTCATTTTTCCATTTTAATCTTATGAAATTATTTGAATACAAAGAAAAAAAAAACATTCATAAGCAATTCAAGGTTTTTTCTAATAAAAATTATAACAAAAAAAAAACATGAACAAAATTAAACCAATTGCGTGATTAAATTTATTGTATCCTATGGAATTACGATTTATATTTCTAAACAAAAAAAAAAAAAAAAAAAAAAAAAAAAAAAAAAAAAAAAATTACAATTACACAAAAACTAAAAAAAGTAGAGAAAAATAATAAATAAATACAAAAAAAACGCAAGATTTTTCTAATAAACCTCGGGGTAGATATGTTTTATTGAAATTAAAATAGAAAACAAAAAACTCTGAAAGCCAACGTTGACAAAACGAATCCGTTTCATATATAGAAATGAGCACCTACAACTACTCAACTGGCCAAGCTATTATTTTAACGTAATACAGATCAATGCAATTTCTTAATAAATTATTTGATTTCTGCTTTTTTTAAATCAGTTCTCAAAAACGAGGTTTAGTGTAGTGTTTTTTTATTTATTTTTTTTTTTTTATTATATCGCAAAAAAAATGTAAGAAAAAAATCTTGATAGCATTGAAATACATATTGAGTCAGCTTTTTATTTGTTTATTTAATAATTTTTATCTTGTGTTTAAATACATACATACATACATACTTATAACTATTGTTTAAGCTTTACAAATGGTTCCAATTTTTATATTTGTTTTCATAGGAAAGTCAACAAAATTATATCAACAAATAAATAATTTGAAATTGACAGACAAAATGCTTGACAAAATATCGTCTATGGGGATTTTTCCTTTTTTTTCGGAGGTAGGAATAACACCTTCGTATCATAGAATGTCTTTTCAAATGGTATATGGTACCATCTCCTCGTGATAGATCCTAATATTGACTTAAATCACAATTTCAGTTTGCTTGTGCTCAAGTCTTCCTTCGTCATTCTAAGGATAATCTCAGTGTATATTTCATCTCTTTGTTCCATGTATCTTCTTTCTATGTATCCACGGTCATGGCCACGATTTCGCTTTTCAGTCTGGAATTTTCACATTTCCATCGTCCACATTCAATAAATGTATGTTCTAAGTTCTCGATGGCTTCATCCTCATCCATGCCAATCAGTTCGTCCTTCTTTAAGGTAATAATTCATCACATGTTCTTTCCTTCTATGTCAAAACCGCTAGTCTAACAAGGCTGTCAGGTTGATGTTAAACATCTGCCATATGAAGTCTCATTTATTTAGTGAAAGGTTCGCCATTTATGAATATGGATCGTTCGATCGAATGTGGCTACCGATTTTTCGAACAAAATTTTGTTCAGCGGTGAAGCTCATTTTTCACTCGGTGGTTACGTCAAAATTTGACTGTTTAATGCGCATTATGGTCTAGAGATGTTACTGGGCCGTATTTTATTGAAAATGACACTAAAAGAACCCTTACCGCCAATTCAGAGTGCTTGGATCGTATGATATTAGGCTTTTTTGGCTGGCAATTAAAGATTATAAATAAGTCGATATGTGATTTCAACAAGATGTTGCCACAAGCCACACAAGACGACCGGTTTTGGCTTTATTGCAAAGAAATGCGGCCTTTAGCCACCAAAATCATGCGATCTGATGCCGTTAGACTTTTCTTGAGTGGTTACTTCAAACACCATGCCTACGCTGATAATCTCTAAAGGTGGAGTGTTTAAAAACCAACATTTGTCTCGTTATCGCAGAGATAGATACCGCCCTAAATGTTGGAAAAGGCGTTAGAGAACTGCCTAAAAAAGATTGTCTGAAAATTACAGTCTGGTGGTATCATGAGGCCATATTTTTTTTGAGAATGACGCCGGAAGGACCGTTGTCGTTGCTTAGGGCACTAAAAATTTTCCGGTCACGTAATTTATTGACTTGGCGACGCCAATTGGCTACCAAGGTCATGCAATTTAACGCTACGCGGATAATCGCCTAACGTTGGAGCATTGGAAAACAAATATTCGTCAAGTTATCGCCGAGATACTGCCCGAAATGCGAAAAAAGTTGTCAAAAGGATCCTTTGCTGCAACCAATCAAAAGGTGGTCATTTAAATGAAATTGTATTTCGTACATAATAGCAACATGCAAGCCATTCAATGGGAATGTCATTCAAAACCTGCTTGCCCAGCATACATACGTTTAGTAGCCTATTTCTCCTCTGTTCCAGTGCCACGCAGTTGGTGATCAGTTGCTCTATTGACTCCTCTTGCTACTGTTGGATGTGCCGATTCTATACAGTTTCTTATTACAGTCGCATTGACCAGAAAGTGTCCTTAGTCTGTTGCTGTCCACTTTCAGAACAAACTTATCTCTCTTGGCGTCGAAGCTCAGAAAGCTTTTGAAATAGTCCAGGCCACTAGTGTCGTTCCAATATTTCCTCACTATGGGTGCTGATCATTTTCTCATCTCCCTTTTCAGGAGACAGTTGTCGAAACTAAAGGATTGAGTGGGTCCTCAGCTCCCTCTTTTGGCAAAGATGTCTGCTATCTCATTTCCCAGACCAGTATAGTTTGATTCCGTATAGACAGGTTGTTGTTAATGCACTACTGCTAAGGACTTTTAAGCCCGATTGACTGTCCGAAAGTATTTTCACCTTTATCCCAGTGTGTCTCCTCAGATAGGATACAGTTTCCAATATTGTTAAAGTGCCGCCGGAAAAATTGTGTGCCCTTGCCCAAAGTTATAGATCTGCGTGTCATTAGGCCCACTATTGCTTCCCCACTCCATTAGGCGTTTTGTAACCCTCCGTGTATCACTTTTGTAAGTCATGTTGTGACTGTGTCCCATTCGTCCCTTGTCGGAAAGATCATCCTGTACTTCCTGACAAAGCTGTGCACAAGATTTATGTGTTTGCTCGCCTAAGACATTTAAAGCATGTACTGGATGGTCTGCCTAGTCTTCCCCCACTAACTATTTCATTATAGACTAAGTTTTTTTTTTTTTTTTTTTTTTTTTTTTTTTTTTTTTTTTTTTCCTTAAAAAGGGCTTTTTTTGCGCACCTAAAGTTTTTTGACATTTATTTTTCTTTCTTTTTTTAAATTTAATTTTTCGTATTATAAAAAAAGCCATTATCGAAGCCAAAACCAGTAAAATAAAGCCAGAGCCATTCAAATGACTGCATTAAAAGAAAGAAAGATCACAGAGTTTAAATCTTTGAACCAGAAAGCAAAACAAAAAAAAAAAAAAAAAAAAAAAAACATAAAATTTCTTGACATGTTCACCTACAACAAAAAGCGGTAATAACAACAAAAAACAACATTTACAACAATTTAGAAAGAAAGAGCATAAAAAACATTTGCAACATTAAGAAGTTTGTTTAAGGCATTTTAACATTTTTCTTTAAAGCCTTTAAGACTTTTAAAAGGTACTTTAACGACAACAGTAACGATTATGGCCAGAAAAGTAATGTGTTATGTAGCTGTAGTTTCAAAAATGTTTTGATTTCGAAAAATAGAAGCAAAAAAATAACATTTTTGTTACAACAAAAAAAAAAGAAAACATTAGTAACTGAAAACAACTTTAAAAATGATTGTTTTACTCCGCTGTTCTGAGGACTGACTGCCACTGTAGGTGCCGGCTTTAACATTTGCCTCTTAAGTTTTTCCTTAAAATAAAAAAAAATAAAAAAAAACATCAAACCAAAGGTAAAAGAAGTTGGTACTTCTCTATTACACACAGTGATCTTCTTTTCCAAGTTTTTTTTTTTTCTTTTCATCGTCGTTTAACGAACCAAAGAAGAAGAAAACCATTAATCTGACTCTATTTTGTCGGCGAACATGGATCTAGTGCACGGTTTTATTCATAATCAAGTTCGTGACTAGATTTCATGCTCGTCTATTAGTTGGGTCAGTTCTACAGCAACAAAACTAAAACAGCGACAGCATCGTCATTATCATCAGTAGCAGTAGCATCAACAATAATATTTAACCAACGACAGCGACATTTTAGTGACAGAATTCTCCTCCGTTTTTTTCCTATTTTTGTTTTTTTTGTTTTAATATTTATTTGTATTTTAAGCTAAAGTTAGAGAAATTAAATTTCGTTTAAGATTTTCTAAGAAATTTTTGTTATTATATATTTAAATATATTTATGTATTAGTTTTATTCTTAATATATTCGATTTATTAAATAATATTAATATTTACTCATTAATCAAATTTTTTTTTCTACAATACAGTAGGTCTGGTGAATTAAAAATGTGTTTAAAAATGAAGAAAAATAAAAGGAATTGAAAAGTAAAAAAAATAAATAAATAAAAAATTATTAAAAACATAATATCGTATACGTTTTTTTCTCATAGTTAAGACCTCTAAACGTAAAAAAATGTAATAATTACGAGGGCAGTTCGAAATATTCTTAGCCTAACAATGAAAAACAAAAGCTAAATTATTAAAATTATTTTATTTTTCAATATAATCTCCTGAAACTTCAATACACTTAGTCCAGCGTTTTTCTAGCAATTCTATCCGTTAATTTGCCTCTAAGCTCGACGTTTTGAATACTAAAAGTATTTATTATTTCACGATAATATATAAATTCTTTAAGGACAACAGATTCCTCTACATCATTGATCACAAGCATAATATAAGACGTCGGGCTCAAGGAAGATATAAAGTAAAACGTTTTTTTAATGAATACTACCATGATCCAAAAGTTTCCGATTTTTTTTTGTTGTTGTTAATTTTGCACATCTGTTGTTGATATTCCCGCTAAATCTTTAGCGTCATAGCTTGAAATTTGCAATCTATGTGTGTTGGCGATTTTTTACAATTTTAGAAATGGAGCTGAGTGTTGAGTTCGCGAAAGACATGATTTGTGAGGCTAAATCCGATTCCACATTCATCAAGAAGATCATTACTGGAGATGAGACGTGGGTTAAAGATTACGGCACGCAATTCAGACATCAAGCAAGTGAATGGCGTTCACGAAATGAGACGATACCAAAAACAAAAAAACAAAAAAAACAAAAAAAAACGCCGTTTTCAGTCAAAAAAGAAGCCAATGTTCATGGTTTTCACAACGGTGTAGTGCATCATGAATTTTTGCCAGAAGTCCAGACAGTAAACAAAGAGTATTATTTGAGCATTAAGAGACGTTAGCGTGAAACAAATTACGGTAAAAGAGACCAGAATTGTTGGCAGAAAACTTGTGGATTTTGCACGATTAAAACACATCCTCTCACTGTGCGATCATTATTCGAAATTTTTTGACGAAAAATGCAACAAATACCATCAAGCAGCCACCGAAATCATCTGATTTGGTTCCATGTGACTTCTTTCTGTTCAATTGAGTTAAAAAACAATTACGGGGAACGCGTTTCAGTAGCCGTTTCTACAATTGTAATAAATCGCCAACACCCATAGAGATAGATGTACTCTTAGCTACGTAGCATTTGCAAATGTCAAGCTATGGCGCTAAGATTTGGCGGTAATATAGGCAACAGATGTAGCAACTTAACAAAAAAAAAAAAAAACACAAATCGAAACGATGGGACCGCCACACGGGAATTATACCTCAAACTTTTTGATCAAGGAACTAAGACAGATATAAGCTAGGCTTCACGTTGCCGACAATTTGTAATAGAATACCAGTAAATATAATTAATGAAAATAATGAATGAAAAAAAGCTATTGAAACAATATTTTATAAGCTGGCAATGAATTAACTTTATGTAGTATGTTGAAAAATTTCAATACCTTTACTACTGACAAACCAATGGCTTAGCGGGTTATACTAATTTATATTCATGTATACATATATATTAATAATAAAATAAAAAATTAAAAAATTTAAACAAAAATTTTCCTGAAGCTCTTCAAAATAATCGTTTACAACTACCATTGCATCTTCATTCGAGATAAAACGTTGCCAGCAAACAATTTTTTTTTTTTAGATTTAGTCATGTCAGAGGAAGCTAACTCAGGAGTATAAGGGTGGTCAAGTAATTCGTACTTGAATTTGTTGAATTTCGCTTTTATTAAAACACTCTTCAGATTATAGTGGCTTTACATACTACCACTACGAGAGCGCTTTATCAGCTTGGATGGGGATATTTGTCAGACAACAGGTAAAACTTGCGGCGGTGAAACTTAACGTCCTATCACGGTGGCGTATTATCCCCTCGGCACACTCTTCGATTTTGTGAGAGGAACGCCGAGTTTTGGATGATATTGATTATGTCCCATCCTGACCGGTGTGATTCTGGTGTGATGACTGGGCTTTTGGCTCGGTCATTCCCGACGATGGAAATCTATATTGACGGCTTTAAATGTGAGGGCAGAGTTCCGGACTACCGCAGCGTGTTTCAGGCCGAAGTGATGGCTATTTACCATGCTGCGGAGTTGATACGGAGAGGTAATACTCACACAGCTAATATATGCATTCTCTCTGATAGCCAAGCGACTATAAGATCTCTCTCGGGTGCAACCTTCAGCCCCAAGCTCGTTATGCACTGCCGTGATTCCCTTGGGTTGCTCTCACGACAGTTTGGTGTCCATTTCATTTGGGTCCCTGGTCACAGGGACATTCCGGGTAATTATGTAGCTGATGAGCTTGCTAAAGCGAGCACACTCCTTCCGGACAGTCACCTACTTGTAAGGGTTGGCTTACTGCTGTCTATTAGGCAGAAGTATTTATTGGACGCTGGCAGATCTTGGGCAGAGGATGATTCTTGCTTCACTGCTAAACTCATCTGGCTTAGATTGGATGGCAGGCATACCAATCAGCTTTTTAAGTTGGTTTATATGAGCATCTCCTCTACAGTGTCTATCCTCACGTGTCATTGCATTATGGGTAGACATTCGCAAAGGTTACGTCTACTGGCAAATGATTTTTGCCGAGGTTGTAGATCGATTGAGGAAGAAGAGCGTGTGGCCCATTTTATTTGTTAATGTCCGTCTCTAGCTAGACGTAGATTAATCACACGTCGCTCGCCCTATCTCGATAGTCTGTCAGAGCTATCAATCATTGATGTCAGGCTTATAGCCAGATAATTTAAACTGTTGGGCTGCTTTCCGACGTGATTTCCGGGAATGTGTTTCTATGTGAGACCTTTGGATGAGGCCGGTTAATCAGGACTTGGCGGCCAGTACAGGGGTTTCGTTTCATGTATTGTATCACAATGGGACGCTATGTGTGCTCAAGTGTGCCTTGACTCAACGAGGCTGCCACTTCCTCGTAACCTAACCTAAAACTCTCGTGGAAGGATGCGTTGTCTTGATGAAAAATTATTTTTTGTGTTGTAAACCAGATCGTTTTACTCTAATATGCAAATTCAATTGATTCAAAAGATTACAATAATATTCCAAATTTATTGTTTTACCTTTTGAAGATAGTGAATCAATAAAATATCTTTGTAATCCCTGAAAACCGTTGCCATGCTCCTACCAACCGATTGAACTGTTTTTGCCTTCTTTGAATCACTTTCAACAGCTTCTATCCATTGTTTGGATTGTTTTTGTCTCTGGTGTATAGTGATGAATCCATGTCTCATCAACTGTTTTGAAACGACGCTTAAAATCCATTTTATTTCGCTTAAATCGATGCAAACAAGCTTGAGAAATTTTCATTCGAATGCGTTTTTAGTCAACTGTTAACATCTTGCAGAAAGGTTTCTCATCTGCAATTCTTTATGCAAAATAAAATGCACTCGATCATTTGAGATGCCTGGGGCATTACCTATTTCACGCACTTTCACTCGTCGATCGTCTCATATCATATCATGTACTTTAGCTATGATTTCTGGCTTTGTTGCAGTTTTTGGACGTGGGGGTTTTTCGTGGCTCATCTTTAAGGCTTGTATGACCACGTTAAATACAATTTTTTACTGTTGCATGTGAATATATAATCACTCCAGGAATTTCTCCATTATAAAAAATCACCGAAGCGCCTTTATTGAACACCTGTTACTATACGAATGAGTTGACACATCTAAATGAAACTTAGCACGTGTTCATATGATGGATGGAAGCTTCTATTATACGAAGCTTTTTGCTGTTTATACCGCTATTATTATGTCAGGCTAAGAACATTTTGTACTGCCCTCGTATATAGATTTTTCATAGTCTTATTTATACTTTAGATATTCATCTTTATTAATAATAGGAAAACCAGCATTCGATCCAATAATAACTGTAAGTTTCGGCATAACAACAAAACTGATTGAATCTTTTGAACTCAAGGTATAATCGGACACAGCAAAGCCTTAATTACTTAAATGCCATAATCAACCCAATCAGTAATAGTTTGCATGGCGTTTAAGATCTAACACAGTCTTTACGTGTCTCTAGATTATTATTATTATTAATTCCCGTAGTTCCTAAATGGAGCATAGTATCTCAACAAACAATTAAAAATTTCGTTTATTTAAACTGCTTTAATTTCACACCATGTGCGCGTTGCTGCCGTCAGATTCAACCAGTCTCCTGCACGTATTAGTATTAGGTCTACTTTTTCTTCGGCTACTTAGTGCTTTCCAATCCAGCGCCATTCGGGCCATGTTGTCTGGGGGCTTCATTAACATGTGCTTAGTCCAATTATATTTATGCGTTAAATTTTGGTTCTTATTGGCAGTTTATCCGTTGATGCCTGGATGGCGTTGGATATACTGTTGGGCAAGAATACGCGTAATATTTGCCACAGACACGGGTTTAAGAACACTTGGAGTACATTTGTTGCTGAAGTGGCAGAGTGCTATGTTTCGCACCCATATAGAAGAAAAGATTTAAAAAAAACGTCAAAGATTTTGAGTTTAGTTAGATACGAATGCTGACCGCCAAACTTTATTCAGCATTGCAAACGGTGGCCTACTCTTTGGTATGCGGGATATAATACTTACTAAGTGACAGAAAAAGTCGACAACTTCTACCGCCTAGAAGTACAGGTCGGATATTGGTATACATATGTATGTCTAGGTCTTCAAGTGTACCTTGGATGCACCATGTAACACAGGTCTTATTGATGGTCACATGATTCTTTATTGTGTTAAGCATTAAGTTGAACAGTAAAGTCAAGAAACACATCCCTGACGGACATCAGTCTGAATATTTGTGTTAGCGCTTAATTCCAGTGCACCCCAGATCGCCTTATAAACATATAGTCTAAGCGCACTTTTGGATAAAATTAACCCGAAAACGTTAAGAACATCATATACTTTTGTAAAGAAAGTAATTAAACACATGACTTTAGCTTTTTTATTGACTCGTTCCATTTAACTATTAATGACTTAAGCTTCAGATCATATTTTGCTGGCACACGTTTCCTGCCCTAAACATATGATAATAAACTCCCGCGATGCTAGCATCGTGCTGTTTTTTCATTTCTTCAATGTCCTACTTAGTTGTTAATGCATTACAAAATTTAGAACGGGCTTTGTTGTTTTTAAATTCTTGGCTTGGAAGATTTGGCGGGTGAATAAGTCCATGAGTTTTTAAATACAAAACGCTTTCTGGATGTAAATCATTTTACACTATACACTTTGTTCAATGTGTCTTCAATTGTTTTATACCTTCCAAAAAATTGGACATGTTGAGGTCATCAAAATAGGTGTTTTCTTGTACAAATATTGCGGTTGAACGACACCAAACACTCCTACGAAGTTGTCATACGATTGCGTTTGTGATCTTGCGGAAAGCTGTGTAATATCCAAGTTACCATTCAAAATTGAAACCACTGAGCCTTAGGAGATGCCTATGGCTTTCACGTTTAGCATAAAGCTTTCTCTTTCTCCGATCGGCGAACAACATATCGAAATTTTTTTCAATTATTTCGAGTGTAGAGACCTCAGCTGGCCGTCCAGAACATTCGACATCTTTCGTGCTTGTACAACGATAACGAAATTCGGTAAATAACTTTTTCAACATTAAAATTGATGATGCGGAATTCCCATTGTATTTATCAATCTTAGCCTAGGTTTGAGTGATGGTTTTTTTCGCGTTTCACTTCAGAAGCGAATAATTCAAAAAGCCACAGACTTATTGACCGGCCCTCGTATATATATAAAAATTATTATTATTCATAGACAACAACTAAATCCACTTTTTTAACAAAATTTTAACAAATTCCGTCGACAAAAATCACTGAGCACTCAAGTGAAAGATTCTTTAAATTTAAAAATATGTCCAGTACAACTGGAGGTAAACCTAGAAATTAAAAAGTGAATTATATAGCACGTGTTTTCATATATCATAGGCACAAAACCAGGCTTCTAATATTTTTCTGAGTTGTATCCACCATATTCATTTTTGCAATACTTTAAATAGAGTATTAAATACCTGCTCGTATATCGATCACTATTTCTGAAGACATTTTTTCCTTCCGTGTCTCTGAACATAAGCTGCAAAAAAAATCAACTTTAAAATGTATCGCATTATTCTGTTTAGTTTGTATGAAAAAGAAAAAATTCGTCTCTTCATTATTATCCATGTTTTCAATTTTCAGTTTTTCCTGCATACCTTCCAACAGTAACAAAAACAAAAAAATGTTTTCCAAAAGACAGTCATGTCTCTTCTGTAGTGCTGGGTCTTTGTCGTTAACAACTGATTGTGTCACGTTAAAAATGATACAACAGAAGCAGCAACAAAAAAAAAAAACAACGAACATAACACTAAAAAAAGGAAAAAAAAATAACAGAAAACGTAACACAGCAACAGCAGCAGCACAATGACAATATTTGCAACAACAGCAACAATGTTTTCACCAACACTATCACTATTTTAGCCACTACAAGCAACAATATCTTACCAAACCAAAAACAAACAAAAACGAAGAAAAAGGCAAACAATGAGAGGTGTCTACGGGACCCCCAATTGAAGCAAATTTTCGTTCGCCGTAATTTTTATATTTTATTTCGAGGGATTTATGTTACGAAGAATGTATTAGGGGCATCGAAAGCGAAAATTTTTTAATTTTTCTGGCAATTAACGGTTCCCATTTCTTGTTTTTTTTAAGAAATCCAGCTATTTTTATTGAATTTCAGCTACAAATTTTTTAATCGTTAATTTTAATTTCATAAAGCTATGACTTCGATGAAATTTTATTTTATTAGAAAGCTTGGTCCATACCACTATACATATACGAGTACGAACCACAATGTCATTTGAATGATTGCCTCTGTATTGGTTGCAGCAGACGATCCTTTTGAGGTAGTTTGCGACCACATTTCAAGCTGTATATAGGCGATAACTTGACTAATGTTGGTTTGAAACGCTCCATTATAAGGCACTAAACGCGTAAACATTGTCTGTGATGGTGCCCCAAGTGACGTCGCCAAGTCGATATATTATGGTACCTGGAAAATTTTCATGTAATAAAGGTGAAATCAATTGTGTTATATGGCTTGTTGCATCGTTTTGTTGAAACCATTAATCGTTCAGTTCGCAATCTTCAGTAGCAGGACAACAAAAGGCGATTACCATACGACGATAGCGCATTGAATTGGCATTAACGATTCATCCAGAGGTACTTCGGAAAAAACGGCCCAGTGACACTTTCAGACCATAGTGCACACAAATAGACGCTTTCTTTCGGATGCAATAACTTTTCCTCAATCAGTTCTGCTTCTCCGAGTCCCATATGCGGGAATTTTGCTTGTTGACATAACCATCGAGTGAGTAATGAGCTCCATTCTTTCAGATAATTTTTAAACTTTCTTTTGTGCTCATACAGACAAAGTTTTCTTTACAAATTTTTTTTAAGTTTTTTTTATTTTTTGACTGAAATGTTAAGGGAATAACTTAATCTTCTTGAGAAAAAAAAAAAATAAAATAAATTCAAACATAAAGAAGCCTATATTCACTCCCTAGCTCTAAGTCTTTCTCTGCTATACATACACTATATTCTAAATTTAAGGCTTTTCTAAGTGAACTTTATAAGATGAGGTTAGATTGATAAGACAATCTTGTATCGCTGTCAAGAAGACTTACACCTTAGCTACAATAGACTTATTAGATGTTTTGATGATTTTGTTAGACCATGGATGAAAAGTACCTGATTAAACGAAACACCAGTGCCCCGTCATCCTTATCATTAAGCATCTTGATCGTGCCCAAAGTGCGCTGTCCTAATTGTGCTATAAGCAGCACATGTGCCGAGAAAATATTCGATTTCTCTAAAGTTAATTTCATACCAGGTATACCGGATTAAAATTACTTTTTTTTGTGAAAATAATAAGAAAGTAAAAAATATTTTATTCAAAGTATTGGCTATTGCTGGCTACACATTTATCCCATCTTTCGGGCAATTTTTGGATTCCTTGCCAATAAAACTGTTCCTCGTAGGAATCGAAGTGATGCTCAGCCAATGCGTGTCCCATTTATGAAAACAAATAGTAGTCGGAAGGAGATAAGTCTGGTGAATACGGCGGGTGGGATAGCAGCTCCCAGCCTAATGGTTTAATAGTATTCTGAATCTGTTTTGCTTTATGTGCAGGCGCATTGTCATGTTGCAAAATTACCTTGTCGTGTCTAGTCGCCGATTCTGTTCGTTTTTCAATTAATCCATGGTTAGAATTGATCGTTTGTTGTCGGTCCCACCAGACACACAGCATTGTCTTCCTGCCGAATCGCTCAGGTTTTGCAACCGAGTCGAAGGTTGTTCCGAATTAAGCCATGATTTTTTCTGTTTAGTGCATGATCACCAAATGCCTCAACAAGCATTTGATGCGACTCTGAAACACTTTTCTTCCAATGAAAACCAAAAAATTACTGCTTTTCGTAATCCACCATTTTCTGGTACAAAATTCGCCATCTTTAACACGATGAAAATAACTGATGTTGTTTGTTCACTGATTTGATGTATACTAAATATGTTTGACAGATGTCATTGCCAACGCAAAAAAAATTTAAGGCTCGATCACAATAAATGTTGTCTTTGGAGACATTTGTATCTTGACGCTCACTTCATACCGGTACACCTGATAAGTACTTAACTTTTTAATAAAACCAACCGACTTAGAACCAATGTTTCTCAGCTGAAACCACGGCTTTTTGAACATCCAACAAACAAATTTCAGTGAAATTGTCGCTTTTTAAAACACTAGTCTGATCCCCTGCTTACCTTAAGCAATGAGTTCGTTACAGTTCTTCCATAATCGCTTCAACTGATTAAAAATCTTATAATCTGTAAAATCCCTTCTTTTTATTACGGACCTCAAGTCACTGCTTTAGCTCTAAAACTCCTTTACCGTGCTTTTCAACTTAACTTAAAGGACCTTTTATGTTTTATGGTTGCTGCGAATTATTCTGATGATGCTCTAGTGTAACAACTTGACCCTAAAAACGACTTACGCTTATTACGCGCTTTTTGACATATTTTCCCTTTAGTTTGAATGACACGCAGTGTATTATTGTGTTTATTTAAAAAAGCATTCTAAACAGTGTCACTTGCACAACGTGACTTGCACTCTTTAATTTTTAACCCCCACGCAACAACGCACGAGTGTTTGCATTGCTTTTTTTTCTTAGTGAATAGTTTGTTAACGTCATTATTTTCATTTCAAAGGAATAAATTGTTCGAATACATTTTGTTTTTTGGTGGAAAATTACAACAATAACTACACAATATGTCTTTACTTTGTTATATTTTTAATAACAACAGCATTATGTACTTTCAAGTACAACAACAATGGTTACCAACAACAAAAAGATGGTTTCCATTCAAATAATTTCTTCTTTTTCCGTTTAATTTTCAGGCAACATTGTTTCAGTTTGTTTTAATTAAAAGCCTTGTAACATTAATTCACTGAATTGTTGTTGAAAATAAAATTAAAATTTATTGCATTTTAATATTACGTTTTTAATATCGGGTGGTTTTTTTTAGTGGTTCATAACTTTAAGTTGGCAACACTGCTTTATATGGCAACCAATTTAACAGCTGATAGTTGCTTTTTGTTTACTTTAGTTTGTCATTTCATTATGGTTAAACTTAAACAAAAGCGACGCTTGTAAATTGTTGATTTTTTTTTTTTAATCAAAATATTGGTTCTGTTCGTCAAACTTCAAAATTCAAAATTCTTTTCTCCGATGAAGCCCATTTGTAGTTGAATGGGTACATAAATAAGCGGAATTGTCGCATTTGTACAATTTATGGTCTGGCGAAGTTAGTGGTTCATATATCTTCAAAAACAATGATGGTGAGAATGTTACTGTCCCTAGTGAACGGTATGGTGGCATGATTAGGCATTTTTTCGTACCTCCGTTAGCTGGCAGTAATCTTGCTGACAAATGGTTTCAACATACGCCACACAGAGTCGACTGTAATTGATTTACCCAAAGAAACTTTTAATAAAAGAGTAATTTTAAGCAGTGGTCCAGTTAATTGTCCGCCAAAATTGTGTGATTTAACCCATTGAATTATTTTCTTTGGGGTTATGTAAGGTCACTTGTCTACATCGATAAACCAGGCATAATTGAACACCTGGAAATCAACATTCGAAGAGTTATGGGCGAAATGCGGCCTCCGCCTGGTACGTGGCAGCCGTGGCGCTCACATGGCCTATATCATATTTAAACATTAATTTTGTATCCAACAAATCCCGTTTCATTGATATTCAAAATATATTTCTTTATTGTATTATGATTTAAACTTCTGTAATTGTAAAAAAACACCCGATACATTGTTTTTTAAATGATTGGACATGTTCGTACATCTCAATTTCATTTTATTTAAGCTCTAATATATCCGAGATATATTTTTTAATTTTTATATTTTGCTTAAATTGCACGACATATTAATTACAGGCTACACCAACTAAAAATAATTACTGCAACGCCTTGGACTATTAGAACATCAATTATCGGTATTTAGGCGTCTCTTTTCTCACGCAATTCTTAAGCTTAAATACATATTTTAATCGGCTATTGTAAGAAAAACTGCCTGCATACAGGTACTACACTGTAGTATACTATATTGTCTTCTTGTTCCTACAAGGAACATAGGGCCTCAAATTTTACTCCATTCAAGTTTGTGTAATTCCAGAGTCTTCACCTCATTCCATCCTCTCAGGCAAACCCTTTTTCGGCTTCTTTGTGGGTTCCAATCGGTAGCATTCCAAGTTATATCGTTCGGAGATCTATGAAGCGCGTAGACAAGTTAGAGCAATGTGTGATGTTTTATCTCCATATTTATTAGACTATGGTCTGTTATGGTCCACAGCCATTGATTGGTTGTGGTGCTTGTAATATTTGTAATGACTGCAAATCTCGTTTAGGGGTATACCAAGTCGCGCAACCATATAACAGCAGCGATTTCACTCAGCTATTAAAGACGATACATTTAGTGCGAATGGATATGTAGCTTGATCTTCATATAGTGTCATGTTAAATGTCATGTTAGATGAATGACTTTAGCCTTCTTTATTCGGCTCAGAACAAATTCGTAGCCAACAATATAAAATTCTATAGTCAGGCCGTACTAGGGTTCCTTTCTTCAGGCTATATTGAAGCGAAATTTGTATACGAACGCTATACAATGTCTGTACACTGGCATTGGAGAACGAAGCAATGCTTTGTTGGTCCCTGAGCACAAAAGTGTTATGGTGAATGAGAGATGCCGTTGAACTGGCAAAGAGAGGCTCTACCACTAAACTTGTGACACCGGAATAATACTGTGGCATAATTGTTCAATGGCTATGGGAAAGTTCCATGAGTGGGGACAATGCCCGTGTCTGAAACTGTCGAAGCGAAAGATAAGACCTCTTGCTTATGATAGGTAGCTGCGACACATGGGTAGGGTGTTTATGAGGAAGCTTATTGGGTTTCTGACAGGCCACTACTATCTGAAGTATCACCTCTTCAACCTCAATGTGATACCGTATTCTCTGTAAATGTTTTGTTTTGGCAAATATTCGTTGCCGAGCGTTTATGGAGCCATTTATTCGAACTGAACAGATTTTTCGGCTACCCATTGGGGGTATTCTTCTAAGGAAAGTCATTTGCCTATGGATATTGACCCCATGAAAGATGGAATAGACTTTATTCGAAATGATTAACCACTAGTTGTAGCTTGTATTAGTATTAGTTGGTCTGACCACGTAGATCTTTTTAGTTCGCAGTACCATAGTCATTTTGGCCTTTCTGCGCCATCTTAATGGCATTGTTTCAAAGACCTTTTTTACAGCTCTTTCGCTCATTCTGGCAATGTGTTCGTACCACAGATTCATCGCTGATAAGTGTATCTATGTAGCTCTTCATTGTACCAATTGCGATATGTATATTTAAGTCGTGTAGAGCTCTATATATTTCTCAGAAGCTTCTTTTAGAAGCACGACATTTGCGTCGTAAATAAAACTATGGAGACCAGTTAGCGTCCAGGTCGTGTTATCTGAGAGTTCCGACGTACCAGAATACTGGTACACCTTTGTTTTACCACAAAATCCTGATCAAAAAAATTGTCGCCTTTGCTACAGAGCACAAGTCTTTACAGAGTCAATAAACCCTTTCTCTTTGATTATGCTTGTCTCTGCATTTCTAATACGTTGTCTTATCCTTCCTTTCTTTTATATTTGCTATTACTCGTAGGCATTATTTCCCTTCTTTTTTTGTATTCGTTTTCTTAGCTTATGGTACTACAAGACCAAACTATTTATGAACATGGCTCCTTACTTAGCAAAAAAAAAGCAAAAGACACACATATAACCACATAATCACTTCGCATAGAGTGCTGTAGATACAGACACAGCAGTTGACTGTCTATCTGTCTGTCTGTCTGTCTGTTCAGATATAATAATCATTTTAACATTAAAGACCACTTTCAAAGTATCAAATTGCTTTTATTAGAGATTGACAATAAGAAGAAATTATGAGTGTTCATCTTCACTTAAAAGCTTTAAACTCAAACAGCCACACAAAAATAATAAACGTGATAGCAAACTCACCGATACGCAGATGTACGCGATTCGCAAAGACACGCAGTTACGAGAAAAAAAGAAAACAACGAAAAAAAAAGTTAAAAATGATGATCAAAACAACGCAATGAATTGAAACGAAACGAATGCAAAAAAGCAATAGCGAACGAGAAAGAGAAAAGAAACAAATAATGATAAAATACGATCATAAAAATAAAATACAACTCGAACACGATAAAAGATAAAAATGGTAAATGTTGCTGTGGATGATGGCAATAGCGATTACGAGGCAGAGACAGAGACAGAGATGGCTGTTACCATCTAATGCTGCATAAAGCTAAAGTCAAACAATAGACCAGCTAGCAATGTAGAAACCAAATTATTCCCTTGCCAGCATCAACATTTTTACTACTTCATGGCACCGCATTAAGACAATTATTGCAGTCACTGTTAGAAGGCAAGCCATAGGAAACCCACCAGGAAGATACAATTTATTAACAGAGTTGTAAATGTATGTTTACTTTGGAAAAGTATAGACATAAAAGCATTATTAATTGAAATATTATAACCTAACAATACTTATTTTATCAACCGGCTGTAATATGAGCAAGAAAGACCTATGAAATGTTATTCTTTCCTTTTTTAATATGTGACTTGAAATCCTGGCTGGACATGTCTTTTCAAAAAGTTTAACTTTCCCAAACAATTCTAAGATTCGGCTCATCAAAATAGCTTAGATATGGTGTAAATAGTTCAATGAAAGGCAGAGCTAAATTTTGTAAATTTCTCAAACTGTACAGCTACAGTTGTGCCTCCAGAAATGTGGTTCCCGATTTGTGAAGCTCAAAAGAATCTCAACGATCATTTCAATGATCGACGAAACATGTTTATGACATAAAACATGCATTTACATTATCAACTGTCTCCTGGAGACTTAATAGCACATAGTTAATAACATCGGGCAAAGTGTCTGTCTCGGAATTCATGCCTTTGGAAATCAAACCCAGATTATCAGTTTCAAAGCATAGTTTCTCAGACCTAGCAACAGACTATTCTAAGCCATTACGGATTTAAACTGCACGTCGGCTAGACAATTCGTAGGTAAGAACTTTTTCGTCGATGTGTGAAGCTGTTAAAAGTCTCAGTCAGTGTGGAACCACTACTCACTATAATATCACTCCAGTTTTCATCGAAGAATCTCTTCAGAACCACAGTTTCGGTATTACATCAAGTGGCCGTCCAGAACGCTAAGCTCAAACATCACGTTCGTTACAGTTTAATTGTTTTTGTACGATTTTCGTTCCATTGTGACATCATGACAATCGCTAGTTTATGTCGTTGTTGCAACAGCGCAAGACTTATCCGGCATTCCACGTAGTACTCGATAGACACATTTCTCCAATCAAATTTTCAACGTTTAATATGCAGCCAAAACTACCTCTAGCGCACGATGTTTTTCGAAAAATCTCAATGGCATGTCGAAAGGAAAATTTTCTCTAAAATTAAACTCAAATGCCTTAACCTATCAGCTACAGGCTTGCACACTCAGTCTTGTCACGAAAGAACTTTTGTGAGATTTATTGTCAGTCTTTCGTGAGATATGCGGAATTTAAAAATGTTCCTCCAGACTTCCAAAATGTTTCAACACAAAGCTTGTATACATACAACTAAGGCTCGATTGTGGATGGCAACCAAATCTCAGTTGTGTTGCTAGTTCCCGAAAATTGTATTACGTATGGTAATTGGCAACTAAAAGCTGTGCATTTCAGATGTCATTATGACAACAACATATTTTTTAAATTTGAAGTTCGGTTGTGCAACGCTGTGAACCAATGAACCATTTACTTTGTTTCATTTTGAAATGTATGAAATGAAGATGATGCTATGTTTCTTCTTTTGGAGCATACGACTTCCATAATACATCTTTGCTCTCTTTCAGTTTCTTTATGATTATTTTTGCCTTGCAGCTTAACAGTTGATCGGTCTACCATAGCAAGTGGCTAGGATAGATGTTTTCGATGGATCACGATCCATCAATATAGCATGCTAAACGTCCAATAACCATCATGATAGCACTCAATATACATACAATTCAACGCGTAGCATTTGCCTAATGTATGTTTGGTGTAGTGGTGGTTAGAAGTCTTACTGCTGCTTATCATAGACTCCTCCCTTTTTTATTTTCCTAAGAGGTGGCATAGCTCCTCTTAATTGTTTAGAATTTGAAGTGGCTTTGGAGATGCATCCTATTAAAAAAAATATTTTTAAAGAAGAATCGATTTAATTTCATTCAAATTTGATTGCGGGAGAACAACGTCATGCAGGGTACCGAGTGTTTAATTAAGAGACTACTGACTAATCATCTACTTAGCTTGAAAAATCAACTGACTAATAAAACTGCAACAAGGCAGTGGATGCTTCGAGAAAAGCCATATGCTCCCAAGAGGAGTAACAGAAGGTAATAAAATATAACACAGTACTTTACTTACTTATGCGGCACTACAACCGTCTGTCGTTTTTGGCCAAGTTCAAAAAAGTACGCCAGCTGAATCTATACTGCGTTAATTAGCGCCTGTTTGGGATTTCCAAGGCCGTCAAGTTTTGCAACTCTTGGTCTCTCCAACAAAGCAACGAAAATTTGGTCATCCTCTGCCCCGATTTCCGCTTTGAAGTATCGTATGCCTTGCATGAGTTTCTTCATCCAAACGAGCGACGTGGCCAACGTATGCGGTACTCATCTTCTACCCGTAGAAGACTAAAGATCTTAAGAAGCATTTTCCTCTCGAACGCTTCTAAAATAATTTCGTCGTTGTTCGACAGTGTCCATGTTTGTTTCTGTGCCATAAATGCAAGACAGGGATGATAAGCGTTTAGTAGAGAGGGTGCTCTGCTCCTCAAATATCTACTGAGTCCAAGTTATCATCTGTTAACCAGAGTGATTCTCCGTTTGATTTCCAGTCTGATGTCGTTTACGACGTTAATTCTGGTACCAAGATAGACAAAGTCTTTCACTAGTTCAAAGCTGTGGTGGCCAACAGTGGCGCTCTGTCCAAGACTCTAAGACTCTTTACTTGTTCACAAAAAATACTTACGTCAGACCCGCTTTGGACGCTTATCTCTCTAATATGGAGTGCGCAGAATATATAGCGCGGGTATTAAGGCCGAATTTAGCCTCGAAAATCATGTCTTTTTCGACCTCAACAGAGATAGATGTACTCTTCGCTAAGTAGCTTTTGCAAATGTCAAGCTATGACGCTAAGATTTAGTGGAAATAGCAAAAACAAATATACCAACTTAACAAAAATAAATAAACTCAAATCGGAAACTTCCGGGAACTTTTTGATCAAGGTAGCATAACACAGAAGCTTAAAAACTTTCTGGTGATATCATCTCTCGCAATAGGGAAGCATGCATCCTTTTTCTTGACTTCCCCCAATAATTTTTTTTTTTCAAAATTTTTCACTTCTTACGTTTTGCACAGAAATCAGTTTCGTAATAATAAAAATATTTTTTGTCCATTTTCTTGCGCTGCAAAAATAGTAAAAATAAGTATTTGCTGTTTCGACTAAACATTTTACCAAAAATAAAATTACTATTTGCGCGTATCCTAAGCGTCAAAAATCAACTGTAAAAGTATCAATTACTTAACCGATGCTGCAATTGCTTAATTGCTGCGTTACTAATACTTGTCGGCTATGTTTCGAAAAGGTTTACATCGTTAAGATTTTATACTGCGGCGTTGTGTGCACTATACTTTGTTTGCATACGAAGCAACTGACGTTCTGGAAATTAACCATAATTAGTAGCTTTAAAAAGTCATAAAAAATGACCTACGACCCTTGTCTTAAAACACTTTAGCCGAAATTTATGATCAGATTTTATTTGAATTTTTTTACGATTGCATTCTTTTACAATACCTTCCAAATGTCAAACATATTGTACTTCCAGCTATATTCTATGGAACATAAGACAAAATAGTTTTACATGCACACACACACTCTCTCTCTCTCTCGCTCTATTTTTCTCTTCCCTTACATACGTGTTCATCTCTTATCCTTCGTTTCACACTAACAAAAGATGAGATTTTTATTTTCTTCTCCTATTCATAGTTAAAAAACCGATCAAACGACCATAGATGAAATCTGCGATCAAGACGTTGCTTTTTGCACGATGATGCTGATGGTTATGATAATGGCTCTAGTAAATGTGAGTTTAAGAGGCATAAACGTCTTTAAAGAATAAAGCGAAAAACTAAAGAAAACTGGTAATAAAATTTAATTTCTTTCAAATGGTAAGAGCAAAAGGGTTCTTTTCTTTGCGCAGTTCTTCTAACGTTATAACCTAAACATTTAAGTTGTTTCGACAGTTGAAAACTTTACTAGAAGAACAATGAAAACAAACACCTTTTTCTCTATGGCGATAAAGTTGCAATAGAATAATAAAGAGAAGAATAGAAAGAATAAAAAAGAATAAAATGAAAATAAAGAAACCCTTTCATTTGAAAGGTGAACGTTCTAAACTTACGTTCAATGAACGAATGCCTATATGGTACGAGTAGAAAGAGTAGAAAGGAAAAAAAAAGAAAAAAATAATGGCAAAGATGTGATGCTTGTGCCACAAATTAAGGATGATCACTTTATTTCTAGAGATAAGATCAGTATTATTATTATTTAATTTCAAAATATAAACCTTTGGGAAGATTTAAATGTCAGTCTTTAAGACTTTAAATTAACATTGTAAGACATTAAAATAATTCTCTGATTTATAATGAACTATTATTGGCATTATTATCTATTATCTTTCACCCTTTTTCGAATAGCTTCATCCGTTCTATCGCTGTAAAACTCCAGTGATTTCTCGGAAAGCAGAAAACTCATAGTTTGGCCAATTTTTCATCTTCAAGATTTAATCATTATTGCTGAAACCCAAACAAATGGTGGTGAGGACGGTACAAGTTCCAGGGTTTATTAATACTCCCCACACAAATGCATATAATTTTTAGCAGGTCTTCGGAGACCTTGTCTCTTCGTTCTTCTCCATAATTTGATGTGGTGAACATATATGGCTGCAAAAATATCCCTTGGATCGTAATACGTTTTGGCCTCGAGCATTTAATCAAGGTCAAGTTCTGGGCTACAAAGAATGGAGGCAAAACATATCAAATACAATTTCCTAAATTGTTTTTAACTGCTCTTCCAATATACGCTCAGCCATTGTCACAATAGGATTTTGCGCATAACCCGAGTGTTTTTCGGCAGTTCATAATAGACGAATCGCTTTTGGTCCCACTAAAGATTACCTTGACAGCACATATATTTGGGTTTGCAGTTTATTCTGCTGATTTGCCAGGCTTCACATACGATTACTTTGGGTTCTACTAATAGATCCATTTTTTGTCCAGTAAGTAATGATTCGATGCTAAAATTACTTGTTTTTAGGGAATTCAAGCAATAGCAGCATTACTGCCATTCAAAATCGTCTTTTTCATCTGCCTGCTTTAACTCGTGTTCCATCTAATTTTACGGGTGGAAGGATAAATCCTGCTGCTTGCGAACGTTTTAGAATTGCTGTGTGAATGTCTCCCAATGATATGAAACGGTTTCTTTGAGTTAAACAGCAATCTTCATAGATTAATGACAATTCATCAACTTCGGACTTGGCTAACCTGGGCAGTCTTTATTTTCCGTGACAAAATCATCAGTTCTGAAATAGACAAGCTATCTTTGGCACCTTGAAATCGATTTAACATATTCTGGATAAGCTTCGGTGAGCAGCTATTGTTCTTCAGCTGTTCTTCTTTTAAAACTGAATAGCACCTAGGACATTGAAGGAGTGGCAGCCTCGTCAAATCATACATACATGGTGACTCCTTGTGAAACTATAACAAGCGATGCTAATTACCAACTCCAAACTAACTGGTCTTGACAATCAACTAGAGGTTTCGTTCAGATGCACAATTCCCTTAATTAAGTCGGAAACCAGCCCGACAGCCTAATGAAACTGGCTACTAGCCTGATATCTATGGTCAATAGTTCCGAAAAGCCATCGAGAAAGGCCGTATCTAAACAATTATTTGATACGCTTTCTATCCATACTATGCCAGGTTAGTCTAGCAGTTAAGCAAGATTTGCCAGCGTCCAACAAATACTTCTTCCAAATAGACTGCCTAACATAGGTAAGAGTTGCACTTACCTACGTGTATAGATGGATGTCCAGAAGTGGTGCTTAAGCGAGTTCATTAGAATATGCCAGCGTGCCAGGTTATTTAGTCTCATCGCCACAGTTTAACCTGTTGTCTAGCGAGTACCTCGAATGGTAGCCAGCCAAGCATAACCAAAAACTGAATAAGTGAAGCAATACGTACCGGAAATGATGCTCTATATTGGCACAAAATTCGTATTTCGGTATGCTGGAGGCCTTGATTGGTTTGACAACGCTTCACATCTATGTGATGAGGATGACGGCATATTCCGCAGCAAAGCTTTTCGAGAACCCAAAATTCGTTGGAAAGTCAGCCCATTCTACTCTGGGCCTTCGGAGAACCATCTTAGGCTCTGGATGTTATGCTTTTGGATCTGTGCTTAGGCAGGAGATTCATGGTTGAATTCCCGAATTGGGATTGTTGGTTCTAAGGCCTTAGAAGTGAGTTTGATCTATACTGATTACCGATGGCTCTAAAATGAATGACTGTGCCGTTGCTGGTGTTTTTGGACCTAACCCAGACTTGTCAATCCTACTGGGGAGATCGCTCAGTACCTTTCAGGCTGAGTTCATGGCCATTGCTATATGTGCGGAGATCAACCTGGACACTGAGCTCAAGGGTAAGACCATTAATATATTCTCTAACAGCCAAGCTACCTTAATGGCACTTAGCTCGGAACGTATGACATCTAGACTGGTCAAATACTGCTACGATACATTGCAAAGGCTTTCTTTGAAAAATAAGGTCCAGTTGTTTTGGGTACCTGGACACTGTAGTGATAGATAGATGGTAATGAAATAGCGGATGCATTGGTCAGTAAATGCTCAATGACTCTCTATGTCGGTACGGAACCTTACTGTGCAGCACCTTGGAAGACTGATATGCTTAAAAAGGACTTTGACATGCTAGAAAGGCGATCAGACCGCCATTTGGGCGTCGCTCTGAAGTTCTAAAGTATGGCAGGCCGCATCTAAAGAGGATGGTGGTAACAGATGTGAATGTTTGTAGACTGGCTCACAGGCATCAGGGACAGCGGAACACATATTGTGTGAATGTGGGTTTCTTGATAGGTTTAGGTAGAAATGTTTAAGTAAACTAGGGTCTGACTGAGTGACATATCAACCAGTATGGTTTCAGATCTACTGGCGTTCATTAGAAAGGCAGCAGATCTGCTGAACCGACTATAGACTGGAAGGGTCACATTTGATCCTATGGGTCGCAGTGTCCTGCAATATTGCCTGGTCGGTATGATGATAATAGCGATAATGCTGTCTGGCCATGGTCTCGTGGGCGGACCTGAGTTCCGTCTTACATATAGAGAATCAACGTTGTGCAGTTATTATTGTCTGGAGAAGGAGGTAGCATCTGCGAGACACTTGCACCTGAAATATTCTGCACCTTGTGGACTCTCACTTGCTTTTGGGAGTCCTGATAGGATGTCTCAGTCGCTTCCTGATCATGGCTGGCTTAAATACATTGTACTATTGTTGGATTTTTTTCTAGGCTTATTATCTTGGGCGGCATTACAATGGCCCAAGTTGGCTAATCTTTATATCGACTACCGATTTTAACACACCCAATAGTAAATTTTTTTGCCTTATGGGTCTAAAACACAAGAAATATAAAAACTTGCAAGCTGTAACATATTGTTACGTTTTAACCTACAACGTTTAAAACGTTTGAGTTCTTTTTAATTGCGTCAAAATAAAATTGTTGCTTTACAGTTTTTATTTCCCTACTTTTACTATTTTATGTCCGTCAATTTTACATATGTAAGATTGTGTTACCCAAAGATTGTTGAATTGGCAATGCCGTCAAATATACAAATCAGTACGGCATTACCATGGTAACACGTTCGAAACCTTGCCACAAACCAATAAATTAAAATCCCACAATACAGTTCCTGATATGGTGTATTTTCTTTTTAGGCATTTTTTTTTCGTAACAATATACTGTGACTCAAGTAAAACCGCTCTTTATTTTTTTTAAAGCTCACAAGCTTGGCTTTTTAAAATTTATTTTTATATTTTTTTGTTTTGTTTTGCCTTCTGAATACTCTTAGAATATATTCGTTAAAAGATTTTATGATTTTTCTTAAGTGAATTAACTGTTTTTTCTATCCTAATACTTAAATCACCTTTACCCTGCCACAAATTCGACGTTTATGCGAATGTGAAACAAATAATATTAATGAACTTTGAACCGGCATAATTGTGATGGCATTCATAACCAACAAACGTTTTATAAAAACTTTTTTAATAAAAAAAAAAGAAAAACAATAAAGTAACCATTTGAACAGACTCTGTTCTTTAAGGAAATTTAAGACAATCATCTGTGACTGCAACAAAACGCGTACAATTATTATTTTAGATACACCACACACTCTTATAAGGAGATTACATTTTTGTTTCTTCTCCTAAAGAGTGGATTTATTTTTCTTATAATAATCATTGTTATGAAACTATTTTTATTACTAAATAGAAAAAGATTTATTACCACCATGCGCTACTGCCAAAATAAAAAAATATTTAAAGGCAGACAGACTTACTATATAACTAAACAGAGTCATACATACTCTGACATAGAAACTTTACAAATAAACGTACGAACGTACGAACGAGTATGAACAACAGAATGCCTTTAAAAGTATTCAGACCATCATCCACCAAAGTTGAAAAGGATTCACACTGCTGCACGTTTGATTGTTACACACAATGTGTGTGTAGCAGGCACAACTCCCTGTAGCTCAAAGAGTTGAAGACCAAAATAAGAAATCTCAGCCAACGACCGACCGACCCTTTCTTTTTATATGGATTTCCTTAATAATATGATGTGTGCGCTCAGTTACACAATTGATAGGCTCGCTGTTAAGCTTAATGGCTCTGACTGATACAACGAAATAAGAAAAACACAAAATTATACAAATCCCAACTACAGAGTTTCTATGGTGCCTTTGTGCTTATGCGCATAAGACTTTTTATAGAAAACTAAGGAAAGAAAAATCGTTAAGCTAAGGAAAAAACAAAAGAAGCATCAACTGAGCAGCAGCAGCAGCAGCTGTAAAGAAAGACAAAATCGCTATCGCTTTACTATTGAGCACTTAAAATAGACCTTTTATCTGCAAACATTATAAGGAAACTTGCGCAAAGGGTGCAGCCAAGCCATCGGCTTTGGGAAAAAAAGATTGTTTTTAATAATAACAGCAACAACAGAAACAACACCATTAAATGATGTACAAACTACAACAAATCCTAGAATGATAATAATAGACTACAACAACGATGGTTCGTAAAAATTGTAAGAAAAAATCTTTATTTTTTAATACCACCTTGATCAAAAAGTTCCCGGAATTTATTCAGAAAATTAAAAATACAAGCCACACGAGGGTTATTTCGGGAACTTTTTGATCAAGATAGTATGTACGTTTGAGTAAAGATAGACATAGAAAATGTATTTTACGAGTTTTCTTTTCTCTCTCTCTCTCTCTCTCTCTTCAGATATTAAGGTTGTTCACAAACTATTACTCTGTATACTAAACATGTGAATCAAAAAAATTATATATGAGCTTAGACCTTAGACAATTTCGAACTATCTTGGATACTTTCATTTGAAAATTTATTTTTGTTTATTTTTTAATATGAGAGAATTTTCATATATAAAATAACGCAGCAACTTTCAATGCAACCGTGTTCCTATTGATTGCTGTATCCTTCTCTAGCTTACACTCGTAAATATTGGGTGTTCGGTAGAAAATAAACAAAAGGTACAGCAACAATTAAGTACTTGTTTACGAATAACTAAATCGACAACAACAACACGAGCAGAAATGTTGCAAATAAAAATAAACGACAACAACAAAGCAAGCAGACAGCGAAAAAAATAAGAAACAACAACAACACAACAAGCACTGAAACGAGCAAGATGCTTACGATCAGATCGTTGCATAAGAACTAAGGAAAAATAAGTGTAAAGAAATAAAATCTACCTGAAATATCGAGAGGTTCGAGAATATGGTTTACTCAGCCATATAAAAAGCACATCGATGCGAACAGCAGAGCTTATTTACCTTTTTAACATTTTAATAAATTACAGGGTGCACAACTCAATTTCGCAACACTGCCGCCCAACTCTGGTTAAAAATCTCGACATCGAACCTTAGTTCTAACAACGATCGGGTTGGAAGATCGTTTAGTAGAAAGATCTGTCGTGTAATTATTGTTGCTTATAAAGCTGTAAACAGAAAGAGAAAGTAAGAATAAAAATTGTTATTGCTCGTGAAAAGGTTATAAGCAGGGGAACACAAAACTGTTTTAATAAAGAGAAAACCAAAACCAAAAACCAAACACAAATTTATTTTAATTTCAACTTCAATCTATGAACTCATTTAATAAGCGTTTTCAAAAGGTAAAAACGTGACAATATCTACGTTAAAAAAATAAAATTAGCAAAACCAGGATTGATACACCATAGCTGTATGTGAAATTTAAGGGGAATTGTTTATTACGATCTTCTACAACCTACTCAAACGGTTATTTCTGATCTCTTCTGTCAACAATAAAACTGATTGAATCAAAAGAAAAAATATTGTGTTGCATTCTTACGTCACCGGACTACACACATCATTGATAATCCAGCAGAATCTGAGAGATCTTGGCTAGAAAGTATTGATGCATCTATTATATAGCCCGTACCTCGCAACTTTAGATTATTATATGTTTCGATTTGTCATGTAACTTACATTTTTGGATATGAAGAGGTTAACGCCTCGAAAGTTACCGCAAATGCACACTCTCACAACTTTTGTTTAAAATACGGATTGATGAAGTTCAAGTGCGATTAAATAAGTCTCAGAAAAAATTTGGATTCATCGCAAGACTTAAAAAGTGCATTCAAGAAAGCTAAGCCAACAAAGTCATGAGCATAGTTTTCTAGGTGTTATCTACATAGAATATCTTAAAAAGGTAAAACAAACATCAAAATAAAGCACACCGGAACGCACTTGTGCAGTCTTTACAGCTTAGTAATATTCGTAAATTGAGTTATGAGCTGTTACCCTATACAGCCTTGAGAAATTTAATTTTAGTGGTAAGAAAACATTTGACAAATTTCGGACTAAATGTATTTAGCTTAAGAGAGACCATATCAAAAAGAAAAAAAAATCATCTTCCAATCATGTCAGCATGAAGATATCGTCTGTTGTTATAGCATCCAACCAAATATTGAGTCGAATAGTACTCAGCGTTCCTGTACTTTCTCTTTAACCAATGCTTTAGACCAGTGAGGGGCGAACTAACACCAGTGCTTTTTACACTTATGTATATAACAAATAGAAATATATAACGAAGTAAAAATAACAGAAAACAACAAAAAACAATTACGAAAATAATGAGGAAAAACAAAACCAAAAAACAACTAATGCCATAAACACATTCAAGGCTACCGATCATCGACTACAATCTGTTAAAAATAGAATAAATGTGTGCATATGAAAATAATTATTTTAGCGGCAACACGTCTACCGACTACACGACTACCGTGTAGCTCGTAGCCAACTTAGGCTAATTTCTAATTTTCTTGGCAACAACAAACAGTTTAGTGCTGTCAATATAATAAGACACATGAAATATATACATTAAAAATGCGAAAAAAATATATGTGATGCCACTGTCCATTTGTTTACATTTATTTTGTAGCTGTAGTCGTTAAAATAATTAAGTAGCTGCTTACATGGCTACTTTTGTAGTCGTGTAGACGACGATCGGTAGCCTGAAATGTGTTTATAGCATTAGAAAACATCAAATTGAGAAATGTTAAATAATAAAAAAAAAATTATTTCTCGCACTGTACTTTTCTGTCTATTTTCTTTTTATTCCCCTCTTTTTATTTGCAAATTTGCTCAGAGCAGTGTTATGCCAGACTCTGCTTTAGGCCAAGAAAAATTGTGTTGGTTCATTTTTCCAGACAATTTTTCTTGCCCATTTTCAAAGTTTTTAATCGAGCTTAATCGTTATGTCGTCTACATGCGCTTACAAAGGCACACTTCTTCACTTACAGGTGAATCATATCGTAGATGCTTTGAAATATGCAGCTTCATCGGATACTGTTCTATAAGCGCAGCATATCCTCAGTGCTGTTACTTTGTACACAAAATTTAATAATAACGCAAAGTGATTTAAGCGTCATAGAGTTGGCTCTTACACATAACGCTCTTTACCAACTCCTCAAATTTCATTCTTCACCATTATCCTACAAATATATGCAGCAAACATTCAAACTTTTTGTTCTACTGTTACGCCTAAGTACGAGTACTTTAAACGTGTTTTTTTGGAAGAATTTTCGCAATCCCGGAGTATGTAATTGCTATGTCGTATAGACGTATACTATCATCCGTCACTCTTGCGGCCTCATCAGTTGTCGCCTCAAATCAACCCCACTGAATTTCATAAATAGTGCTGTATGGCCTGCATGATTTTTACAAATTTTGAATTTGTTAAAAGACTTTTTACATCCAAGGTAAAGGACTTCATCAATACAGTAGTCATTTGATAACTGTTCTCACAAGATAGTTTGTAGCATTCATCGTTAATCTGTACTTTCTGCAACCCAACTTTAATCGGAAATGCCATTTGCCATCTCCATCTCTGTCCTGCGTTCTCCTAAAGTTAATTCGTTCTATCAGCTTTCAAAAAGTATCTTTTAGATCGAAGAGTAAACGGTTTGTTACACTTTTATACGAACTGCTGACCAACTTTCACTGTGATTTGTAATAAAAACACTTTGAGATATAAAATGTTATACAGTTTGTGTTAATTTAAGCTTTAATTCTTTACTTATAATCGATAGTGAAAGTTTATTTGCCAGTAACTATTTAATTACCTCATTTCAATTTATATAGGTTTCTAAAGCTTTCCAACAATCTATTTTAAATCAGTTGCCATGCTTGTGTATTTAAAACTTCAATCAAAAGAAATATTCAACTGACTATTGAATTGAACATTAATTTGGAAAGTTATCGTTAAAAAGAACAGAAACAAATTTTAAAATTCAAAAAACCATTTGAAATATGAATAACGAAATACATGCAACCACACTTCATTCAGACCTCGAATGATAATAATGATGGTGGTGATAAAATTTCAAGCACAACTAATGCAATTGATTTTTAAAACCGTAACCAGGCTAGTTTGCTATACACGTCCGTCTTTACAAGTCATTAATAAAGTTAAGAAAAAACAAAAAAAACAAGGTAATAACTATGTGCGTAACAGGAACAATAGAGCGAGTTGGTAACAGAAATATAATAAAAAGAAGGAATTAAATTGAATACAAAACGCACTACTTTTATATACGATATGTGATCGGCAATATTAATGAGCCAATAAATGGTTTCTATTCTTCTTCTTGTTCTTTTATGTTGTTATGGCACCTTGAGTACAAAAAGAAATTCGAAAAAGGAAAAGGGATTTAAAAGCATTGAAAATGGCGAGCATTTAACAATTTTTGTTATAATCAACTATAACAAGTAGTCGTTTATTGTCCGCTACACCACCATAGATGGACTGTGTGGGTATGTTTGTTGCACAAAACCGTCTTAAGCTCAACTTAATTAAAGTACAATCACGACCATAAAGCCAAATCTTAGCTATGATGCTTTTCTCTGAAAGAAAGACAAGCTCTCCTCAACCTCTTTTAAACGGAGTGCAGAAAATTCAATACCATGCTGTTCTTCTATTCTAACTCTATGAATTGCAATCCATAAGCCACTCCTAAAATCGATCAATTAAACTGTCATTATTGTGCAAACGAACAGACTGAGCCAAACCTTGACTGAAATTGTGTAATTTCTTTAGGATTCAAAAACCCTACCATTGTAGGCAGACCAATCACCTGCTTAGCTGGAAAAACGAGTGCTGATAAAAAAGAAACTAAAATAAGACAAAGTATCGGGTTATTCATTTAGTGGTCTCAAAACTGCCGGTTTGGAAAGGCTGTCAGCTGTTAAATATCTGTCATTTAAAAGACCATATATTTAGTGAAAGGTTTGCCATTTACGTCCATAAATCGAAAAAGGCTTGAAAATAGTTAAAATATAATACAAAAGTGGTGATTCTAACAAACTTTCGCACAAAGTTTTCTTTAGCGAATAAGCTCATTTCTCACTCAGCGATTACTTTAACAAGCAATATTGTCGCTTACGGTACTCGGACAAAGTGTTTGTAACTGTTCGGCGCGGTCATTGAACCGTATTTATTCGAAAATGTCGTTTGAACAACCGTTACCGTCAATTCAGAGCAGTGTGGCCAGGGGCGGGGCATTAAAAACATAGCTTTATTTGTGTTTTTTTCAACTTTACTTTCGAAACCGAAAATTAGATAATCATTTATACACTTTGTAGAAGCAATATGCTCTCTAGAATGGCGATTAAAAGAAAAACATGCATGGAGCATGGTCCCAACAGCTTGATCAGGATCACACGATCTACTAGACTGGCGATATTTGCTTGCCCACTCTTACTTTCACAGATGTGTTATCTACATTGACTATGGTCCAGGAAACTGTGTAACGAGTCGGCAAAACAGTAACAATGCAATTAAATGCATATAACGGGCAATAGTTTTCCATAAGAGAGCAAACGCTTAAAGAAGTAAACTGTTTCTACTATCTGGATAGCGTACTAGAACAGAATGGCGGCTGCTGAGCTGATATCTCTAGCCGCTTAAATAAAGCTCATCAAGAAAACAGTCAACTGAAATCAATATGGGACTTATTCTGTGGCAAGATGAACGGGACTGAAAGTATCCAATGCAAACGTGAAACCCTCTTTGTTGTATAGATGCGAGACGACCTGAAACACATCACGATACCTATTGCCACCCATACTAGTATTTGTATGCAGCTGTTTAGGGAGGAATCTCCTCATATTATTATTTTTATCAGCCAGTAGCTTGCCCAGCAGAATACACCCCGGCCTAAAAGATATTTTGTGTCCTAATATAGTCACAAAGGCCGACCCATGTAATCATGCACACATACCATTGCACTGATGTTCAGTTAATTACAATCGTCTCATTCGTTCCCCATAAAAAAAGGGGCAGCAATTTCTCCGTCCTCCGTATGAAGTCTAGTAGAATAACTGGTTTTTTTCGGATCCAATTGATCTCGGTTAAAATCCCGTGACCTCTCATCCTAGTTAGTGCAAAACAGTCGTATAAAATGTGCCCTGCGGTTTCATCACCCTCTAGACCGAGTCGACATGTCGTCTCATCCAGAAGACCTGTTGAGATGATATCTCAGGTACTCTATACACCTCTTCTCCATAGAAGAAAGACCACACCAACCGTTTGGCCTGTCGCAGGTTTTGGTCACCCTCCCAACGGGCGAACCTAGGATACTGTTCACATATACTGCCCAAGGACTTTTTAATATCATCAGCTCTGGTCGGAAACTAATCAAATACTAAACAAACACGGAATCTGAAAACTTAAGGGGAGCTGGACTGGCCGTACTTTGCGTAAACATCCAAATAATATTAAAAAACAGGCCATAGATTTAAACCCACAAGGCAGTCGAAGAAAGGGACGTCGTTAAGACGATAGACCGTCATGGAATTGTCTCACCTACAGCTATAATAGGTTAAATTAGCGTACCCAGCATATGGTCGCAACTAGTGTATTGGCATATGCTACTCATGGGATTAAAGGGAACCACTGTATATAACGCGATCACAATTTACATTGCCTGCACATTGGTTGTATAAAGGACCCATCTTCTTGGTGTCTTTTAAATCGTCTGACAACCGCACAGTCGGGAAATAAATTTCGAACCTTTGACTTCTAATGCTTATGTGGATAGTCTTGTATTGCCTAACGCTACTAATGCCATGGAAATTAAGTCGTTATGGCTGTACAAAAGACTGATCTGACAATTACATAGTCTTCAATGCAGCGGTATTATTTAGGAGTTACATTTCGACCCTTTGACTTATAATGCTTACGTGTACAGTCTTGTATTGACTAACGCTTCTAATGCTAAGAAAATTAGATTGTTATGTCTGCCAACTGTATTTTTCACTGTCCCGACTTAGGCAACATGATGTTAAATTGATACTATGAGGGCATCCGGCGAAATAAAATTGCTAATGAGTGCATAACTGAACTGGAACGTTCTTGGACGTAACAGTTGCGCAAAGAGACATTCACCATTAATTTCAATAAATTAATGGGCTCTGTAGAATATGCAGTATGACGTACTGAGGTAATAAACTGGACCAAGGCTATCACTGCTTTTAGTAAAAAATCGTTTGGTATGTTACCCTTAATAACTCCTGGGCACTGTATGATTGGATATATTTTGGAACACAAGCCAAACCCCCATTATGGATATTATCGGATTGTGGTACAATATCTTCTATAAGTGCGTAGATTAAGCCATTCGAGGCAGGGCTCTTTCATAACGACGACTGTCCCAGAGATATGTTTAATTGTTATCAGAAATACCGATCAGCTACTAAGGGGACCACAGCAATCATATATTATAACGTAGGGTAGCATTTATTTTTATTTTTCTTCTTTTCGATTATAATTGTTGTTGCGTACAAATGAGTGAATATGACTCCTTTTTCATCCGTCAGTCTATCTTTTATTCAAAAAAAAAAAAAAAAAAAAAAACAATGATTGCTATACCTCGCATATGTGTAAAAATAGTTGATCATTTGTAACACCTTGCACTTGCAACACCATTATCTAAAACAACAAATACAACATCATTACTACTGCAACAACATGGTAATGGTAACAAGCCAACAATACAAAACTGCTACAATAATAACAACACATTCGAAACGCATTAAAATGATCAGCAACAACAAGACCAAAGGAAATGGTACCATTTATTTTTGTATAGAAGTATGTACTCGTACATGGTAGAAAAAGAAACGCATCTCTAGAATACGCACACCATAGTGTAGCAACAACAACAACAACAACTATAACTGACGTAATAATGAGCTGTGCACATTGAATAAATTTAAAAGTAGAATAGCACTACGCACGTTACTTGGAATTAAAATAGATGGCGGGAAGTATACCGTAGTTTGATTGGAGAAGTTACCAAGTAGTATTTCGAGATTTTTCCATTCGATCTGATGCACTATGTCTTTAACTTCATTCCTATGCAGATGTAAATGGTATATTTCGGTTTCAATTTGCTGCTGCCAAGCATGTGATGGTCTCCCTATATGTCGTCTACCTTCCGGATACCAATTGCGTAGTTTATGTTTAATGCAATTCCATATGCGTTTGAGGATTACGATCCGGATAGGTTGCTGATCAGTTTCCGAACAGAGTCGACAGTTTAATAGTATTCTAGGCCAGAATATATGTAAAAAAAATTCCCAAGTAAATGGTGGTTAAAACATAATGCACGATGTTAATTGTGTGCCACACCTTAACGCCAACCTTTTGTCCAACTTAATGTGACATTTCTCAATGTTCGACAAATATATCCGTGGAGAGTTACACAATTAAGCAGCGCGTTAAGATTGTTGAAGCCTTTTACGAAAATAGGCGTACAAATTCAAATCATTTCGTGCACTTCGTGAATTTTTATTTGGTCAGCACAATCGGCCAAATGTGTTCACAATCGGGAAAATTGTGCGCAAATCGGGTCTGTAGGAAATGTGGTGCAGCTTATGCGCCACGATCATGTGATTTGACACCGTTGGCCTTCTTTTTTTGGTGATATTTAAAAGAAAAAGCCAAGAACAATTCAAGAGCTAAAGGATAAGATAATTAGTTACATTAACGACATTCAACCTCAATTATGTCTCAGAGTTATTGATAATAGCCGTGGCGAGCTTTTGGCCGATATTTTTTTTCACCCATAATTGTCAAAGATCATTCTATAATAATAAATAATATCAAAATAATTCTTTGAAAACCTTTTGTTTTATTTATAATTAACATCGCGCTTTTTGGTTGGTTCATCCTTTATTTATTCAACAAAACTTGTATGGAATGTAAGTCCATACAAGTAAGTGCCGTATTCCATGTCTAACATCCATACGTCAATGTGGATTTTATACACATTGAGGGTATTGAAGTGTCTAAAAATCATAATGTATGCCTTTAAGGCGTGACATAACTGCATAGGTACCATTCAACAAACCAACCTTAAGAGCAACAATGTGTTCGATTAATGGTGACATACCATAACGCCATAACCGAACAATTTGATTTTGGTCACCACGACTATGGTTACGGTTATGATGTTATGATAGGTCACATCTAATTGAACCTTTATGCTACAAAATCATAGCTCTTAAGTAGTACTCTATTAATCACGTCCCCTTTTTTATACGAATATAACGTAATAGTTTAATGGCTTGGCAAACATAGACAAACACCGTAACCTTTTAAAATCTATTTCTTTATTCTCTTTACTTGTTGTCGGCAAGAAATATTGAGTGTTCGAAAAAGTTCGGTTAAAAGTTTGACCAAAAATGAAAGCCTTTTTCATATATTTTAAAAGTGCTTTATTAAACCAAATATAAGCCGTTTTGATCGATAAAATTTTGCCATTTTCGGGATAAAGCCATTATTCCATCAGTGTAGAACTTCAGCACAAAACTGTCTGAGCACAAAACTGATTCAATTGCGTTTTGTAGGCCTTTACGGAATTTTAATTTACACCATTAGGAGACTTTTGCAGAGACCGAAACAAATGATAATCTGATGGTGCAAGGTCCGGGCTATATTGTGGATGCATTAAAACTTCCCAGTCAAGCTCTCTTAGTTTCTACCGCATCGTCAAGGATGTGTCTGGTCTGGCGTTGCTGTGATGGAACACAGCACCTTTTCCGTTAATCAGTTCTGACCTGAAAGAAACCATTTTTTTGAGTATTTTTTTGTCAACAGGAGTAACTAATTTATAAGGCAAAAAAAATAATTGTATGCGTTTCTTTACTAAATAACTTGAAAAATCTGACAATTTGATACGAATTACCGGTTTCGCAACTACTGTCTGGCAACAGTTAGAAATTTATTCGCCATAATGAAGGCAAGAATTTTATCCAGATCGTACGTTGAAAGTAGTCCTTATTTTCGAAATTCCTCCTAACAAGCACTGAAAGCTTTAAATCCTCGATTTCTGGGCAGTGGCAAAGATAGTGTTTTGTAAACTCCTCCTCCTCCTTTTCATCTTCGGCAAAGATAATTATATGGGATAGTAGTCAGTAATTAATAAACCCTGTTCTCTAAATTGCTACATCCTTCTGGTCTTGTAGCAGTTGGCATTTCCCTATCGTTCGATTGACATTTGACAAAATTGCTGTGATACCAGCCTTTTATTCTACCTAAGAGGAGCACCAATGTCCGCAATCGATCCGTTTGGATCCCAAGTTTTATCCGCCTGCCCAAGTTCATACACCATTCAGTTACCTTTAATGTTCTAATGCTCATGTATACAAGTAAGGGTAACCATCGAATGTCTTACTTTGTCATCCAGAGACAGCAAGCATTCATGAACAATTCCCCACATATATTGTACACCCTCCTGTAATATTGGTCAAACCGCGTGGCTGTATTTCTGTTGCTCGTCTTTCCATATTAGAAACATAAAATCAGTTAATATTTAGCTAAGTTATTAGAATGAAGGCAAGAAAAACTGGCTTTTTGCCTACAACTCATAATTACGAGTATAATACCCAGAAATTCCTAAAACAAGGGAATGTTAAAAATGTAGAAATAAGGAAATATGAGAGTATCAAATCTGTTAGGGGAGTACTACAGTATTTTTGGAAGTTAAATAGTATCAAAAAAATACGATCGTAACAATTTTCTCATCTCTGTGAAGCTTCACTTTGCTTCGTTCATGATTTCTTTCGTAGCACATTATTGCTGTATATGATCCACTTTTAACCGCCCATAATCATGCGCTTTAGAAATGGTTCGATTTCATTCCGCCACCCACGCTGCTTATGTGCCAGGCTTTCTTTTCAATAATTACATTGTCCTTATAGCGATTCAGAGCTATATGCATCTTCTCTTTAGCATTAAAATTATCGGATCGAAAACAAGCAAACCATTTTTCTAGCTGCAGTATCGTCTCTGTAAACTTCTATGGGTAAAACCGAAACGATCATGACACTCGCTTGATTTTAGATAAACTGTATACAAAAATCGTCAAGAGTTTTACATATTTGGGAAATGTTCTCTCAGTAGATGGAGGCGCTAAGATGGACATCGAAAATCACATAAGAAAGGCTTTCCACAAGCATCCATTGCCTTGTTTCAGTTTCATTAATCAAGTTGGTTTTCATGCTAAATAGATGATTAGTCTACTGTAGCTCGCCTCCACATTTTTGTGTAGTGGTAATGATCCATATGCTAAGTGATGGTGGTGAACCTTACTTATCATTGTAATTTTTTTTCTGAGTAGGTGATGTTTTCTTCTGATAATTCCTTCCAATGTTTGTCATTATCGCCAAAGGTAAGATGGAAGGTCAGGGGGCTTCTTTAGACGGATTTGTTGGAGTTGAAGTCTCTTGATTAAACACCCGAAACCGCAATTTTTTTGTTCATGTGCCATGCTAGTGATTCGAACCAAAGCCGCGTGCGTTGTATGCGTGTGCTCTAACCACTACACCACGCCACCCTCCGTATAAAGTAAAAGCGAATCAAAATTGCTTTCAAAATAAAACAAAAAGAAATGTCACATAATAGTTTTGCCCTCATTTAGTATTTAATTATTTTCTTAGTAGGTGATGTTTTCTACTGATCATTCGTCTGATGTTTGTCATCGCCAGAAGTAAGCTGGAAAAGTCGGGTGGGTTCTTTTAGATGGGTTCGTCTGTAGGCAGATTGAAGTTTGTTTGTTTGTTTGCTTGTTATTCGTCATGTCCTCTGCTGGGGATTCGAACTTGGGCCGCTTGTTTTGTATGCGTGCACTCTAACTACTACAGCACCCTACATAAATTATTATTTTTACTGTAAAATGCTATGTTTTACTATGAAAAAATAAGTCTGATGTAAGTTATTAGCTTTTTAAATACCGACACAATAAGTAAGCTTCTTTTGAGCCCTGCGATAGTCATCTCAGTCCTATTCTCGTATTTGATTTGCTAAGATTACTGCGAGTATATGTGCAACCATTTTACAAAGATTTTTGTTGTTTTTCTTTTCAATAAAATCCATTTTTTTGCTGTTTTATCTTTATTTAATTAATTTAATTTAATTGATTGTAAATTGTACAATTGCCAGTTTGTTTCCCTCTTAAGGTATTGAGGAGAAAAAAAACATTAAAAAGTTGAGAATAAAGTGTAAAATAATGAAGTATATGACCGACTGACAGACAGAGCATTCACTCATTCAATCACCACACTTGTGAATCTGTGTTCTTTTTTACTCGTAATGGCGTTCGTAGCATTTTCTTTAATATCTTTTATCGATTGTAGTTCAATTAAATTTAATGAATATTAATATTATAAAAAAGACTTTTTTGATTTGATTTGCTGCAGCAGCTACAGCTACATGGCTTCACTACCATAATTGTATAGGGATCAAACATAGAAGTTTGAGTACGTTGTTGTAACAAATGTTGCATTAAGTGTTTAATTCTCTTAGAGTTTTGATTCGATCAATTATGTGCTGCTCTAATGGGTGAAAATATGTTAGCAGTTTTGTTTAGAAGAGTTTAAATTATAATTGCTCCCAACAGATCGATCTGAGATCAAAAGTGTAATTAAACGAAAAAATAAATAGGCGATGGCTATAAGATTATTCACACTGCAGAGAAAGAAAGCGGCAGATTGGAGTAATTAAATTTAGTTTTTATAATTAGAATTGAAAGAATCGTTTTATATCAACTTAAAGAATTTTTTTTTATTTTAGATGACTTTCTATAAATGGTATACATTTATTAAACATAAATGGTTATGGAATTAAAAGTGTACCTTCATTAGCCTATAATAAGAATATAAGGCAGGTATTAAAATGATTAATAAGTTATTTTACATTGTTTGCCAAGAGCAACCATTTTATAGAAGAACATATACTATTTGGTGTGCGGATGCATAGGTCATATAGCTAAAGGTAGATGACATTAGCTGAAGTCAAAACCTGCAATATTTCCTAGCATATTAGGTCAATAATTCCATAGGAAAAGTAACAAAAACAACATATTTGCCTCGAAGACAAACAACCAGTATAGCAATTTTCCAACTTTTTGATACCACATTCATAGCACGATTTCCTTTTACTCGTAAAAATAGGCCTTAGTTCCAGTAATTGCTTCATCATTAGACTTAAATTTTTTTCCAGCAAGCATTCTATTGAGATCTGAAAACAGGGTAAAGTCGCTAGGTCGTTCGGTGTGGAGTTACATTCTTAACCGGGTGCCGTGACCAATAGATCGGTAGGAGTTTAGACAGTCCCCGGCATCTCACCAAGGTGTGTGGTCATGTCCAAATAACATGACTTTGAATTGGTACTCACTGGTGATTTTAATAATAGGTGGGGGCGTTGGTGGACGCATTGTATTCACTTGTGCTTTGTCACCGTGAGGTAACGTCCTAGAGTAGGTACTCACGTAAAACCATTGACTTCATGTGTCATGCTATGGACTTATTGAATGACCAGTTATTTAACAGCCTATGCTTCTTTGGAATACCATAAGAAGCTGTAGAAAAATATTGGGTGTTTTTAGAGGTTCATGACATTGAGTTGGCAACACTGCTTTAACAGCTAATATTTGCTTTTTGTTTAGTTTAGTTTGGCGTTTCATTATGGATAAACTTACATCAGAGCAACGCTTGTATATTGTTGACATTTTTGAACTGAATTTCCATTCACAATTTTTTTCTCTGATGAAACCATTTTTTTGTTTAAATGGATACGTAAATAAGCAGATTTGTCGTATTCGGATTGGGGATAATCCACAAGCGTTTATCGAAACACCACTACATACACAGAAAATAACTATTTGGTACGCTTTATGAGCTGGCGGAGTCATTGGTCCATATGTCTTAAAAACGATTATAGTCAGAATGTTACTGTCAATAGCATATATGGTCCCAACCGGACAGAGCCACGTGCCACAGAGCGCATGCTACACTTGATTTACCAAAGAAACTTTTAAGTCATTTCACCTAATGTTTCAATTAACTATTTTCTGAATTATTTTTGAATTATTTTCTTTGGGGTTATATAAGGTCACTTGTCTACGTCGATCCATAGACAATTGAACACCTGGAAATCAACATTCAAAGAGTTATTGCCAAAATACATCCGGATATGCTGTGAAGTGTTTGTGAAAATTGGTGTTCTAGATTACGCCTAGTACGTGTCGACTGTCGTGACCACATCGTTGATATCATATTGTTACGAAAATAAAAATGCCTAAAAAGAAAATACACCACAACATGGATTGTGTTGTGGGATTTTAGTCTATTGGTTTGTGTCAAGGTTGTGAATGTGTTACCCTTGTACATTGTCATACAGATTTGTGTATTTGACGGCATTGCCAATTCGACCATCTTTGGATAACGCAATCTTATATGTTTAAAATTAACGAACATAAAATAGAAGATTTGAGAGCATTTGAGACATTTCTGGAACTTTCCAAACTACGGGTATTTAGATATATAATAGATATTCTGCAGTCATAAAGTCGTGTTTAGGCGTAAATAAAAGTGTTGTATAAGCGAATATTAAGTGCAAGATAAATAGTATAAAGATAAAGTGTATAAAGTAAAAGTGAGGAAATAAAAACTGTAAGAGAACAAAAACGGGACATTTATTTTATTTCGACGCAATTAAAAAGACCCCAAATATTTTAAAAAGGTTAAAACGTAACAATATTTAAACATTAATGTCGTTAAATATTCTATCCAATAAAGCCCATTCCATTGATATTAAAAATATATTCCTATGTTTTATTATGATTTGAACTTGTGTAACTGTAAATAAAACACCCGCTATATGTGTGAGATATTTAAACTGAGATTTTGTAGCTTCTGTGCAAGCACTATAACTATTGCATTATCTAAAACTACTATATGCACATGTTAATGACCCTTTCTGTGGTATCTAATAAATCTCGATGCTTAATCAAATTGCTAATGAATATAAAGCACCCAATAGGTCATGTTATTGTTGTTACACCCAAAACATGATTTTGATTAAAAAAATAAAAAATACTTACAATAGATAAGGATGACCCGATCATATTTTCAATTATTTATCTTCAACACCTACAGCCACAATCAAAAGTGGAAAATTAAAGCAAAAAATAAATAAACGAACTCACCCACCTAATCAGTGCAATCAATCTAAACCGAAAAAAAGAAAAAATAGAAAACCTGCAAAACAAACCAGCCTAAACCATAAAAGATGTAATATATTGGCCATCTAATGCAACAACAACTGCAATAATAATAACCAAACTAATCCCAACCCATATCGATAATAGAAAACAAAATTAATTACAAAAAACAACAGAGAGTAAGAAAAAAAGCGAAAGAAAAATGATTTTTGATTTGATATGATTTAATACTGCAGCATGCCACACGCTGGTGTGCAATGCATGCAATGCTATTTCCTCAAACACTGCCACTTCACCAATATCCAACAACAGTTGACCCGCATAAAGATGATCAAGAAAAAAAGTAACGGATTTCTAATGCGATGGATAAAAAAAATGAAAGAAAAAAACTGATTTAGGGTGGAGCGTGCAAGGAAGCAGCAGGCTGATGATATTCTCGTTTTATTTGTTTCTTGTTGTTGTTGTGGCATAGGTAAAGAGGGTCGACAATCGAAATGAAATACAAATAAAAAATCAATATGGCCTGCAGTTTTATTGAGATGCTTTCGAAATAGTAATCATAACAATAACAACAACAACAATTATAATCATACAATGATAAACAACAACAATAACAAAGGAAAGAAAATATTATCTTTCACCCGATGTAATCGTAATTTTAATAAATTACTGATGCTACGTATGTATGTATACGTTTTTAGCATTTGGAGTAGTAGTGATGGGTGCTGGTGGTGGTGCTGGTGATAGTGGCAGGCATTTACAAACCATCATCATCGGTGCAACATTGCAGCAACATTATGAGCGCAAGTGGTAGCAAATGTTGCTGCTAAACAAGCTCTGTCACATACAGTAAATGCTAATGAAAAAGGTACTGCTGAAATTAATTTTATTTTTTGTATATTTTTGTAACCGCATGTACGCTTTTTATATTATCTTGCATCCCTCTGGCAGTGACACTTTTAGATTCGAGCTGCGTCTGACCAATACAGTGCCATTTGAATCTAACTATCCCAATACGAATTGGTTGTTGATCGGCTTAAAGTCAAAGTTGAATATGACGCTTCGCCAAAATAACCCGAAAAGCTCTCGTAGCTTACTATTGGCGTATACTTTAAAGGCAGCCACGCAGTGTGGTGTCATATTTCAAAATTGTCACGCATACAGAAGAGTATGCAAGAGTTAAGTATGCTTTCGAGATATCAGGAGGTTTCTATACAGGTACTTGGATCCCGAAAGACTATTTAGCCCCCGAAATTTTGATAGGTCACTGCAGCCAGCCGTTTGCGTTAGAATGCTACCAAGATACCAAAATTATTTAATCTCTTACAGTTCTACACCCTGTATTTTAAATTTGCCATTGTTCAGATTATTGAAGCGCATAACCCTGCCACGGCGTGCATCTTGAGAGATTTAAATTTAACATGACTTGTTGTTGATTGAGCCCGCTTTTAAAACCTCTGTTTGCCCGAATAGCATTATCTACTATTATTTCAAGGACAATTTTAAAAGAGGGGATAAAATGCATCACAACATCAAGGTTGCTTGTATATCCTGACATTTAGCTTCACTGTAAAGAGCTGGAATAAACATATAAATTTTCGGTGAAATACCCTTGCAAGCAAGGGCTCTTCAGATTGCATTTTTATTCTGGGTGTCGTAAGACCAGATGAGAAGAAGATTGGCACCCTACTGATTGTTCCACAATTATTTGGAGAGTATTTATAAAGTCGACGCGAGAACGGAAGCCATTCTTATTTGGTCTGAGATCTTTCAGTACAGATTCAGTACAAATTTTCCTGATGATAATATGAACAATAAACTTTTCACTGCAGGACCGTAATACCCCTACAGTTCCTACAATCGATAAAGATATCCCTTCGGTATCGGTAGATATTCCTAAAGTGTTCTTGTGCGACAATCGAAGTGGACAATACGTACCAATATTTAAATTAAATTTTTTTTTTTTCGCAGAATAAATTTGGATAATTTTGATATTGAGCGGCAATTAAGCACAATTAAAATTGTGTCATATTGGTACATTTGCGACAACCGTGTGAACGGATAATAAAATTACTTTCTAGCTGGGAGTTGAGATGGAGGGTGAGTCGGAAGTTTCATTGAGGGAAAACAATTTAGACCAAATGAATTTATACACTCGAAATATTTGTTGCTTAGATCTTAGATTACCAGAAAAGCTTGAATTTTTAATTATTAGTATAGGTTTTTAAAAACACTGACACATATATTTGTGAAACGCTGTGCAAGGTCTGGGCTGTACAAAGGCCGACCAAGTAAAGTTTGCAGAAAATCGTTATTTTTCCGATAAATTTTAAAATTATTCAGTTCGAAAAATCGTCAAAAAATTCGTAACAGAAAACAATCAAGTTCTTAGTATTTTTCGTTTTTATTTACAGTACCTGTGTATTACATATAATAAATTACATATTTTTAATACTTGCCAAATCGATTAAGTCCACTTTTAAAAATTTATTAGATAGTAATGTGAAATGCGTAGTCACATATTATTCTTGGATAACTCTATAAGTTTTTGTTGAGGTTATTTGGCAACCATATAGAAATCTTCTATATTCCGTTCGCATTTTTTCTTGCTATACTACTAATTACGTCGTCAGCTTCAGCTACTACTACAACTATTTTATTCTGTTCCAGGCCTTACTCTTTATTAACGTTGAGCTCAAGTAAACATTAGAAGAAGTAAGCTAGTTGTATCACCTAAGCTTCTACCAGCAGTCGATAATTTTCAGCTGCCGTTTTCTTTAAATGAAAAGAGGTTATCAGACTTCCTCGCAATATATCTTTTTTAGGCACAAAATTCGACATTAGTATAGCCATTGAAAAAATGTGTGTTTACACTTTGGCACCTATCGAATACTGAATTATAATGACAGATGTTTACCCTCCAAAATGCGATATTTGTTATTATCGACACGATCCACACGTGAGAGTTATGCCATATGTTGTCCAAAATCGACATTATTATTTAGTAGATCGTTTTATCGACTCAAATAAAGATTTCATACATTTCTCTAAAGTTTATGTTTTCTTTCTGTCAATCAAATCCGAAAGATTTTAAAAAATCACCCGATACTTAGCACTTAAAGGAAGAATTATAATAGTACAAAATGGCAGATACGTTTTTTTTTTTTTTTTTTTTTGTTAATTTTAATAAAATTTTATTTTTCATCCTTTTAATCATGCTTTTTCCTTCTTTTCATTACAGGTAAGCCTTTCTTATACTTGCAAGAAATTGGATAAGTTAACTAACGTTTGAGGGTTACTAAATCTTAAAGCCGTGACTGTTATATGTATATGCACAGAGCCTTGCAGTGGTGGTAACATCAATTGCCAAACTGTTGATGTTATTATAGCTTTTTACAAATGCTGTTGCTGTCGCCGTTGCTGTTATTTCCATTACTAAGGCTTTACTACAGCAATAGTGCCTATTGCAATAACAAATAAAACAAATGTCATAGGAAAGTTAGGAAAAGAAAAGAAGATGCAAAAAGAAGAAAAACAAAAGTCGATTGCCACACGCCCAACAATAACAATAATAATGACGATGATGGGAGTGCATGCATGTCAAAATGTTGCCCCTATCCAAATACGAAATGTTGCATACAAAACAAATAAAAAAAAAACAGAAAAATGTTTTGTGCCACAGCTTCTCTTAAGGCAAACAGAGAAAAATCTTACGAGTAAATATAGAAAATTATTACATGTATGCGAGTATGTGTGTGTGTAAATGTAATTATTATATGCAACATATTGAACAGCTAAACAATCTATTGTGGCTTCTGCTACTACATTTTTTTCACCCCACTGTTGTATGCCATAACGAACTATGAGAGTTCAACGTTTAATTTCAATCGTCACAAACAGCCAACAACATCTCAAATTTCTTATAAAAACAACCCACGTTTTTTTCTTCTGCTTCTTTTTTATTCATAACTTAATGCGACAGTTTAACCGTTGCCTTTAAACACTAAAACCGAACAAATAATCCTCGACTAAGAGTGTACCATCCCATTCCAAACTTATTCTAACCATTCACTGATCCTCTAACTTAGTCAACGGCTAAGAGTAACAAAAAAAAAAAACAGAATTTAAAGCCACTCACTGTTTTTTTAATGTAAATATTGGAAATTTATTGACAAATAACACGCGACCTGAGGCCATAATTGCCATTAAAATGTTAGACTTTGGTCTTTTGAGTTTTTATTTTTCTTTATATGTTTTTTGCCGTTTTTGTCAATTTTTTTTTTCGCCCAAAATGTTTAATAGTTACCTCGTTAACTAAGCACTTAACATTAAACTACTGTTTGATTTTTTTTCTTTTTTTTCAAACAATTAACACTCCCGTAGTTTAAGTTGAGAAGTTGTCTTCTTTCGTAAATGTATTTACCAAGATGCCACTACTGTTTATGGCCAAAGTTCACAATTTGTTGTTTTGTTTTTGTATTATAATTAAAATTAATTAATTTTTTTTTTTTTTTTTTTTGTTAATTTTGTCGTTGAGTATATTTACAATTTGGAAATCTTTAGAATTTTGTTTTGTATGTTTTCCAATCACGAATTTTAAAAGAAAGTTAATTTTTATTTTAACAAGAAAAAAAAACTTCTTTCGCAAGGGTGGTCTAATTGCTATAAGTCCTCAATACATGTGTATATATGCAGTAAATTGCTAGAAACAGTTAAGTCAGAGTCCAGCAGTCTGTAGTCGCTTTCGCTACCTCTAACTTTTATCTTAGTTAACATTTTTAACACTTATTTCCATTTTATACGCATCTGGTTAAAGCTCAAACATTTAAGATGGCCTATATCTCCTTGTACAAAGACGCCGCAAAAAATATCAAGAGAGTAAGTATCGCTTTTTAACTGTATATCAGCGTTCGGTAAACTAGTATTAATGCTTTTAACAATTGTGTAGTAATTGAGCGTCTCTCACTCAGGCCTTTTTGCACTGTGTTATTTCTCTTTACTTCTCTTTGTTTATTTTTTGCCTATGCGTATGACTACGTAAGTGTGAAAACAGAAGAGAAGAGCAGCCCTTTGCCGAAATCTGCTGTATACAGTCTTTAAACAAACGCACATTCATATTTATAAACACTGCGAGTAATCAGGATAGCGCTCATTTTTTTCTCTTGAGAACAGCACTCAGCTCCTTCTACAAAGACACCGTAGAAAATATCAAAAAAGTAAGTTTTGCTTTTTAACTGTATATCAGCGTTCGGCAAACTAATATTAATGCATTTTACAGTTGTGGTAGTAATTGAGTGTCGCAAACAGGCGAGATCTTCGTGTGCCGCAATACTTAGACGCGAAGCAGCGCCTACATGCTAAAGTTCTTCCTTTTCCGCGTAGAAGTATAAGCTTTTGGTCATTCATTAAAAGGCTTAGCAACAGCGCTAGTTCAGTTCCAGTCCTTATAAAGAATGACCAAACATACACTAATCCGGTTTAAAAAGCAAACCTTTTGGCTTAATTGTTTGCAAGTAATTCGAACTTGCCGGAGAGCGTTCAACCACTGCCGGAACTAGAAAGAGTATCAGTGACAATGCCTAGTATATTCTTTCGAGCCCATGCAGTAAAAAGGATTCTTGCAAATCTGTTCGTTAATAAATCTTCTGGGCCAGATGGCATTTCAGCGCTGGTCCTGAACTAGTGTTATTCGACGCTTGAGCGTCTATTGGCTAATCTTTTCAGAGCATCTTATCGTGTGGGTGTTTTTCATATTGCTGGGAGATTTATTGAGAGTGCCAGTATGGTTTCCGCAAAAGTTGCTCTACTAGTGATCTGCTGGCGTTACTCTCCGAAAGGTGGAATAGGTACATTCATGGATTTGGTGAGAGTAAGGTTGTGACCCTTGATATTTCCAAGGCGTTCGACAGATTCTGGCACGAGGCTCTCATATCCAAACTTATTGTTTTTGGTGTTTGTAGTTACTTCTCTCGATTCATATCGAGTTTCCTCAGAAAACGCTCTATAAGAGTGGGATTTCATCTGTCGAGTTCAGAATAAATTCAGGGTAGCGCAAAGCTATGTTCTTTCTCCAACTCTATTTCTAATATTTCTTAACGATTTTCTTTTTCTTACTTATAATACTATCTTCTCATTCGCAGATGAGAGCTACATTTGTCGTGTACATTCTTTCTATCGTAGGATACCGCTCTCTATTTTATTGACGATTAATGTTATATATTATCTGAACCAATTGAGATGTAGAATTAAAATTTCTATGTAGTAGACTGCTATCAATTCCATGTAATATAAAACTACAGTCACAGCTGTACAACTAAATTTAATACATATAGATAAGAATACATAAATAGCTTTTAACCGATGTGCTATGAGCCATTCCCGCTTATCGAATCTCTCTCGTTTTAACGACCTTTTTACTGTTACCGTTTTCCGTATTCCCTATATATTATGAATGGGCTCTGCCACGTCCACTTATTCAGTCTCGTCCGGTTGTTAATTCCAAGAAGTTATTTACACCAAATTTAGAAACTTTTATTGTTACCGTTCTCAAGATATACAGAATTTAATAGTTACAATGTATGGGAGATGCCACGCCCATTCATTCAATTCCGCCCACTTTAAAACCAATGATTTGTATTGACTTCCAAGTCATTTAGCCCAAGTTCAGAAACTGCCATTACATTACAAAAATCAATATTTACTTTGTATAGGTGGTGACCACACCCACACTCACTAATTCAATTTCGCAATACTTCGACTGATGATGTGTACTGATTACCAAGTTACTTAGACCAAGATATATATATTACCATTTCCAAGATATACAAAAATCAATATATACTTTGTATGGGAGCTGCCATTCCCAGTTTCGCCCACTTTTTTAATGGTGATTTATATTGATCATAGAGTTATTTGGGCCAAACTTAGAAACTCTTACTATTACCGTTCAAAAGATACAGACATATAAATAAAAATTTTATATGGGCGTGGTACCACCCAGTAAAAAAAAACATCAATGAAAGTGCACCGTTTTAACGCAAGTATAAGCTTGAAAATTGGTTTAGTGGTTCTAGAGTTATAAAATGACGATTATATGACAACTTATTTTTATATACCATATTATTTATTATATATTCACACTTAATGTGAAAAAAGTACAATCTTTCTCATGCAGTTGGCAGTTCCAATGTGTGTAGTAAGTAGACAACTGGCTTTGACAAGCCAAAGAACTAAAGCCCTTATTAAAATTACAACCATAAAATGCAAATTAATTTGGTAAACTAGAAAACCGTTACAAAAATACAACAATAACAGTTACAACAATAAAATGCGGTAACACAGAACAAAAATAAAAATGAAAAAAAAAACATTTTAATTAAATTCCTGAACATGATATAAAAAAGAAGAAAAAAAATATTTTCAAACATAAAAATAAATGATAAAAAAAAAAGAATTACATGCCAGTACAGAAAGAAAAAATATGAGAATATGAAATGAAATGCAACTCTCATGCGTTCTAAACAGCCTACATATTATTTTTGTTGTGGCAACTAAAAAAAAAAAAAAAAAAACATGCCAACACCTACACACATGTTACTATGAGCTCAGAATGAAGGAAAAAAATTAATTTTAAAAGAAACAAAGAATACGAAACGAAATATCGTTGCAATAAAATGTTGAGGGCGTGTAAATTCTATGAAATGCGTTTGATGCATAAGAATGATTTTTCCGCTTTAAAAAATGACAAGAAAGTACAAATAAATGCAATGCACACACACACACACACACACAACATATGTAATTGCACAATGGGACATAAATATATATATAAATAAAACATTTTGTATAAGCAACCTTTTTTTAATTTTTAACAGAATTGTGCTCCGGTATTCTAGTTGGCAGTGCACTAATCTGCACCAAACATACAAATGTTGTTAAACCATCCATAATAATCTGTACGTTATTTACAATCGTTTTATAATTTAAATTAAAAAATAATGGAAAAAGATATATAAAAATATAAAAAAATCGGTAGGCAGTAAGACTTAAATATTCTATCACCTATGCAGTTTCAAATATAAACCAATAGCCATTCCGAAATGATTATTATGATAGTAATGAAAAGAAACGTGCTGGTTAACTCCAAAGTGTAAAAAATATAGAATCAGAGGCTTTGATTTATACAGATTATATTCAAAGCCTTAGGACAATTGGAAAAATTTAGTTATTGGTGCTTCAGGTAATGTTGTATATCTAGAAAGATCAGAATTATTTTCTTTATTATGAGCTGGATAAAACTGAATCGTGTGTAGAGTAAAAAAAGTTCTGTAGCCTAGATATTACCTTATGAAAACTAGTTTTTCGATTTCGAATGTCTGAGATGGAATTTGCTTCCCCTTGAAATTTTATATTGAGTGCTCGGTTAAAAATTCGACCAATAATGATATACCTTTTACTTACATTTTAAATAAACTTTTTTAAACCAAATACTATATGTGCCGCTTAAATCGATAACCTTTTGCTAATTTTAGGGTAAAGCCATTATTCCATCAGTGTAAAACTTCTAAGTTTTCTGAGCGAAAAACTGATCCAATTGCCTTTTACAGGCTTCTATGGAGCTTAAGTTAACATCATTAAGAGAGTTCTACAGAGATCGAAACAAATGATAATATCAAGATGCTATCCGGGCCGCCAAGCTCTGTCAGTTTCTGCCGAGTCATCAAAGTTGTGCGTGAGGTCTAACGTTGTCATAATAGCACACATTTTCTGTTGATCGATTCTGGCCGTTTTAAGTGCATTGCTTGCTTCGATTTCGTTTTTTGTTGACAGTAGAGATCAGCATCAATCGTTTAGCCAGGTTGCAGCAGCTCATAATGAAAATATTCTTTCCAATCTCCGCAGATACATGGCATTAGCTTTGTTGGTGTCAATCCTGCCTTTACCACCATCTGCGAAGCCTTACCTTGCCTTGTCTATTATATTTTTCGCACGATGTTCTCTTACGTAATCCAGTTTTCATCACCCGTAATCATTCGCTTCAGAAGTGGTTCGATTTCATTGCGTTTTAGCTGCGAATCCTAAACATCGAGCTTCTTTGTGTGTGTGTGTTTTTTTTGTCATGAATGCCTAGTTCTCTAGCAACACCCATTCAGTTTAAATACCGGTCTTTTTCAATTTTTGCCACGATTTTATCCAGCTTTTAGTAATTGATCAACCAGAGCGACTATATATTTAACGGATTCTTACCTTTTCGTATTTTTACAGAGATATATATTTTTAATATCAACGAAGCGGGCTTTGCTGGGTACAAAATTTTATGACAATAATTTTTAAGTATGATTTCGACCATGTAGCCGTTTCGGCTGCAGTATAGAAGGCACAATCTGGAACACCTATTTTCACAAACTTCGCAGCATACTTATGTGGCCGTGTTTCACCAGGAACTCTTCGAAGGTTGATTTCTAGGTGTTCAACTGATTTTGCTTAATCGTAGACAGGTGACTTTACATAGCCCCAAAGAAAATAATCCAATGGGGTGAAATGACTCGATCTTGGTGGCCAATTAACTGGATCATTACATGAAATTACTTTTTCATCAAAAGTTTCTTTGAGTAAATCAAAACAGAACTATAATTTTGATTAAAAAAAATCAACAATTCACAAGCGTTGCTCTCCGTGATGAAATGTCAACCCAAACAAAAAACAAAAAGCAACTATCAGCTGTTAAATCGGTTGACAAATAAAACAGTGTTGCCAACTTTAAGTTACGAACCTCTAAAAAATATTCGACAGAAAAGCCAAAAAAACGGTAATGTTCCGAATTTTCGCTCAATTTTAAACGTAGATAACTTCCCACAGAATAATGCGATTTTAATAATCACTTCGATCACAGAAAAACCTAAAATATCTCCTTTTAGAAAAGTTGTAGTGTTACCTGCTGCAATCAATATTACCAGAGATATAAAACTGTAGAGGCATCTACTAACAATTTGTTTTTGGTTGTTAATTTTTTTTTTTGTTTCCTGTAAAGTGAAATCATCATGATCAAGATTGATCCCTTTGGGTGTGGCATTATGCGACCTATAGGCACATAGAGAGGTCGATGGAGAGCTTAAAACTATTTAAAAAATAGTTGATGACAGTACCCATATTGAAAATTTTTTATTTTGTTTAGTACATGATCCACTACATTTCAGAACACATCAAAAAACAAACATTTTATATACCTCTAACTAGGTCATGAGGGTGGCGGGATGTAGTGGTTAGAGCACACGCCTAACAACATAATCAATCCAGGTTAGAGCCCCAACAGACGACCTGACAAAAAAATGTAATGGTGGTTTCGAGCATTTAATAAAGATGCTTCAACTTCTCTACAGACAACTTCATCTAAAAATAATAATAAACAAGCCCTCTTAACCTCTCAACCTATCTCTGACGGTGATGGCAAACATCAGACAAATTACCAGGAAAAGCGCCACCTATTGGGAAAAAAATGACAATGCTGAAGTAAAGATCACTACCATTAGCAAAGATATTCACCACTGCACAATCATATGGATGGCGCTACAGCGGATTACTCATTTACTTAGCATGAAAAATCATTTTGATTAATGAAACTGAAACAAATGAAATGACGGAGAAAAAACAAATTGGACCATACCGCCCCACTGTGCAACTTAATAAAAGAAAGTTTAGTATTAAATTGATATGATTAAAAGTGAAATAAAGAATAACAAATAATTACAATGCCATGTGCATAAAATATATATTTTTTAAAACTTAATACGACAACTTATTTTTTTTTTCTTTCAAATAATATTCTGCTGGTTTAGAATTGTTTTATATCACAAACAACAGCCATAATAATAAATAAAATATTTTAAATTTCTTAAAAAGGGTGCAATTTTTGGGTTATTTTTTACTACGCTTTTTATTTAAAATATAGTTTTTTTTTCTTGTTTTTGGTTCTAAAAGCCAACTCTATTAAACGAATTTACAACCCCAATCAATAAAGACTGAGGGGTTGGTGATTTAGAAAAAAATTCACACGCTTTTAATTCACACATTAATTAATGTTACGTTTTTGTATTTCCTTAGAAATGAATTGGTATTTTATATGCTCAAAATATAGAAGATAGCTGCTCGCACTTTATTTACATGGCATTTTGCAGGGGTAAACCTTAAAAATATGCAGGGAAATATTTATACGCATGTTTTTTCGTTACCTAATATGAAAAAGTACGACAAGGAAAAAGACAAATTCGAAATGTGTTTTTCTAAGCAGTACAGCAAAATCAGAAGACGTAATTACAAACTATTGCGCAGGAGTAGATAGAACTGCGCCGAATAGATAGAACAAAATTTGATATTTTGAAAATAATCCGTAGAGAATAGCAAATTGCTTAAAAATCTCTTTTTCGAGGATTATATTACAATTGAAAGCCTTGATTGAGCAAACAGTAAGCAATATGCATATTAAAGAAAAGACAAAATTTATTTCCTGCCATTGTAGGCATATGGAATAAAAAAAAACTGGAAAGATTTCTTTACTTTATTAGTCAATCTTATTCGCGTTTTATTTTCTGGCAAAATTTATGCCCATTTTTCTTTTAAAAAAAAAATAGTGCATCACTAAGTATGGGTATCGCATTCTTTTCCTAAGGTTTTGCCCTCATAAATTGTAAATAATAAGAAGACCTCTACAGATTTTCTGAGCCATTTTTCAGTAACCCTGTGAGATACTCAAGGCGGAGGATAAACTCCTGGTTAGGCTAGGTTATGTTTGTCACTCTCGATTGACGAATTCACACGGAGGCCGTATAGACAGCTTATTGTAGTGCACTTTACAGGACAGACAAATTTAAGAGACAGATTGGCCGGACATGGGAGAGTCACATAAGATCCTCACCTAAAGACCCAAAAATTTCAGTTTCCTCACGTTATTCAATCGGTACCTTTGACGAAGTCAATTAATTTCGACATTGACATATCTCTAAGACAGTCCAGATCATGGAAGTGACATACACCCAAGTGAAGATGTTGTACCGATTCCTCTTCATCCTGATAGCTCCTAACGTAGCCATGATCATGGCGTCCCATACACTCTGACATGCGACCTATCATACAGTGTAAAGAGAAGGCAAAGCATGCTGAATATTCTACAAGTGGTCATACTTGGTCCACCTGTGTTCCATCTTGCTTAGTGCTTATCTGTCTATCAAGCTCGACAGGGCACCCAGAGTATCATGAGCGTCCCCTTGCACGAGAGCCCAGGAGGACACCCCAGTAGCGCACTCATGAGTAATTTCATTCCCTCGGATGGTCACGTTCCAGCCGGGCCAGTGAGCTAATACAACTGAGGAGACATTACGATTTAATCGCGTACGTGTTGAGAGCAATACTAGTGGCAAGACTACGTAGATCGTAATAGACCTTGAGGCCTTAAGGTTTAATTCCCAGATACGCCTAGCGGCCCTCTGCCTGAAAAGCAGTACCATCCTTGCGTAGTTTAAGCGAGTCTCTGAGGTCTAGATTATCAGAGTAGTAACCCGACCATGTACCTTATGTTTGTGTCATCGCGTAGGATAGATCCCGCAGCCCACTTATCCCTAGAAGTTATCTTACTGCCTCTTGGCTCCGCTTAAGAGGAATTATTCCGGTATGAGAAAGGCGAAGAAGTTTTTCTCCCTTTTTCTCGGTAGATCCAGAAAGTTGACTCTGCTCAACTAGAGCAAACATAGAGTATTAAATGGCATTGTGGTCTTACAAGACTTCAGCATATTTTAGGAAATTTTGAGAATGATCGGTGTAAATTTTACACGGTGTACGTCGAAACACGTACGTGAGTACGCTACTATTTTGGCCCAGAGAATGTGGTTTCTGGAGAATGTTATGGTAACTCCAAAAAGGAGCATTTTTTCTCTCACCAAACAGAATAATTAATTATTTGTAGCCTCAATTTGAAGCGGTGATCATATATGGTTGCTAAAAGCATCCTTCAGGTCGTAGTATTCTGATAGGAGAAGAAATCTAAAGGAGATAAAATTTAAAATAATGTCTGGTATACTCGTACATCTAACCGAGAGACCGGAAATCAGGGCCCTTGTGGATATCCCCAAGAAAGAAAATTGTTACCAACATACAAAAAATAATAATAATAAATAGGAAAAATGAGAAAAACGAATAGTAAGAATAGGAATAACAGAATAGGAGTATACAAATAAAAACTTCCTCTACAGCAGGCCAAAAATACTGACCAAATCACCCTCAGTAATGCCATTAAAAAGGTTTTCGGCCAAGATTCTGAACCTGCGTGTTCTCAAGTCCAGGACAAAGAAACAGAATGCGCAATCGTTTCGGACTGTTTATTATCTGCACATTTTTTTTTCGTAACCCATCTAAGGAGCATTTTGGCTTTCCACAAAGCATCTATTGCTTTGTTTCAGTTTCATTAATCAAGATGATGATTCCACATTATTTTGTAGTGGTGAAGATCCTTGCTATGTTGTGTCATCTGGGTGTACGTGAGTCTTCGCCGTGCGGCATACCCCGCGGTGCCACAATGACACGAGTGAATACGATGCGTCCACCAACGCCCCAACCTATGATACCCACGAGTGAATATCACAAGTTAGTATCAATTCGAAGGCGTGTTGTTAGGACACTCATAACCTTCACACCTTGGTAGAGAGTTGGAGACTATCTAAACTCATGCCGTGATATGGGTCACAATACCAACTGCGCTCGCGCTCTGCCTGAGCTTTAGGTCTAAACCACAGCCACCACGCTCCCACAAGGGGACCTATCCAACAATCGGACAGAGATCGGAATCCCTAGGGCTCCTAATTCCCGTGGCACCAGAATCCTTGCTATGTAGTAGTGGTGATCCTTACTTAGGATTGTAATTTTTTCCAGTAGCCTGCGTTTTCTTCCGAACGTTAGTCTGATGTTTGTCATTATCACTCGGGGAAAGGCAGAAAACCAGGGAGCTTCTTTTAGATGGATTTGTCTGGAGGGAGGTTCAAGACTCTACTACAGAATCAAAACCACAATTAACCTGAACCCTCCCTAGGTTCAGAATCCATTTCACGAAAAGTTTTTTGGGGGGTCTTACAGACCCGACCGTTATTTCTCTCACTTTGCCGCGTCTTCTCTAGCCAGTTCATTGCATGCAATCTCGTTTTCGCAATAAATTTCACTATAAATTTAACATAAACTCTTCGAATACATTCGCCTAAAGCTGAACTTTTGAAAGAACAATGTCTGTATGAAACGAAATTTATTTAAACTGCTGGCAGAAAGGAACTTAATATCGTCACTTTAAAGACTTTATTACAAATTATTTGAACTTCGCACTGATGGGACCACCAAACAGCTTACTTTTTGTCTTTTCAAATAAATGCGCAAGTTCAAAATATAGCTTTACGTGAGTAGTAATAAAATATAAAAATTGTTGTCCATTCTTTTATAATACAAATTATCGCCGTTTTCCTCTTACAAGCGTTTTAGGCTCTTAACAAAAATGTTGAAAAAAAGAAACATCTTAGCATCAAGCTTCTATGATAATTTAAAGTTTCTCTTTATTTTTCTAAAGGGTATGTTTGAGCCATTTATTGTGAAAGTGTTATAAGTCAGTATATTTTTAAATCAAAAGAAGTACAAACAAATGCGTACAATTATTGAAAAAATTACCATCTTTTACGGAAAAGAGACTTCTGTCGAAAAAATTTCAGTAGTTCTGAACATAATGATTTCATATGTTTAAGATATCCTTAGATAAACATGATTTTGTTTGTTTTTTTTTTCTTTTTTTTGTTTAAGTGACTTATACCACTTCCCAAATAACGAGCTCATTTTATTTTTCTTTTTTCTTACCATCCATCTTAAGCACACTTATAATAGCTATGAAATGCAGATAAAAATTGAAAGAAAAAAGACAGCAACGCATAGTTATGAGTTATGCGTGCATATTTTTATGTCTATTTAATACGTTAGTGGAGCTTTAGTGTATATTTATGAAAAATCGTGAAATCGTGTTTTAACGATTTATGTTTTTGTTTTTCGTTTCTGTTTTTTTTTTTTTTCAAATTTTCTATGACGATGAAGACAAAAAATAAAATCGTAGATTTTTATTGATAAGAAACTAAAAGAAGAAAAGATTTTTCAATGGTTTTGTTTTTCATCGTAAACAATTTTACAACGTCTGAATGCACAAAGTGTTACATGAATTATTAAACGAAACAAAAAAAAAACAAAATATTTTTGAATATTTTTGTTTTCTTCGACGTAGTTAAACATAATTTTTGATTATAAATTCAAGCAAATTCGAGGAGATACAATACGAAATCCAGATTAGTCTTAAATATAATCAATGCTAGTAAAATCATATTAAATCTATGAAAATTAATAATTTTTTTTAATTTTGTTTGAGATGTTTAAATATTTAATTTTGTTAACAAATAAAATTTTCTAAAACCTATCAGAATGTGTAAAAATGTTCTAATATTTTTTCATTTAATTTTATATTAAATTGTTGTGTGTGTTACAAATGTTAGGATTAACTGTTTATACCGATTAGATAGGGTATTTTAACAATTTGTTCGTTATTTGTTTAAAAGTATTAAGAAGCATATGCAACTACCCACTGTACTGTTAAGTGTTGATTGTAAATCAATTTCATGTGCGTTGCTTAAGTCTTTTGTTTTTAAGCACTTGGCAACAGGGAAGAGCAAGTCAATAGCACTTTTGGTAACATAAAAATTTAAGGCTTATATGTATGTATGTATTCATAAAAAATGAAGTGTATTTGGAATCTATTTTAGGAAAATTTTGTATGAAAAGTTTGAAATGAAATACTCGTACATTTCAAATGTATAAACGTGGAGGTTAAAAATTACCGCAATATAGTTTTATTTAATTTAATTTATTATTATCATTAATTTAATTTTATTTATTTATGTATTATTATGGCGTTTATAAATATAATAAATAAAAAATAAAATAAAAGTTATTTCATTAAAAGCTTCCTATCTGTAAATTTAAATAAAACAAAGTTTGTGTGGGGTATTATTACATTTCTTATTCGCTTAAAAGGAATATAAACTCGCTCAAATGTTCACTGCAGTTTCGCTAGGTACAGTACCGAGCATAAAAATGCAACGCTATATAATTTATATAATTTTCATTAATGAACCCCTAACATGTTCTGATACTTGGGAAAAAATCTTTTGTTTAGTGGCCGGCGAATATAATTTATTACATCAGAGCCGAATAAGTTAAATTTGTGGTCATCGCTATAAAGCACCTTAGCCAAATCCTCTGTTGTCCAGTTTGATATTCTGCAAAGTCAAGACGCCGTCTCTTATTAGCGATGCTTATTAGTGGCTTTTTACAGGGAGATTCGCCAAAAAAGTTGACTTCATTTAATCTGAGTCTAGCGGTATGTACTTTAAACGTGACGCCCATTTGTAGTTTTGCGTAAATAGCAACATCTACTGCCGTCTTTCGTAGATCAATTTTTGTTAGCCTTAGCATTTGTCAGTCCTGACGAGCAGTATTAATTCGATGGCGACGACTTACGGAAAATTAAAATTATAATTAAAGAATAAAAAATTCAAAATTCAAAAATTTGAATTGGATACCGTTGTTAGTGATAGAATGCAATTTCAGATTATGAAACGCAGACAGCATTTTTAATGCTCGCTACGCATCCGAAATGTTCTCATTTTGTCCGTTTAGAATATGCACCTTAACGTACGAAGTGTGTTGCACGTAGAGTCATTCTATTCGAATCAAATGATATTGGGTTCGATATCATTCAATTTAGGGCAAAGTATGTTGTCAATCATCGACCCTATTCATTCGCCGTTGACGTAGATGGACTGATTAAAATAGTTTTCAAAGAAATATGCACTGTAGCCACCTCAAAATCTATAAAAAAAAAATAGATTGACGTTCAGCATGCATTCAACGCTCTTAGATCTGTGGATTGATATCCTACATAATTGAAAACTAGGCTCAGTTTCCAGCTGCTCCAGAAACCATTCTGCCGCCATCAGCCATAGTTCATGGTCATTAACCTCTAAGTGTTGAATTTTGTTCGGTTTGAGCTAAAAGCCACAACGTAAAGTTCGAGAAGTTGTTATTTGGTTCTCCTGCTGACTTACACGGACAGCTGCGATGTTTTCGGCAGTTCTTGCTTTTCTATTGTCGTATGTTAACTGAACCAGTAGACTTAAATTTATACGCCACACTGGAAATATTGCCCTGGGTATGGCTAGGAATGATTATGGCAGCTGTAAAATCTATGAAGATCACGAAGTATTGTCCTAACAAAACACCAGTTTGAAGAAAACAATTGTATCATTTGCGCATGGTGTTGTCGAACGCTATAGCTATCTACGAATATGTATGTGAGTGCCAATTTGGTAGATGACATCCAATTACTTATTTTGACCGATTATCATACTTAATAGGTAAGTTTAACTTCAAACTGATCAACTACTAATTCATATCAAGATACCTAAGTTTAAGTAGAGCTGTAATGGTCACACGCTAAACAGTCCTTAGTACGACACTGCTAGGGTGCTTAACTACTACTTCTCAACAGTGTAAGAAAATTTTGGACTTCCTTATATTCGGGTTAAACCAATATAAACCAATATAAACATGCAATTCATGAGCTACAGTCAAATATAAGAAAATATCACAAAATCTTATAAAGTGTGGTCTAACCAAAACGCACTATGTTAATTGTAAATTAAACAAAAAGTTTTCAGAGAATTATCTTAATTTTATATTATACGGCTTCGGTGGCATACCTCTATTAGTTGGTCTGTATTTTAATGGCTCTGAGACATAATTGAGGTTCAATGTCGTTAATTGAGGTTTAAAATTCGCAACACTGAGATGTTAAATTATTTGGCTCGACGACGAGTCGAGGTTGACTGCTAGTCTGCAACACTAACGCAAACAAAGCAATTTTTTCCGCAGAACGAACTAGACGAGCATGCACAGGTGTTTCCACTTTTCCTACAGACCCAGTTAGCTGAAATTTTCGCTCAATTCTCCCGATAGGGGACACATTTGTTTGATTATGGTGACCATAAAATCACTAAGTAAATGAAATGCAGAGAAATGTCAAAATAAGTTGGCCAAAAAACTTGACGTTAAAGTGTGATTCACAATCAACATCGTGCATTATGGTGGGAACACCCTCTATTAGTTTAATTATTTACAGTTTAAAAAATTTCAGAGGTTCGAAAACTGCCTACCAATAATATCGGATAGTCTTGTTTTCGGCTATTAAACACTAGATTATAAGCACCGTTCGCTGTTTTCCAAAGAAAACGTTTTAACACTTTTCATTGTAGTATCACTAGGTAAGTAGGTATGAAAGGCGATACAAAAGTACCCCATCGAGAGACCACAGTGGTCCATTGTGGAAAGACCTTTTCCCGAAAAAGGAATGCAGAGAAAGAGTAAATATAAGAAGAAAAAGGGTCAGAAAGAGTGTACAGAAAGAGACACGGATGCCTAAAAAGGACCAATCATCACCTAGGAAAGCCCTCCAGGTCACATATCCTAGTCGAGTAATATCACCCAGGCCATCGAAAGAGTCCCGGTTCAGCAACCTGAGACTGCGCCCATAAAGGCCCATGAAGTGAAAGATGATGTGTGTTCTATAGTCTACGGTTCCCCTGTATCGCCGAAAACTCGGCAGAAAATAGGAGAGCCTGCTTCCCAAATCCCAGTCCTCGCCTTAAGAACGCAGTGCCCAGTCACAAAGCCTATCAGAATCCTAAGAGATTCCCTTCTCAGATTGAGGACGCAGCCTGTAGACCCTACAGTCTCCTCTGCCGCTCCACGACTCCTTCACTCTATGACGGTCCCAGCTATCAATTAAGCCTCGAAAGAAACCCAGCGGTGGTTTCACAGACGCATCCTCCTATTCTAAACTCGCTCTTGCCAGTTCATCTGCAATCTCTTTTCCTCTTACGCCAGCATACCCTGGAACCCAGCATAGTTTAACACTGCAGACTTCCAGGAGCGATATTGGGGTACTTCTGCACAATGCAACCAGCCTTAAGCTGACATGGCGCCCAGTCAGCGCCCTATTAGCCACCTGACTGTCCAAGCAAAAGACCACACCATACGCCACAACAGCCAAGTCGCGAAAACGCTCAGCTGCTCTGAGGAAAGCCAACATCAAGGACAGTTGAGTATCCGCAATGTAGGCCTCCGCACCAGTGCCCTCCTCGGTCTTAGAACCCTCTGTAAGGATGGAGTGGTCATTCAAAAGTCTATCAACATCCTGCCAAGACCCTGTTTTCGGAAGTACTGCCACAGGGCACATGGTGAAGTCGCATTCCCTGACAGTACAGTCCGTAGAAACAGCACACGTCACCGAATGCGCACCCCAGTCAAGTCCCCCTCAAATTGTAGTATCTTTAACTAAATGGGAATTATAATTAATGTTTGACTACATTTACGACGAATGAAGAAATAGATTTAAATATTTGTTTTTGATGTTTTTCTCTTATGTGTAGTATTTTTTATATCGTACTGGTGTTAGTCCTTTACCTATTGCTAATATTTTATTTATATGTAAAGATTAGAAATAAGAGAATTGTTAGAGAAACTGCTAAACAGTTTAAAGCGTTCTGTTGCGAAACAAAATTTTGGTAAATAAAGTACCATAACTTTTCTTTGTTTTACATTTTTATTCTTTTTCGTTGAGTAATACGAACATAAATTTAATATTCAACTATCTCTCACAAAAATTACTTTAAAAATAACTTTTTCCTTTAATAACCCAAAAAAATCGATAATAGCTTCGTTTTAAGTTTATCAAATTACTGAGCATAGAAAAATTAAAAAAAAAAAAAATAATGTTCGTGCCTTAAATCTTTTGTTTTTCGCTTTGAAAAAGCGTATTTCTTTTTTTGTTGTTGTTAAATGTTTATTACTTGTAAAACAAATATTTGAATTTAAATTTCCATTCATTATGATTTATTTTTGTTTAATTTCATGCTTATTTAAGTGAAAATAATAAGAAATTTTACTAAACACATTTCAGAATTGAATTTTAGTTTAAGTATGACTTTACAGAATATTAAGAATCAGAAATTGTTTCATTATTTGTTTAGATTTAGTTTTTTTTTTTCTTTTCCAACGATAATAAATTTAAATTTCTCTTTTTTATGATACTTTTTTTCTATTCAATTCATACTCATTTCTTTCTCTTCTAGCATAACGAATTGTTTAATCTAAAAAATAAAAAAAATAAATAAACTGAACATAATTATCTTTGTTTTTGTTTTTTTGTTTTCGAAAAGCTTTACTTTAATGAAATGTTTTCACTGAAAAAGAGTTTAAGCTTTACTTCGTTGTACTCCTCTTTGATATTGTACAACAACATCATTAATTTTAGATTGCTTATCTAAATCTAAAGAATGAAGCTGAACAGAAAATGTAGAAAAACAAAAACAACAAATGGGAAAAGCGAGCGGCTTCTCTTAGTTTTTCGCTTATTTCATTTGTTTTTTTTTTAGTATCATCTAGCTAGCTGTACTGTTGTTGTTATTATTATTCTTATATTTTTGCGTACATAATGCCGATGACGTTAATAAACCATTATATCCATCACTATCATCCATTTTACCAACATAAACCCACTGTTGTTAGTGAATTAAAGTAAAATGGCACTGTGAACGTGCAACGATTAGAATGCTTACCGCAAGCGACAAACTACACACAGTGTTTGTATATATGACAATACAAATGAGGTAAAATAATTATTCATAAATTACTCAATAAGTTATCGACATTAATCGAAAGTGCATGAAATTATAAAATATAAGTCTGTGGTTATTATCAAGCCTGTTCTGGAAATATTATATTTTCAAATGTTTTAACCACAATTGTGATATGTTCCTGTTGTGTAGACTATACATTTTTATTTGCAATAACAAATTTAATTTCATCCCAAGAAAGCTCCCTGACATTAAAGCTTACCTTTGACGATGATGACAAACATAGCGCAGACCATCAGTAGAAAATGGCAATGCTAAGCAAGGATCACTACCACCACAACACAATCACATGGAGGCGAGCTACTGTTGACTAATCATTTATTAAGCTTGAAATCAACTGATTAATAAAAGTGCAACAAGACAATGGATGCTTTTTGAAAGGTTATATGCTCCTGGATATAGTGGACAACATATGGTATCACATATGGTTTGTGTCAATAATAACCAATATGGTATTTTAGAGGGTAAACATCTCTCATTATAATTCAGTATTCGATAGACGTCAAAGTGTAAACAGACATTTTTTTCAATCGCTATAATAATGTCGAATTTTGTGCCTAAAAAAGATGTATTGCGAGGAAGTCTAATAACCTTCTTTCATTTGAAAAAAACGGGTGCTGAAAGTTACCGATTGTTGATAGAAGCTTACTTCCAACAGGCACAAAATTCAAAAAACTTGTAAATGATGTTTTGCGCAATTTAAAAGTGATGATATTGATACAGAAGACAAGGAGAGGCCTGGTCAGCCGCAAAAGTCTGAAGATGAGGAATTGGAAGCATTACTGGACGAAGATTGTTGTTAAGCGCTGGAGGAACTTGCATTATCATTGGGAGTCACACAACACGCCATTTCCACACGTTAAAAGCATTGGGATTCATTCAAAGGCAAGGAAATTGGGTCTCATATTAATAGAAGCCGAGAGACGTTGAAAGGTAAGTTTGCATGTAGAAAATGATGCTTGAACGCTACAAAAAGAAATCATTTTTGCGTCTGGCGATGAAAAATGGATGCATCGCGATAACCCCAAGCGCAAAAAGTCATATGTAAAGCACGGCTAACCAGCCAATTCAACGCCAAAGCCGAATATGCCTAACGTCAAGGTAATGCTCTGTATTTGGTGGGATCAGAAGCGCTGTATTATGAGCTGTTCAAATCGGGTCAGACGATCACAGACGACGTGTACCGAACACAATTGATTCGTTTGAAGGTAGCAATCAACGGAAAACGACCAGTATATTCGACCAAACACGAGGCCATAATCTTCCATCATGACAACGCTCGGCCACATGTTGCAAGACCGATAAAAAACCATTTGGCTACTTAGCTTTGGCAAAAAAAAAACTCAAATCGAAACGATGGGACCGCCACACGGGGGTTATTCCGAAAAATTTTTGGTCAAGGTAGTATCCCGCGATTTTACGCCATCACGATTTGCTTAAAAATAAATTCCTTTCGGTTATAATGACTTCAAATTTCCTGCACATCATTAAAGTGGGTGGTATATAATTATTTATTTTAACGAGAGGATCGCCATCAAATAAGATCAATATCCCAATATGTCCCACCATATCGCCAGCCTTGTTACGGAAGACATCAGAGAATCTAAGAGCACTTTTACATGCCTCTTCCATCATCGAAATGTCTATTGAAGGTATTTGCAGGATAGCCCCAATGGCAAGTATAGAACAGGTCCTCATCGTACCGTTCATGGAAACACAAGTAAGGCGATAAAACCTTGCCAGTAGATCCGTCGCATTGCCCTGCTCCTTACTAGGCTATCTCGTCAAGGTAGCATCGCTCACTATTAATTTTGCCATCGTATGAAAGACCAAGTAGACTAAATATTTTGTGCTTTAAACCTCACGTTTTACCATAGAGATGCTGTCAGGCACAATGTACCCTGATCGCCTTGTTGGTAATATGCAACAGATGTTTCCTCCATGTGAGAGTTCTACAGTCTAACCTGTTTTCCTTATTTGTGAACATGGCAACTACTTTTTGGAACAAAAAAAATTAAGCCAGCGATGTTCGTTCATATTAACACAGTTTTTCGCTAACACAATTGTTCGGATATTTATTTATTTTGTTCGTGAATATTACAACCAGGGTTGCTAAAAAAGGAATATATTCCTCTCAAAAAGGTTCTTTAAATGTACCAACAAATGCATAATAACAAAAAAAACTTGTGTGTAGAGTGGAAATGCGGAGGATTTTTTATGTTTTAAAGATTTCAAAGAAAGCTAAAAATTGTTTATGCTACACTGAGAAGTGCTGAGAACAAACCACATAAATTTGTGCATGTTTATATTGCGTATTTCTTTACAACAATTTTATTTCAGTGTATACTCTAATTTTAAGTGTTTTCTTATGAGCATCGCTGCCTTAAAAATTTTTGTATAAAAAAATTTAAATCTTTTTTGACACAAATTAAAAACTTAACACGATTTAAGAGAACCGAGTAAAGTACACTTCGCACTATTTTACGGAGTTGGTGTACTTGTTTTGTTTTAAATTGTTTTTATCGCTCTGCAGTTGTTGATCATATATTGTGATTTGAGTTTATCTAGTTGACCTCACACACCATACATATACTGATCTAGAACAACTACAACATCTAATGAATATACTGATTTTTGATGTTGTTGTTGCTTTTTTGTTATTGTAAAAAGTAGGTTTCATTTTATGAGCTTCAAGCCAATAACAGTGATACCAGTGGTTGATAATGATGCCAGAATGATGCCGCACCGCATTAAATCGTTATACAGTAGTATAGTGTATGTAGCTATTATTTGTATTTGTTTGCAATACCACTGCTGCTGTTGCTGCTGCCATACAATATCTGTTTAAATAATTTGCTCTCTTCTATTGGAGATATGCCGATGCATTTGATTTGGAAATTATCTTTCATTTTTTTCTATTTTGATTTGATTTACATATTTGTGGCGGGGCATTATCGTCGTCATCAGCAACATCATAACCAGAGTCAAATATGTGCAATACATACTAAACACTGATCTCCTGTAATTCATCATCATTGTAACCGGAATGAAATGTGTTTTAACCATATTAATAATAATGAAAAATAATTTCATTGCTGCTGCTGCGATTACTACAACTGCCTGCTTTAAAATCTGAAAAAAAGAGTAGAAAAAAATATTGGCAAAAAATGCAAATTTTTTTTAACTGTTAATGGTGTTGTGCATATTTTGATTTGTATCTGATATCCGTTTTATGCTGAAGTATGATAATTTTTTTTTTTTTTTGTTTTTTGTGTAATAAAAAAAGAATTATTCATATTATTTGTTTCTTAGCAAACCACCGCATAAATTTTGATTTAAAAAGATATTGTTCTCTCATAAGTTTTGATTAATTTTACAAGATTTTTCAACGTACGAAAAGTAGTTCCACAATTTGCCATTATGATGTATGATTTTTGTAGATGTTGAGATTAGAAAATTGTCCCATTTAAAATAATTCATTTACTACTCTCCTCGTACAGAGAGTTTTCGGAATCCAGTGTTGATGAAGATTAAATCAATGTAGAGAAATAGTAAAAATAATAATAATAATAACGATAATGGGAACAAATTGAATTATAGTTGAAAAAATTTAATCAAAATTTAATCAAATATCTTCAGTTTTACGCTTAACAATTTGCAGTTGAAGAACTCTTCTGCTGTTGCTATGAAGGATGGCAACAGCAATGAATTGTGAATAAGAAGAGAAAAAAAAACAAATGAATGGCTAAAAATTTAAAACGAAATATATAGGGTGGGCCATATAAAAGTTTAAATTCAAAAATGCCATGAAACAAAAACGGTTCGAAATTTTGGCAAATTTATTTTGTTGTTGTGAAGTACAATTTTTTTGGGTTAGAAATGAAATATTATTTCATTCATACGTCTGCCGCGAATGGCTTTACAGTACTCCATTCGATCTGACTTTTTCGAGTGTACGGGATCGTATCTCGGAAATGGCATCACGAATGTTGGCATAACATTTGTCTCTAACGGCGCCCCAGAGAAAATAGACGGTGTCAAATCGCAGCTTCTTGTCTAATTAAACGGCCATCAAACATTTGACGCAATAAATCGATTGTGGTACGAGATGTGTGGCAGGTTGCACAATTCTGTTGAAGCCAAACGTCGTTCACATCAATACCATGAAGAGCGGGCATAAAAAAATCGGTTATCATGGTGCGATAGGTGTCTCCATTGGCCTTAATGGTTGCGCTGCAGGGTTGGCAGCCCACTAATTAACCCAATTAAACCCACCCTGGTTTTATTGTTAAAATTTAAACTTTGAGATGTTTTACTTCTTCTTTTACGGCGCCACAGAAAAAATAGACGGTGTCAAATCGCAGCTTCTTGTCTGCCAACTGACATCACAATTTCGGCTAATTAAATGGCCATCAAACGTTTGACGCAATAAATCGATTGTGGTATGAGATAGATGTGTGGCAGGTTGCACAATCCTGTTGAAACCAAACGTCGTTCACATCAATACCATGAAGAGCGGGCACAATAAAATCGGTTGTCATGGTGCGATAGGTATCTCCATTGGCCGTAATGGCTGCGATGCAGGGTTGGCAACCCACTGGTTAACCCAATTAAACCCACCCGGGTTTTATTGTTAAAATTTAAACTTTAAGATGTTTTACTTCTTCCGAGAAGCTCGAAGTGTCGCAAAATCTTTTTTACCCGCCACAAAAACAAATCAAAAGCTTAGTTCCTCATTAGTTAAAAATGTACTTTTAATTCAAGTAAATCATTTTGTATTTTATGAAATACAAAACTCTACCACACTCAAGGTATACATTATTTGGCAATAGAACATGAGCTATAACAAGAAATCGTGCTTCATAGACATGTATATCCGTCCCTCTTCTTAAGAAATCCAAATCCAGTTTTTGAATGTGATTTAATCCATCTGTAAATCAAATTCCGCATTAACAAACGTTCAGTTCAGTACAGTTCGGTTCAAATTCAATTCAATTGAAACTGCAGTTGATCAATGTCATTATTAAAACAACAATAAACAACAATAACCAACAATAATCAACAACAACAAAATTTCTTTAACAACCCACAAAGTAAATGCTGCTGCTGGCTGGTAAGCAGTAAACTTTTGAAGAATCATTCATCCAGCCAGCTAGCCAGCCAGCCAGCCAGCCATCCATTCAGGAAAAGCAAAAAAAAAATGTTCAGTTTAAATAAAAATAACAACGACAACGATAACAACAATAATATTGAAATGTCTTGTAATAAAACATCCCTTTCACCAGATTGACATGGTTGTAAATAAACAGGACAGGACCTACCACAACAACAAAATTATTCTCAAGCAAATCTGAAATAAGAATAACTTTTTTTTTACTCTCCTAGTACCGACAAGCGCAACAAAAACACACAAAACAAACTCAAGATCAAGTTAAATCGGGGCGAATAACATTAAATGTTATGGCATATAATGGTTGAGTGAGAGAGCGGGTAGTAAGCGGTATAAATGCAACAAATATGAAAATTTTATAAAATTTGTATTAAAATAGTTGCTAAAGGAATTAATTGTTTAAAATTTATTAAGTGCTGTTTACTGAATTTAAACGTGGTTGTACCAGCAAAAATGATACAGAGCGCAGTGGACACCCAAATTAATCTGTTATTCCAGAAAACATCAAAAAAATCCACAAATACGTTATGAACGATCGCAAATTGAAGGTGCACGAGCTAGCTGGCACTGTAACGATATTAGAGGGAAGTGTTTTCACCATTTTACACGTACATTTGGGTATGCGAAAGCGCTGTTTAAAATGATTGCCGTGTGAGCTCACTAATCGTGTCACAAATCGACGAAAACGATGGCAATATTGAATGAATTAGGCTTCGAATTGCTACCCCACTCATCGTATTCCCCAGGTTTAGCCCCCAGCGACTTTTTCCTGTTTTCAAATCTCAAGAGAATGCTTGCTAGAAAGAAATTTACATTCAATAATGTAGTAATCGCTGAAACTGAGACCTTTTTGACGCGAAAGAGAAATCGTACTATAAAAGTGGTATCGAAAAGTTGGAAAGTCGTTGTATCGCTTTTGAAGGCAATTATGTTGAATAATAAAATCGACTTTTGTAAAAATTTGGTTATTTTTTTCTTACTTATCTTGGTAGGTAAGACAGCCGCCTACCAACCAGAAGGTCCTCGGTTCAAAACCAAGCCAGACCATCTGAAAAAAAGAAAAAAGTTTTTGAACAGCGGTATCACCACATAACATTAGCTAGTAACTGGTTATGAGTAGTACTACTATTGAAAAAACTTCTCTAAACTGAGCGTTAAACTGTAGGTCCCTTTCAATGAGTCTAAAAATAGAATCGGGTGCAGCTCATTGACTGAGAGAAGTCCCCATGTTCGTTCATGGAATGTTATGGGAATTAATATATATATCGGGTCCGTCATCTAACTTTTTTTTTCAACTAGTGCTTATTTCGTGGATGGTGACACTTAGCTCATGTCTGATTTGACAGATAATTAGTTTTATCCTTCCGCTGAACGAATATGGTGTGTATACGTTTGAACAACGCTGAGAAATATTGCGACATTACTTTGATCGATCAACTTACAGAAGATGCCGATTTTGCCACAAAAAAAATCATCTTTTCAGATGAAGCTCATTTTGATCTTGGCGGGTATATAAACAAGCAAAATTGAAGCACTTGGGGCATAGAAAACCCGCAAGCATATATTGAAAAGCCGATACACCCAAAACGAGTCACTGTTTGGTGCAGATTTTGGTCCAGAGGTATAAATGGGCCATTTTTCTTCGAAAATGAGCAAAGAGTGGCCGTTACAGTCAATGGCGATCGTTATCGGGCCATGTTGAACGATTTTTTGTTCACAAAGAGAGCGATAATTGACGCTTTAAAGGACAATATTCTTAAAGCCATTGGTGAAATACAGCTGCACACCTTCGATAATGTGCTTAAAAATTGGACCGATCGTGTAAGCTACTGCATGGCCAGCCGAGGCAGCCATTTGAATGAAATTATTTTCCATTATTAACCGGAATTATGTACCATAAAATAAAAAAAGAAATTTGAGAAAATATTCAGTAGTGTTTTTGTATAGTATTTAAAAAAAAAAATTATTTGGCGGACCTTTGTATATATCCTACAGATTTATTGTGTGACTTGTTGTATCAAGCTCTCTACGCATTGCTTTTCATGCTCCCAATTTTCTAAGAACGAACAAGTCAGAATCATCGTTAACACTTCTTCTAAAACGATTATTTTCCTCGGTACGAACATTTTGTTAACTTCATCATAGTTTATGGTCACGTAGTGTAGTAGTAAGAAATGTTTTCAATAATTCGTTAAAAATCACGCCAAAATTTAGGTAAGTTCGTTCAATAAGAGGATCAAGATACATTATCTCATGTCAGAAAAACTTACACTACAGCCGCAATCGGCCTGTTTTGCTTTACTTTGCTACGAATATAATCAAAAACCCTATTGAGCCATAAAACTGGGTCTCTTAATTACCCAGTTCCAACATAATCTTAGGATCCTTCAAAAACTGCCACTATGAAGGCTCATGTCCGGTACTAGATCACACCCTAAGTGCTCCTCCCTTATACAAGTAAAAGCAGAGCATATACAGACGAATTATTCGAAAGGTACCAAAACTTAGCGAAAACACACTTAAAAACAAATTATAAATTGAAATTTGACATACTGTAGCTTACCCTAGGCAAGTTAGAAAAAACACCCTTTATTTGAAAATAGCACTTTATGAGAATTACAAATCCTCGCAAATTTGTATTTGTTTCAGTTGTGAATTTAATTTCAATGTTTATGTAGAGTAATGCAAAGTCGACATTGAATCATTGTTATATGCATGTTTGCTGACTGTATAAATCTCATATTAGAATTTTAAGCTACTCTACGTTAAAGATCTCAAATCTTAATCGCAGTGTCTTATTTGTATTCATACAACAGTGTCTAGAAAATCAAACTCTTCTTTTTACCAAGAAATCATTGCTTACACACACACACAATCGTTTTACATTTTAATTAAAATCGTCTATTGACTTTCTACTATATTTCTCACCCATTTACAGAATATTCTCACAGTAATTAAAATGAATTTTAAATTAACACGACAAATCTATTTCTGCTGAAAATTATATTAAAATTCCGTACACGATGCTCATGAATGAATAAATACTTTAAATGCTCTGAGCTTTTGTGTGCCTAAGAAAAGAGATTTGATTTCATTGTCGTTTACATTGTAAAGAAGAAGGAGGATGAATAGAAAGAAGAGCTTTAGAAAAACCTTAAGAAGTATCGGGAAACAAGACAAACAGAAATAAAAAATATAAAAAATTGAGGCGTATGTGCAACTAATCGCATTCAGGGGACATTAAGCGGATGCAGCTTTAGTAGCTGTAGCTGATGTTTTTTTATGTATAAATTTGAGAACAATTAAATAACGGGTGACAAGATAGCAGTGATCGTGTATTTAAATATTAGACGAAGAACAAATCTGGTCAATCTGGTTTATTTGCCAATGAGTACAAGTAACTGTGTAAATAGCACGATTGCTTCTGGAAGTATTTATAGAAATCTGAGTTTTTAGCTAAAATCTCACTCTTTATCACGTAGGTGGTTTTTGGTCCGCAGCTATATCAAGAAGTAAAATCCTAACTGTTTACGGCAGATCTTTGTCAGACTTTTTTTATTTTAAAAACGAAAACTAAAGTCAATGTACTGTGGCGACTGAAGTGCATCTGAACAGTGGAGCCACCTAACAAATTAACGCTAAATCAGCCCGTTAAGCGTTATCCCACGACTATACAAAATAGAATTCTGAGGGATAGACAGGCTGCTTTAAGGGCTCTATTGTCGCCTAGTAGCAACTCTACTTTAGTTCTCCAGTATTAGAAGAAGATGAAGCTTACAGTTCTTTTATTAGAGGTTCATACGTTATAAACACTGCTTTACTTGCAACCGTTTTAAAAACTGATGGTTGCTTGTTGTTTAGTTTCATTTGACATTTCATGATGGATAGACTTGCAAATTATTAAAATTTTTAATAAAAATAATGGTTCTCTTCTTCAAACTACAAAATTCAAAATTGTATTCCCTGATAAAGCTCATTTTAGGGTAAATGGGTACGCAAATAAGCAGAATTGTCGCATTTGGACTGAGAATAATCCACAAGCTTTTGTCGAAACACCATTACATCCACAGAAAATTACTGTTTGGTACGCTTTATGAGTAGTCAGAGTCATTGGTCCATATATCTTCAAAAACGTTGATGGTCAAAATGTTGCTGTCAATGTTGAATGGTATAGCGACATGATTAGATATTTTTCGTACCTCAGTTAGCTACCAATAATCCTGCTGATATGTGGTTCCAACAGGACGGAGTCATATGCCACTCAGCGCGCACTACAATCGATTTACTCAAATAAATCCATGATGAACGAATAATTTCACGTAATGGTCCAATTAATTGGCCACCAAGATCGTGTGATTTAACCCCATTTGATTATTTTCTATAGGTTATGTAAAGTCGCTTTTCTATGTCGATTAACCAGAGACAATTAAACACCTGGAAATCAACATTCGAAGAGTTATTGGCAAATACGGCCGCATATGCTGCGAAAAGTTTGTGAAAATTGGTATTCCATATTGTGCCTTGTACACGTTAGCCATGGAGATCACATGGCCGAATTCATATTTAAGCATTATTGTCATAAAATGTTCTATCCAACGAAGATCGTTTCATTGATATTAAAAGTATATTTGTTTGTTTTATTATGATTTAAACGTGTGTAACTGTAAAAAACACACCCGATACATTTACCATTTCCCTGCTCTGGCTCCTTGGACATTGGAACATCGTTGGGAATGAAAAAGCTTATGACTCGCTAGGAGGACCAGGATAGATGTGGTGGAATCAAACACCTCCTACTCTGACATCGGCTGTCGTCAACAGAGAAATTCGTGGTTTCTTCCGTAGAAGGCAACAGAACAAGTAGAGTTCCATTCCCTACTGTGCTTTCTCGAGGACACTGAGGTTACGGTATGACGGTGGTAGGACAATGAAACTTCTGAGAAGCCCCAGCCCTTCCATTTCGAAAGTCATTAGCGATGTGAACGAGTCATTGGTCACAACAATTTGGAGAAAATGGGTTTCCTTTTAAACCTTAATTGCAGAAGTACTTTCACTTTCTCTGTGAAAGTCCAGCTCTGGCAGACAGACGATTGGGGTACTTTGTTGTACTCTTTTTCAATGGTTTGGAGCAGAGCGCATATCAGGATCTCCTTTATTCTTGATTTGATTTCAAAACGGCAGTTTGGTGCTTATTGTAGTTGATGACGTCTTCAGTTACCTACCTAACTAATCTACCGCCTTCTTATCGATTTGATAATCTATACCTTTGTTGTTCTATTACAATTTAATTTCTTATCATTTTTATTAGCTCACCCTATGCTGTTTACTTTTTCTAGGGGAGTTTCATGTTGAGTTTTCATAGAAAACAAAAAAAAAAACCTTAAGCGGCTGTTAGAAAAAGCATTCTGATTTCCTTTGTCTTCTCCTTCTTATCTATGGTGCAGATGCTTGAAAAAGATTTTATTCTTTTCGTTGGACTAGAAGTTTATTGAAAATATTGGTGGTTGCTAGGTGACTTGCTTGATTTTTCTTCTTCTGTTCCCCTGATTTGTTTTTCCTTTTCTCTTCTAAAAAACTATTAATGATGTTGAATGATTCGTTTCGATTTGATTTGATTCGATTCAATTCGTTTTGATTTGATGTGATGTGATGTGATGTGATGTTAATGTTGATGTTTGACGTGCTTTATTGTTGTTGTTGCTGTTATTATAATAATAATGACGTTGTGAATGACTATAACGCTGTCGATGTTAAGAATGATGTGAATGTGTCTCCAATTCCACCAAAAGCAAATAAATATTCGCTTTTTTCCATTTTCACTACTACTACCAACAACATTTTTTTTTTTTAATTTCTCTTAAAGAAAGAAATATGCATTATAGTAGAAGGAAAGAGGTTTAGCAATAGAAATGAAATACTCATTGATTCTATGATTTAGCATTTAAAAACTATTCAAGTAAACTGTTAAGATTAAAGCAAAAATCTTTGAATATCTGACGAAGGCAAAAAAAAAGAATTTCATTGAAGGGATGTACGCCAAGAAAAAGTGTTGCATTTTTAATCGGTGGTCAAGTAGTAGAACATTTAAAACCATATTTATTTCTTTTTTCATAAAGAGAGAGTTTGTCAAAAAAGCTAAAACTAGCAAAGTATATTGCAGATATCGCTAACCATTTTTAATGCACAACTTAAAAAAGGTCTTTCTTCGGAATAAGCACATCGTCTACTGCAACCTGCAAGTTGGCTTTATTATAGCGAACATAATCCATACGTATTATATCAACAAGCAATGCTTAATAGTATATTGGATCATCGACTTTATCTGTCAGAGTCCTAATAGCATAGCCTTACAAACGAAACAAAGAAAATTTTCGCTTAAATTTTTACCCTGAAATTATGTCAAATCCTTAATCAATATATAATACAAAGTAACAACATCGAGCCATAACTGCTAAAAAGACGTAAGCAACAAAATATGCTCCTCTAGGGAGCATATTGACTTTCCACAAAGCATCCATTGCTTTGTTCAGTTTCTTTAATCATTTTGTTTTTCAATTTTCAAATTAAGTAGATGATTAATCCGCTGTAGCTTCCTCCATATGATTTTTTGCGTAGGGGTGAAGATCTTTGCTAATTGGTGGTTATCTTTACTTTAGCATTATAATTTTTCTCACTAAGTGGCGTGTTTTTTTCCTGATCATTCGTCTGATGTTTGTCATAATCGCCAGAGGTATGCGGGAAGGTCAGGGGGGCTTTTTTCTTTATTTTTTAGATGAAGTTGTCTGGAGGGAAGTTAAGGTCTTTGTGTTATTTTATTAAACATTCGAAACCACAATTAAATTTTTTCTTCATGTCCCTTGCTGGGGCTCGAACCTGGGACGATTGTATTGTTATGCGTGCGTTTTAACCACTAAACCACTATGTACATAAAGGTACATTTTACAGCTATAAAATTTTGTGTGATGGCGCAGTTGGCCGAGTACTATCGATTTTTATCCAAAAACGAAAATCGATAATCATGGCATCTTCTGTAGCGTTTTGAACCAGGTTTCCAACTGTTGATAGTTGATTCCATTTTTTTTTCCTCTTTTATGAAATGACCGAAGTAGGCAATTTTTTTTCTCCGTGTTCTTACCAGCAGATCAATTTTGTAACCTCAAACCACAAAAGAAAATGTAATGTCAAACCACACCAAACTAAACAAAAAACAACTATCAGCTGTTAAATCAGTTGTCAAATAAAGCAATGTTGCCAACTCAAAGTTATCAACCTCTAAAAAAGCACCCATATAAAATGCATTTGCGGCCAATTGTCCTCCTTGATACCCTTGTAATAGGTATTTAAAATTAGTATCTTGTTTGCTACTTGATGGATTGATTATTTATTTTTAAGTTAACTTTTGTAATAATATCGAAGCTTCTCAGTAATCGGATATTAAATTTTAGCAATATTTTTAGTAAGGCCAAACTTGTTGCTGGGTGCAAATACTGCTTATATCGACCAAAAGCTGAAGATTTTAAAGAGTTGTGTCATCTTCGCACAGTATATGTATATTAGCCATTTATATTGATACCTCTATCAAGTGCTTGAAATATTTGTTCAGATCAAATATTAAAGAATAACAGTGACAGTATATCACCATGGTGGATATCTATTTTTTTAATCATTATGTCACCGAAGCTTACATCTAACTTCTTCCGTATGTCTTTGGTATCAATATCTAGTGCTAATAATATATCCATTAGCTTAGCATGTTACACTCTATCGAATGTTTTTCTTTGTGCAAAACCTTACAGTCTGTATTAGGTCTTGTATAGTCATACTTCCTGGCTTTCTATCGCCTTACGGAAGCCGAACTGAAGTTTTGATATTTTTTTGCATTGTTCTTCTTGGAAATATTCTAAATGTGGATCATAGCTAACTTTCTGAAAAAGCCAAGAAGCTGGGTTAAACATGATTAAACATCATCCCCAGGATTGAAGCTTTATCTTAATCAATATCATCATCTATAGTAGTTTTTTTCTCTGTCACATCTCTAGGCAGCATATCGGCTTTTCACAAAGCATCCATTGTCTTGTTTCAGTTTCAGTAATCAAAATTATGTTCGAGCTAAGAGAATGATTCATATATTGTAGCTCTTCCCCATATGATTCTGTAGTAGTTAAGATCTTTGCCAAGTGGTGGTCGTGATCCTTACTTAGCCCTGTAATTTTTTCCCAGTATATGGCGTTTTCTTCTGATTCTTCGTCTGATGTTTGTCATCATAGCCAGAGGTAAGCTGGAAGGTCAGGGGGCTTCTTTATACGGCTTTGTTGGAGTTGATGTCTCTTTTTAAACACTCACAGCCACAATTAATTTTTGTTCATGTCCCCTGCTGGGAATTCGAACCTAGGCCGCTTGTGTTGTATGCGTGCGCTCTAACCGCTACACAACGCCACGCCCCGTATACAGTAATAGCTGATCAAAATTGCTTTCAAACTAAAACAAAAAAGAAATGTCATATAATAGTTGTAGTAATTAAATTTTCAGACTTAAGCATTAGCATTGATTATACTGGTCTACAGCCAAAAAAAGCCTTTAAACAAAACTATATGAAATATAATGATTTTGGTGCGCTGAATTCAAATACGTTTTCAGTTCTTTCCCATCGGGCTCAAATTTTTTTTATGGTCATGGCAAATTTTTCGCCGAAAATATGATAGTTATGAAAACGATTTGACCGATTTTAATGCAAGTACCAGCAAATGTTTCGGAATAAAATTTCCTATGAATCACCTAAATAACATTTTTTGCATTTTAAACAGTTACGGAGTTATTCAGAATTTAGTTGCGAAAAAAATTTTTTCGTGCAAAATTTGAGGATTTTTTATTTTTAATTAAATCTTCAAATGTTGAGAATAAAATAAACTATAAGTCGCGAAAATCGGTTGGCTATAGCTGATTTTATTCAAAATTAAATACAGGTACCTAACTTTGACCTATAGTTTTATTTACATATAAAGTTTTATTTAAAGGCCCGAACATTTTATGTTTTTTGTAGTCCAGTGTTATTTGTAATTAATTAAAGGTTCAACTGTCAATTACGTATGATTAGTAATTGACCAATTGCATGTAATTAGTAATTATTAATCGATAATTATCAATTATATGTAATTTGTTACCAATTACCAAATACTTTAAATTGTAATCGGTAATTAGTAATTAAAATAAGTCCAACAAATAAGAAATTACTTTTAAAATTAGCAATTACTTTAATAAGTTGTTGGTCAAAAGCAGTCAGTAATTAATTTGTAACAATTATTTGTCATTGAATTGGTTAAAAGTTTGTTAATTACAAAACGTAATTTCTAGTAAAATTTACAGTTTAAATACATTACTGACTAATTTAAAAACAATTTGTTTTGTTAGATAAATGTTATATTGTTTACGAATTCTCCAACTTAGCTTCCTTCCCTTTTGGGTAGGTGAAGAAGCTTCTACAAACTTTCAAATGATTTTGACTTTGATGATGTCGAATGCTTGGTTGGTTGGTTAGTTGGTTGTGTTGTCAATGATGACGGCAATGATGCTGATGAGGAGGAAGTTGAGAAATTTTGCCACAACAAATACTGCTTAACATTCCTACTACTGTAACAATTGCATCTTCTTTGCAAAGATCAGCTTTAACTAACTACTCACTCAATCTGCTCAAAACATGAAAAAGTGCTGATTTATTGAATATTATTTAAAAGAAGACAGCATACGTTTATAATCTTTTTTAAATACTTTTTATTCAAACAACAATAGATTTATTTCCAGTTGTTAAATAAACAACAAACAATGCTCATACTATAATCCCCATATATACATATATACTATATACTAGTACGTATTACTGGTAACTCTGTTATAAATTCCAAATTGTGGTCATATACACACCATTATCATCATCATCATCATCATCATTATCGTCAGCATCAGCGTCATAGACAATATTTACGGGCATAAGTGACAATGTCGTCTATCATATTATACGTACAAGTCGATAGCGATAGATGTATGGTGGTATGGTGGTAATGGTTGATGGTTGATGGTAGGTAGGTAGTTCATGCTATTACATATTTCTTTTGCTATTATAGATCATATCTATATGTTTGTCTGTACGCTGCATATGATCATGATCATTGGCTTTGGGTAATACAAACTATTTCAATGATCTCTTTTTTATTGTCGCTTACTACTACTACTGCCATTCTTTGTGGCAGCCGTAATTGCATTGAATTATTTCACGTCTTGATTTTTCTTAAAAAGAAAAAAGGCAAAATTTTTGTTTTTTGCTTAAATGAATCCAAAAAATTTAACACAAATTTAACAAAGATTTCTGTTCGATTTTTTTTTTTTTTTTTTTATTTAAAATTTTTCTTCTATTAAAATTTTTTTATTTGCTTGCAGTGGAAATCTTAGAGCAGTTGCAAGTGGATTTTAATAGCCTTCAAAATGTCTTGATCATAAATCACTTTATAATGAATGAATGAGAATGAATGAAAAGATATAAAAATTTAATTGATAAATTTGTTCGGTATGTTGTCATGAAATTGATTTTTTAAGACATTAAATTGTGCAGTTTTGTTTTTATTTGTTTTGGTTCTTTTTCCACTATAAATAATTGAAAATGTTAATTAAAAATATATCTTTAAAACGAAAAAAACAGAAAACAAAAAACACTTCTTTAAAGAAACTTTACAAATTTCAAATGGTAATGGATCTATTGAAAATTTGAAATAATTAAAGACATAAATGCTTAATAAAAGTAATAATTATCCTTTATTTTGTTGATTGAAAAAGAAAATCGATTTAAAAGAAAAAAAATCTATAAAATTTATGATCTTGTAGGCCATTGTTTGAATATCATTTTACTTCAGCAATCGATTTGAAAATCATAAGCGTGGCAATCTCTGTTTTACTTTAAGTGGCTGTGCCAATTTTTAATTGAAATCAGTTCATGCGGCATTATTTTTGCATTAGCGCTTCAAAACTACTTGACTTGTTCAACAAAATTTATTACTTGACCTCGGCCATAGAAAGTAATCAAGCCGTAACACCGCTTAAATGACATTTTTAAACCATAGCTTAATGATTACATTTAACCAGTTAACATTGGAATTTTTAGATGACCATTAAGGGCAACGATTTTTTTGGCATGGCAAGAGAATTTAAATAATATGATGCTTAAAAAAAGTGGTCCACACCGTCATTCGGGCAACATGCTGTCTACAATGGGTGTGGGTGGTTAATTGGCAACAGTTGCTTTGCTGTGAAGTGTCACCGGAGTCTTATTTCTAGTACTACTGCTATAAGATGATAATCTGAGTATGATCTCAGTGAAGATTTTCATTGCAATTACCTACCGTTACCAATAGAACAGCAGAAGTGTCGGATAGGCTTACTTACTCAACTGGTCATAACAAGCTGACTACCGGATTTCGGCCTGCCTTAACACTTTTCTCCAGGGACCTCTGCTTCAGTAGCACCTTCGCCAGGTGGTCGCATCAATCGATGTCAGGGCTTCTTGGAGTTGCTCGGATAAGTTTCGACCACAAATAAATAGAAATCATGTCCAAATGCCTAGCTGTTCTGCGCATTATATTCATCTGTAAGCTTCCTTTTTTTTGAACGCAGAAGGTGTAAAATCTCCCTAAGCTAGTTACAGTCCGTACTATAGAACACTAAACCACACCCCTACATGTCCTTATCCCAACCTATCTGTTTACCCTAGTGGGAACGGTAAGCTCTTTATGGCTATTTAGTGCCGTTCTGTTCACTATTTTACCTGGACAAATTTTTGCTGCGCGTCGGCTTCACATAACGTTTGATTAAATCTTTTTTTGACTACTAGTGAACCAGTTTTTCTTGAATTTCAGTATAATGTCTGGTATGCAAGCCCCAGCAGAAGACAAGACGTATTTATGGTGTCGAGTGTTTAACAGCTCCATCTAAAAAATAAAGAAGAATTCCTCTGACCTTCCAGCTTAGCTCGATGGTAAACATCAGACGATTGATCAGGAGAAAACATCACCTATTGTGGAAAAAAATAAAAAGCTTAGTAAAAATCATCACCATCACTTAGCAAGGATCTTCACCACTATTCAAAATCATAGAGGAAGCTACAGTGGATTAATCAACTATTTAGCTGGAAAAGTCAACTTGATAAACGAAACTGAACAAAACAATGAATGCTGTGTGGAATGCCTCCCTAGAGTAGTGACGGAGAAAAAATACCTCACCTGGGGGAGTGGAATACAGAGTGTTCCGCGTTTTCGTCTTCTTCATAGACTGGAAATTTTGGAAAATTGTCGCGTTCACATAGGTGTAGATATGGTATCTCCTATAGCCACCATGCCGCCCATTAGGATTTGGACTTGATTATAGTTTATCTTACCATACTTTCTCTTTATCCACTTTTTTACTGCGGAATTAACTTCATTAACATTACGTTGCCAACTTAATGTGCATTTATTCCTTTCGTCTTTTTTATAATTTTCTTTGGAATCATTATATTTTTAGGCTTCCTTTCCTGACACAGTTCGAAAAGCGCTTCTCACTCTTAGACAACCTCTTCAATTGTTTCTGATTTATCGACGTAGACAAGTGACTTTACATAACCTCAAAGAAAATAATCCAATGGTGTAAAATCACGATCACGATCTTGATGGCCAAAGAATTAGACCATTACGTGAAATTACTCTGTGATCAGAAGTTTCCTTAAATAAGACAATCGTAGCGCGCGCTATGTGATCAAGATTAATTCCAGATAATTTAGGCAGGAAAAAATATGTTATCATGTTCCGTTCCATGTATACCGTTCACCTTTAACAGTAACATTCTGACCATAATCGTTTTTGAAGACATAAGGACCAATGACTCCGCCAGCCCATGAAACGCATCAAACAGTAATTTTCTGTGGTGGTAATGATGTTCCGACAATAGCTTATGAATTACCTTATCTACCAATGCGACAACTCTGCTTATTTACGAAGCCATTAAACCTAAAACGAGGTTTACCGGGCAAGAAAATTTTGAATTTTTAAACAGAACCATTATCTTAATTTAAAAAAAAAAAAATCAAAAATGTGCTTGCACATTGCTCTGGTGTAAGTCTACCCATAATAAGATTACAAACCAAGCCAAACAAAAAGCAACTTTCAGCTTTTAAATAGAATGCCAAATAAAGCAGTGCTGCCAACTCCAAGTTATGAACTTTTAATAGTTTCATTTACAATAATTCCTTGTCCATTTTAAATGGCTAAAACATCTTCAGAAAAACGTATTAACACTTTTAATTTTCACAAATAATTATTTTTAATTATTGCCATTTATAACAAAATTATTATTATTTTTCTAAAAACAATTATTTTGCATTTGTCTTGTTTTGTGTTCGGCAATAATTCATCTTCTTTCAAACATTCTATCATAGATAATTCAAAACATTAATCTCGATTACACTTTAAATCACTTTATTAAACATTTTTATTAGATTCATATCAAAAAAAAAAAAAAAAAAAATCGAAGCATATTTCATTTTTTTAACATCATTGCTTAGATTGATTGATTACTTTAATTGAAAATCATAATTCAATATGGATAATAAAAAGGCAGGAGCAAAAAAGATCTGAATTGATCAGAGATCGAATGATTTTTTTTTACTCTTCTGATCAACCGTTATGATAATCATAATCGTTAAATTAAACGTTTAATTTGGTTGTTTTAAAAAGTAGAAAAAAAACCGGCCATTGGCCATTATACACTAGGATATATAATTACTTTTATGAGTTACGACTATTACCCCCTATACAAGAAGAAGAAAATACTTTACACACCGAAGTCTAAATTTAAAAAGATTTGAAAAGATTAAATCGTTTGTTTTAATGAATGAGTAGATGCAAAAAAAAAAAAAAACAAAAAAAACTCATTAAAATTTTAAACACCTTAAATGCTAAGTATTATTAAAATGCAGCATAAAATTAAATTTATTTATTTATTTTTTTGCTTAATAAAGTAAACATATAGTCATGTGAAAAATAATAGGGACACTTATATCAAACGAGTTAAAATTCTAACTTTGTTTTTATCAAACGTTTATCAAAAAGATCTTATAAACTGTCTGCTTAAATTTCGACGCCGTAAAGAACCGTTATTTGACAAACAAACTTCGTACCGTTTCTCAGTTGTAAAGTGTGTTTTTTATAGAGGTATAGAACTTTAAGTTGGCATTACTTTTCAAGATGGCGACTGATTTAACAGCTGTCAAGTGATTTATTCTCAGTTTGGTTTGGCAATTCATCATGAATAGACTCACGCCTGAACAACGCTTACAAATAGTGCAATTTTCATTTTTCATAAGTGAATTTTTTTTTTTCAATTTTCAATTTTTTTTCAATTTTCATAAGCGAATTTTGTTTAGCGATGGAGCGCACTTCTGGTTGAATGGCTACGTCAACAAACAAAACTGCCGCATTTGGAGTGAAGGTAATCCTAAAGTGTATGTGGAAACACCGTTACATCCAGAAAAACTGACTGTTTGGTGCGCTTTATGGGCTGGTGGAATCATTGGTCCGTACTTTTTCAAAAACGATGGTGGCCAGAACGCTACAGTCAATGGTGATCGGTATAGAGCCATGATTACTAACTTTTTCATTCCTGAATTGAATAACCATGATGTCCAGGAGATGTGGTTCCAACAAGACGGCGCAAAATGTCACACAGCTCGTGCCACAATAGATTTATTGAAAGACACGTTTGGTGACCGCCTAATTTCACGTTTTGGACCTGTGATTTGGCCTCCAGGATCTTGTGATTTAACACCGCTAGACTACTTTCTGTGGGGCTATGTAAATTCATTGGTCGATACGGTAAAGCCACAAACGCTTGACCATTTGGAAGACAACATTCGCCGTATTATTGCCAATATACGGCCACAAATGCTGGAAAATGTCATCGAAAATTGGACGTTCAGATTGGACTACATCCGCGCCAGCCACGGCGGTCATATGCCAGAAATCATATTTAAAATGTAATGTCACAAGATTATCTTATCCATCGTTGTTTTATTGCAACTTAAAGTTCTATACCTCTATAAAAAACACCCTATGTCGGGGCTCTGGGGTGGTGTTTCCACGACGTGTGGCACAATATATAGCAGCCAAGATCTTACTTTCTGAGTCTTGTGTTTGTGGTCGTTATATTGGTAAAAGTACCAACCTTATCCACAGTTTTTGGCAAGTTTTCTTTTAAAATGTTTAAATAAACATTTTGATCCATGATAGTGTCAATAAAATGCAAAGATCCTAGACCTGATGCAGAAAATGAGCCCTAGACAAGCGCTGAACCAGCCACATGCTTTACCGTCGGTTTCAAGTTATTCGAGCGTTGTTCCTGATTTTGTTCCCTCCATACTATTAGTTTACCATCCAACCCAAATACGTTAAATTTGCTTTCGTCTGTGAACAAACGTTACTCGAAGAAGGAAAACCTTTATTTTGGTACTCTTTTGCAAATTTAAATCTTTTGGTTTGATTGCGCTTACTAGCTCTAGCTCTTCTGCTATAAAGACCTGTACTCTGAACTCTGTAAAACAAGTTTCTTATTGTTGATGGCTTGCTTTCTTACCAAGGTCACTTTCAGCAATAGCAGTAAGTTTTAGAGCACTTAAGAAGCGATTTGATTTTATTTTTCTGACAAAAAAACGTTCATCTGCCTCAGAAAATATTTTGTTGTGAGCATGGCTTGATATATTTCGCACCATTGTATTGACGTTAAAACGTTTTATTATGTCGTGTACAGCTGAATGATTTCTGCCAAAAGTTTTTGAAGTTTCGCGAACACTGTTTCCTTTTCTTGCATGCTCTTTTTTACTTCGATACTAGTTTTTCCCCGTTTTCTAGCCATCTTCTTGATTTTAGCTCTGTTTATTCTGTATAATTTTCGAAAACTGAACTAAAGGGTTTTCCCCTAAATATGTAAATTATAACAGCGCAGTTGGCCGCATTGAAATTACAGAGTTGCAGTTATCAACCCATAAAAGTTACTATCCGAGTTTGGCTTGTGCAAGTCATATTGACTTTCAAAGCAAATAAATTTCTGAGTTGGTTTTTCCTTTTGTACGTGGAAAGTATACACAAATAAGAAAATAACTACACGTTTTCTAAATAATTAAAATTTATGACTTTTAAGCGATCGCAAATATTTTGGTATAGTGTCCGAGTTTTGTTTGGAGCCACTGTATTATTTTTCACTTGACTATACAAGACTTTGTGGCATAAAACTTTTAAATTATCCTCTTAAAGCCAATAAGAAATAAAAATAAATAAAATAAATTTAACATTACGACATTTATGTCAGATTAGACATTTCTAAACAAAGTTGATCTGTGATAAGTTGATTTGATGAGGTTTTAAGTTGGTTTAGTTAATAGGTTTTCAAGCTAAATCAACTAATTTAGCAACACCATCAGAGCTGTACTATCATTTACTGGGTGAAATAATATTTTTTGAAGAATATTATCAAAAAGTACCATCATGTTTATCATCACATTGTAACTATGTATGTTAGTTAGATATGTGTTAGAATGAGAAGAGTAAACAGTAAAGAATATTAAATTTTGATGAAACCCCGCTACGTTCCAATATAATCAAATTTAATAAATCAGCAAAGAGAGTAAAATATTTAATCAGATCTTGCATAATTCATTACGCTACTTTATTAGAAATCAAATATTATGAAATCGTAAACCCCATTTCAGAAATAATCCATAAAAATGTCTTATAAATTTTCGGTTAGCCGATCTTTTGTTGGCTATAATTAATGTTGGTTATAATTACTACAATAGGTAATGACTAAAAAAGTTTAGATTAAAATATATTAAGCTTGTTATGATTAAATCCACACTCCATGTTAGGAGCTTAAGGTTCTTATAAAAGATTTCCAATTGTTTCTCAATTCGCTAAATGATTTGCTGGTTTCGTTAAGGACGTCTTCCTCGACGACGTACACTTTACGGTTTCTAGGTCAGTGCAGCATGGGGGGATCATCGTAGGGTTTGCTCAGTGTATGACCAATCCAATCATTTTTGCTTCTTATTTCAACATTGATATTCTTCTGGCTGGTAATTAACCAAAGATCTTCGTTTGAGATTGTCCTAGGCCACCATATTTGTAATATAGTGTTACATTTTATCCTTCTTAAAACGTTTGAGTTCGTTTAAATTGTGTTAAAATAAAATAAGCACCGCTTTATTTTGTTGTTTTACAGTTTTTTTTCTACACAATAACTTTTATATTCTTTGTCTTAATATTCGTTTATACAACACTTTTATTTCCGTTTTTATCTTACGACAGTCAAACGGTAACTGAACTCATATAGGTAAAGCAGTCCCTTTTAATATCTAATTGCCTACTGTTTGGAAGGTTCAGGAAATATCGACCATCTATTTTCTAAGGGTGTGAAGATAGCTTCGTAAGTTAAATTCTTTTTTTAACATTTTAGTAATTTTAACAGTCACTGTTATTTAACATGAAAAAGTGTGAAGTTAGCTTCGTAAGTTATATTCTTTTTTCAATAACAGTAGAAATAAAAGAATTTAACTTTGCAAAAAAGAATTTAACTTTACGAAGCCACATTTTTTTAGGTGTTATATTTTAATTTGAAAGATAATTAAAAAACATTAAAATCTAAAAAAAGTAATGCGTATGAAGAAATTCTAAAATATTTACTAAAGAAAATGTAAAATATTTATTGTTATTGTACAAATTGGAGTTTTATAAAAGCATACAGTAATATAAAATAAATTTAAAAAAATCAGGTAAAAGATAAAATTCTGGGGGAATCGGACCTATTTGGGTGGAAAGGTATTCCATCAAGGAATTCACGAGTTTTTACCCCATGACCCAAAAGTCCTTGTGGACCGAGATATACCCCGTTGAAAAACGCCATATTTGGCCATAGACACATTAACTATTCGAAAAATCGGGTAAAAGATAAAATTCTGGGGGAATCGGACCTATTTGGGTGGAAAGGTATTCCATCAAGGAATTCAAGAGTTTTTACCCCATGACCCAAAAGTCCTTGTGGACCGAGATATAGCCCGTTGAAAAAGGCCATATTTCGCCATAGACACATTAACTATTCGAAAAATCGGGTAAAAGATAAAATTCTGGGGGAATCGGACCTATTTGGGTGGAAAGGTATTCCATCAAGGAATTCACGAGTTTTTACCCCATGATCCAAAAGTCCTTGTGGACCGAGATATAGCCCGTTGAAAAAGACCATATTTGGCCATAGACACATTAACTATTCGAAAAATCGGGTAAAAGATAAAATTCTGGGGGAATCGGACCTATTTGGGTGGAAAGGTATTCCATCAAGGAATTCACGAGTTTTTACCCCATGACCCAAAAGTCCTTGTGGACCGAGATATACCCCGTTGAAAGAGGCCATATTTGGCCATAGACACATTAACTATTCGAAAAATCGGGTAAAAGATAAAATTCTGGGGGAATCGGACCTATTTGGGTGGAAAGGTATTCCATCAAGGAATTCAAGAGTTTTTACCCCATGACCCAAAAGTCCTTGTGGACCGAGATATAGCCCGTTGAAAAAGGCCATATTTCGCCATAGACACATTAACTATTCGAAAAATCGGGTAAAAGATAAAATTCTGGGGGAATCGGACCTATTTGGGTGGAAAGGTATTCCACCAAGGAATTCACGAGTTTTTACCCCATGACCCAAAAGTCCTTGTGGACCGAGATATAGCCCGTTGAAAAAGGCCATATTTCGCCATAGACACATTAACTATTCGAAAAATCGGGTAAAAGATAAAATTCTGGGGGAATCGGACCTATTTGGGTGGAAAGGTATTCCATCAAGGAATTCACGAGTTTTTACCCCATGACCCAAAAGTCCTTGTGGACCGAGATATACCCCGTTGAAAAACGCCATATTTGGCCATAGACACATTAACTATTCGAAAAATCGGGTAAAAGATAAAATTCTGGGGGAATCGGACCTATTTGGGTGGAAAGGTATTCCATCAAGGAATTCAAGAGTTTTTACCCCATGACCCAAAAGTCCTTGTGGACCGAGATATAGCCCGTTGAAAAAGGCCATATTTCGCCATAGACACATTAACTATTCGAAAAATCGGGTAAAAGATGAAATTCTGGGGGAATCGGACCTATTTGGGTGGAAAGGTATTCCATCAAGGAATTCACGAGTTTTTACCCCATGATCCAAAAGTCCTTGTGGACCGAGATATAGCCCGTTGAAAAAGACCATATTTGGCCATAGACATATAAGATATTAGAAAAATCCGGTAAAAGATAAAATTCTGGGGGAATCGGACCTATTTGAGTGGAAAGGTATTCCATCAAGGAATTCAAGAGTTTTTACCCCATGACCCAGAAGTCCTTGTGGACAGAGGTATACCCCGTTGAAAAAGGCCGATTTTTCTAATATCTTATGTGTCTATGGCCAAATATGGCCTTTTTCAACGGGCTATATCTCGGTCCACAAGGACTTTTGGGTCATGGGGTAAAAACTCGTGAATTCCTTGATGGAATACCTTTCCACCCAAATAGGTCCGATTCCCCCAGAATTTTATCTTTTACCTGATTTTTCGAATAGTTAATGTGTCTATGGCCAAATATGGCCTCTTTCAACGGGGTATATCTCGGTCCACAAGGACTTTTGGGTCATGGGGTAAAAACTCGTGAATTCCTTGATGGAATACCTTTCCACCCAAATAGGTCCGATTCCCCCAGAATTTTATCTTTTACCTGATTTTTTTAAATTTATTTTATATTACTGTATGCTTTTATAAAACTCCAATTTGTACAATAACAATAAATATTTTACATTTTCTTTAGTAAATATTTTAGAATTTCTTCATACGCATTACTTTTTTTAGATTTTAATGTTTTTTAATTATCTTTCAAATTAAAATATAACACCTAAAAAAATGTGGCTTCGTAAAGTTAAATTCTTTTTTGCAAAGTTAAATTCTTTTATTTCTACTGTTATTGAAAAAAGAATATAACTTACGAAGCTAACTTCACACTTTTTCATGTTAAATAACAGTGACTGTTAAAATTACTAAAATGTTAAAAAAAGAATTTAACTTACGAAGCTATCTTCACACCCTTCTATTTTCTATAAAGTCAAAAGTTATGCCTCTGAGCCGTAGAAAAGCACAGACTAAACCAGCCTTCTGTATGCAGCTCAGAATATCCTGCTTCGCTTCTCCATCTGTTGCAAGAACACTTCCTAAATACGTGAAGCTGTTGACGTCTGCTGTGTTTTGGTCGTTTATAGTAAGTGCTGTATCGTTGGTTGATTTGATACGCAGAAACTCTGTTTTTTTATGTTTATTTTTAGGCTGACCTTCAGCGACTCGCGTTTTAGATCTTCTAGCTTTGTTTGCATTTGTTGATATGAATGCGGGAGCTGAACGATGTCGTCGGCGTATTCCAGATCTTCCAGACATTCATTTCTATGCCAGGTAATTCTTCTTTTGTTGAGGGTGTTTTCAAAGATTTCTAGATTGCGATCAAGTATAACGATTAAAAGCAACGGCGAGAGTAAGCATCCATATCTTAAGCCACAAGTAGAATCGAAGGATTCGCTGAGCTTGCCATTATGTAAAACTTAACATTTAGCGTATACATAGCTGTTGTACATTATGTTTGTAGTTTTTGTAGTACACCCAATCCCTCTCCAATTGTTGCAATTCGAGGGGTCTCCCCTTTTGGAGATTCTTTCCATTCTGAAGGAATCGTTTCTGTGTTTCAGTTAGGTCGGCCATGCTAGTGCTGTCCACTTTAAACAGTTTGCCTGGTATATTAACTTTGCCTGCGGCTTTTCCATTCTTCATAGAATCTATGGCTTCTTTAATTTCGGTTAAGCTTATAAGAGGCGATTTTTTGACCACTTGGGTTTTGAAAATTGAAAAAACAGAAGAAATTTGCAAAAGTGAATGAAATATTGATTTGGGGCGATAAATAAATGCCTGCCATTTACCTTTTTAAGATTATTTTATGTAAATGTTGCCCGCAACTACACCATAGGTAGTCCACTCTTGAGTCCCAATTTTATATTCTCACTAAGTTCAGCCCTAAGTTCAGACCTAGTTGGGACAGTTCCAAAGCTTGAGATTAATTACTCACCAAATTCTACTCTCAATAGGTTAATGGCTCCGTCTTGTTGAAACCACATGTCAACCAAGTCCAATTCTTACATTGTGGACAAAAGAAAACTACGGTATTCATCACACGGTACCTTGCTCATTGACTGTATCGTTACGATTTCCATCGTTCTTAAAGACGTTCGGTCCAATGTCGCCGTCATCCACAAACCGCGCCAAACTGTGCATCTTGCAGGGTGCATTGGCAACTGCCTCTGGCTGCTCTTCACACCAAATTCAGCAATTCTTTTTGTTGACGTACCCACTGAACTTAAAATGAGCTTCGTCGCTGAAGATTTTCTATAAAAACACATTGCTCACACAGCACGAATTTTGATAATCGGCGCAAATATCAACATAAACACAATATGCCTGAACATGCTACGGTGGTACAGATTTTCATTACGTTCACTAGGCGTACAAGTAGTATTGAAGTAGAAAAAATAACAGCCAAACGTTTTCCAAATTGAGCTGTAGATGGAGGTAAAATCTAGTCTGAAATGATTGGACGTTTTAAAAAATATTATTATGTTTGCTTTCGATTTGTAAAATAGAGAAACAGAAAAAAAATCATTTTTTTAATAAAGTGGTTCGGTCGAAATTGTCTATATTGGTAGGGTCCTGTCAAATCGTGTTGGTCTTATAAATAATTTGTTTTTTTAGGTTGTACTTTAGAAGATGACGTTTTTGTTCTGTTGTCTTTCACCAAAAATGAACTTGGACATTAGATAAAAAAATTACATTTTAAAACATTAAAGAAACAACTATTGGGTTGGGGAAAAATCCAATAGTATTCTATACTATATGTCGAGTATTCTTTTTGAAAATTTGGTAATATTAAGATAAGATTATGTTAAATATAATATTTCAAAAACGAATTTAGAGAGATCTTATGAAGCCATCTGAACGTTGATCTATTTATTACTAGGCTCGTGTTTTTCACTTTACTTCTACGATTACGATTATGACGTTATGTTATAACACATCATTAATAAAAAAGGCGATCAGGTGAGGCCCACCTTGTGAAAGTAATGTAGTGGCTGTGGCTTATACTTAAATCGCGGAGAGAGCGCTATCAGTGTGTAGTTACATTCTTAACCGGCTGCCGTTACCCATAGATCGGTAGGAGTTTAGATAGTCTGCTGCACATTACCAAGATATGACATGGATACATTGTATTCACATGAAACTTGTGACTTACTCCTATGATTACGGTTATGGCATTATGTTAAGTCACGTCTACCAACATTGATTGCTTCATTAATATAAAGGAGATCAATTGACTGGCGTTTTCAGTACTACGATTATGGTTACGGCGTTTTAAGTAACGTCCACCAATACTATTTTATAAATATAAAATGTGATCAGTGTTCTGGCGTTTTGCCAGCTTGCCCACGGCTGGCACGTTTGGTAAATAAAGGAATTTTTAGAGAATTTCTTGGATGGACCTGTTGCGAGTGTATGCGTGTGATGCGCATGATGAATGCAAAATAGACTTTGAAGTGCTGATCCATACATAAGAGTTGCATTCTATTTTATGTCGTATAAGTCGTGTATGTATTAAGATGGTCAGATGAACTGAAGTATTTCCAACATCATTTCAAAGAAGAAGACACTTGAGTGCTTCTTTCGACACTCGAAAAATGTGAACATCACAGTGATATTTCATGCCCAGAACATCAAGAGCATTTACCATGATCACACATGACACCACACCATTACGTCTGTGTGTCAAAAAAAAAAAAACTATATTGAGTCTTGCGCACACAAAAATCTAACCCGTTTCCATGAACCCACTCGAAGATTTACTCCAGATCGCTTTTAAATGTGACACGCATACTCTCTCCGTTTTTTCGCCCCAGCCGAGCCTTTTGGAAATAAAAAGCAGAATGACAAATGTCGCTGTCATCTGCGAAAGAGTAGATAGTCTTGGAAGTAAGCAGAAGAATATGGTTATGAAATATTTGAAATAGAGTGGAAGAGAGAACAGGGCCTTGCTGCACTCGGATCTGCGAAAAGCTCGATATAAATCGAGGGAAATGGCTGATTCGCCTCTCAGAGAGCAACGCCATCCGGTCGCCACTAGAACGGCCCTTGCGGAACTTGTAATGATGATAGCTTAGCTTATCGTTGACTCTAAATACAAGGTGGTGATTAACTGTGCTCTCCATAACTTAGGAGCATAAGTGTGGCCAGTAGTTTATGGGGTCCCTAGCCTTACCTGTTTTAAGGCTTGGCGTTAGATTAGCAATCCCACAGCAAGATGGAAAAGTTAGCTAATACACGCATAAGGAGTTTTTCTTTCTTCATCTTAACTATCTCATAGATAAGTCACTGACAAATCTAATCAAGTTTGTCATAATTACACCTTCATTCGATTTAGGATAACCGATAAGCTTCTTTTCTAATTATGGATCAGAATTTGCACTAAAAAGAAAGTTCTAAGCGTGATCTTTCAAATTGGAAAGATATTTTCATCTATACTTATGGTCTTGCATGTAATGGGTGTCCAAAAATGAACGCAAGATTTACTAGAAAAACTAAATAAACTGTCAGTTGTCGAATTGTTTTTTAGGGTTGCCAACACTTTAGTAGAAAAACTGTCTAAACTGTTGGCTGTGGAATGGATTTTTTAGGGTTGCCAACACTGTTCAAGTGACGAAAATTCAAACCTTGTGTTAATTCTGGAACATAATTTATAAGTATGAAGAATTAAAATAAAAATCATGTTAAAATTATTTCTGGTTTTCAATAGTCACTTTTCTGAGCAATTTATCCTCGATTAAAGCGTTTTGCGAAAATCTTTTTTCTCTTCCCTAACTCGTACAATACAATGCAACTGGTTGATACATTAAACTGGCCGTGTGGTGGTGGTACACGAGCAACACGTTGAATTAGACGTCAACGTTAAAAGACGTTATTTTAGTTATTTTAGGTTGATTCTAATCTAAAATAACGATTATAGCCAACTATATAGAACTAAAACACATTAAACTTAATGTGCAGAAAAAAAGTAACGTTTTTTACCAGCCTTCTTAGCAATTTTTTTTTCTTTACAAATACTTTGTGATGTGAAGGAGTGCCTTAAACTGAGATTTTTCTGGTTCGAAAAACCACTCAAAAAAATAAAATCTAAGAAACCAAATCAACCAAACCAGGAACTCCAACAAAAGCAACAACAATAGCATTAGAAAGAAATAAAACCATGACCATATTAAATATTCTATTGCTATTGCTACATATTGCTGCTGCTGCTGTTGTTACTGTTGGTACTATTGCCATGACTCTTGTTGTTATAAAAAGTAGTGACAAGAGTTTAGATATACTTAAGTTTAATGTTTTTTTGTTTTTGTTTTTGTTTTTTTTTAAGCTTAAGCAAACGTTTAGCCAAAAAATAATAACAAAAATCTCTAAAGATACTTTCTTTAGAAAAGGAACAAGAAGAAGAAGAAGGTGTTTACAGCTAATGGTTGCAGATACCAATGCAATAGAATTTTAAATTTCTTCCCAAACGAGAACTGAGCGAAAAACGATTTACAAAAATGAGTTTCACATTTTCTTCCTCCTTACATGGCAGTAATTATAACGTTTAGTTTTTCGTTACTTTTAAAATATATTTTTTGGAAGACTTTTCTTTTCTCTCTAAACCATTTATATATTAACCAAATCACTATTAGTTTTTAAATGGCTGTTGTGTTAAATTTTTTAAGGCTTAGTTGTCGTAACTCTCTTGCTCTCTAGTTGTTATCTCGATTTGGATTTCTTTTTAAACTGTGAACGTTAGCAAACTGTTATGCCTTTTTTTATATTTCGTTCTTTTTAAATCTATAACATTATTTATATCATTATCGCAATTTAAAATCTATTAACGCTTACTACTACTTATTTTTAGTAACAACAGCAACAAAAACAACAACAACAAAATAGAAAAGTAATAATATAAATTAAGAATTCATTGAATTTTATTATGTACTTGAGTACCCTTCTGGCGTTGCTGGAAGCCTTTGTGTTGTACCTGCTTTTTGAATGCAAAATTCCATATTTTTTTAATGATGGTTTGTATTGACTGCCAAGTTATTTAAACCAAATTCTGAAACTTTAACTCAAACCATTCTCAGGTTATACAAAAATCATAATTTAATTTGTATGGGGGGTACCATGCCCACTTATCCGATTCCGCTCACTTTTTTAACTGATGGTTTGTACTTTCTATAAAGTTATTTAGACCAAATTCAGAACCTTCCATTCGAATCGCTCTCTCGATGTACGAAAAGCAGTATATAATTTGTATTGGAGATGCCACACCCACCTATTCAATTTCGCCCATATTTCGACTGATGATGTGTATTAACTACTAAGTTATTTAGACCAAATTCAGAACCTTTCACTATTACCGTTCCAAAGATATACAAAAAACAATATTATTTTATATGGGAGGTGCCACTCCCACTTATCCAATTCGGCACAATTTTTGACAGATGATTTGTATTGACTACAAAATTATTTGGGCCATATTTAGAGACTCTTACTATTACCATTTCAAAGATATAGACATATAAATACAAATTTTATAAGGGCGTGGCAGCGCTCAGTTGAACAATATTGAAGCCACACACCATAAGCTTCTCATATACACAGTTTTAAAAATATATTCTAACTCACACGAAGTTTAAATGCTGCTACAAATTTCGTTTTCAACTAAAAGCTATGCAATACAAAAGATGTATCACATATACATAAAAACCTTGGTATTGTCCTCACCTTTCCTTTAAGCAATCGGTTTGCGCATTTCAGAGAACATGAAGTACAACGCATTTTATGGTCCTCTTTAATATACACATATAGATAAAGAAACTGGGTATATTGCCTTTTAAAAATTTGAAAAAGACGTTAATACTGCAAATGTCTGTGTTTACAAAACTCATGTAAACACATTAATGAGAAAATCTTTTTAAGCCTGAAACCTAAAAAAACAATGTTTTTTTCTTTGTTCCTGAAAAAAAGTATTTTCGAAAATATTGTCGCCCAGGGCTGATTATTTCATAGTCTCCTCGGCAGGTCATAGAGGGCATACGCAGCCTTCCAATAAGAGATTTCATTTTGATATGTCAAAAAACCAGGGTTGGCAACACACTGGGTTATATTTAAAAAACCCGGGTGGAATTTTAATTTAAATGTTTTCGTAGTTTATTATATAACAAATAGTTTATTTATACAACAAAAACAAGTATAATTTAGGTATTGGGAGTATAAATTAATTTGGTTAATTAATCAAAATAAAAGTTTTGTGAAGTAACTGTTTACATCCTTTCCCCACCTCTGAACCAATTTCCAAATCGAATTTTTTGAGCGATCCAACTTTGAAGCCGATTTTACATTTCTTGAAAAGAAGTGATTCGGTGAAATGGTAAAAGATATTGTATCCGTGAATCAGCCAATAGTCAGAGGAATCAATGTGCGAAGTATACGGTGGGTGCGGCATTTGGGCGTTTATGACAATCATTTGACAGCTTTTGCGACATGAGGCCGAGCGTTGTCATGCCAAAGAATAACTTAATCAGGCCTTTGTATTCCAGCCGAAGTAATTGCAGTCAACTTTATCAGCCAATAATATCCAACATCTCCTTGATCCGACCAAAAGTGTTATTATGCATAATTAGTACTAAAACAACGTAATTATACAAACAAACAAAATATGGAAGCAGTTATAAGAACCAATAAAACCCAAAAAAAACCATCAAAAAATACAATGAAACCCGGTGGCTGGTTTTTTTTTTTAATCGGGTTTTTGTCAACTTTGCAAAAAAAAAAACGTTTTTTAACGAAATCATCAGATGTTTATTTAATCGCAAAGAGTAGGGTATGCCCTTAATAATGGAAAATAATATCAATCAAATATCCGCCATAACTATGCTTGCAAAACCACCATATGCTTTTCATGAATTTTCCATATCCACATACGCACATTTGCAGCTGTATGTCTTCGAAAACTTCATCTTTGATGTCTTTATTCGATTGTAGGCTAGACTTACTAGACTAATATGTACGAGTAGATTGTGAAGATTTTAAATCTAAATATCTCGGTGATCAAATGTGACCGCCTCTTGGAGAAGAAAGCGAAAGTATCGTTATTATCCTTAGTTTATTCAAGGATTGGAAAATTGCCAAATGCCAGAAACACTAATACTGGTACTTAGACACGCTAAGTCGGTGATCAATCAGCAATCTGTGCATATTTCTGATGTATTTGATGTATTCAAGTATATGAGCCCGAAAGTGAAACTCCTGACGGATTTTCTTAACAGCCATGGTGGACTGAGAGCCCATCTGAAAAGGAGGGCTATCACGGATGTATATGCCTTTAAACTTTACTTACAGAGACAGACGAGCACATATTGTGTGATTGTGGGAATTTTGATTAGATTAGATGGAAAATTGTAGGAAGACCCTAAAATTCATTAGGACGCTATCAGATCTGCTGCAGACTGAACTGTGTAGACTGAAAAGGACAGTGTTCTGCAACTGTACCCGGTCTGAATGATAGTACGTAATGATAATATTTTCACCGACAACCAAGCTGCCTTAAAGGCACTAGGCACTAACTTACTATCAACTAGCATTCAAATATGAACTTTAAACATGACTTAAAAATACATAGATAATACACGCCTCTAATTGTTGTAATAACATCATAAAATAAAATTGTATATTTTTAAATATGCCACGCCTACTTATTATGTTCATTTAAAAAAAATTGATTTTTAGTTCTTTATACACCGTTATTGAAAGTAGTCTTTAACAATAATTAAAGGGTCCGCCGACTAACGTTTTTTTTCAACTAGTGCTTATTGCGTGAATAGTAACACTTAGCTCATGTCTGATTTGACAGAAAAATTCCGCTGAACGAATATGGTTGTGTATACGCTTGAACAACGCTGGGAAATATTGCGACATTACTTTGAAAATCATGGTAATGTTGCAGAACCAAAAGTCATCTCTTCAGATGAAGCTCATTTTGGTCTTGGCGGGTATGTAAACAAGCAAAATTGTCGCATTTGGGGCACAGAAAACCCGCACGCATACATTGACAAGCCGATACACACAAGACGAGTCACTGTCTGGTGCGGATTTTGGTCCAGAGGCATAATTGGGCCATTTTTCTTCGAAAATGAGCAAGGAGTGGCCGTTACAGTCATTGTTATCGGGTCATGTTGAACGAATTTTTGTTTACAAAAATTGAAGAGGAGGATATTAGCAACATTTGGTTTCAACAGGACGGCGCTACATGCCACACAGCCGAAGCTACACTCAATGTTTTGCGCCCTGTTTTTGAAGATGGCATTATCAGCCGCAGGGCTGATGTCGTTTGGCCACTTCGGAGCTGCGATTTGACACCGTTGGACTATTATTTGTGGGGTGCCGTTAAAGATAAGTGTTACTCCAGAGACAATTGCAATTGCACACAATCGATAATGTGCTTAAAAATTAGACTGATCGTGTAAGCTACTGCATGGCCAGCCGAGGCAGCCATTTGAATGAAATTGTTTTCCATTATTAACCGGAAGGATTGTACTTTCAAATAAAAAAAGAAATTTGAGAAAATAATCAGTATTTTTTTTTTTTTCAAAAAAAAATTTATTTGGCTGACCCTATATAATCAATTTAACATTGATTACGAGTGCTGTTAAAAGCCAAAATTTATGAAAGGGAAAGAAAATGCCTTTTTTCCTATTTCCTTAAGTATAATAAATGAAAAGAAATTCTACGCATAATGCATTAACAATAGCTCATCTATTCATTTATTGAATGGTATTGTGTTTTTTTGTTAGAAACCCACACAAAAGACCGCCACCTGAGAATAAAAGAACATTAATTAAAAACTATTGAAATTTAATGGCAAAGAAAAAGATCAAAATTTATAGATAAACCAAAGTTGCGCATGTATATGCAACATATTGCATACCACCATATGATCATTAGAGGCATTCATAATGTAAAGCGTTATTTTCCAAAGCTGTGATGGGTTTTTTTTCCAAAGAAAATTGGAAAAAATGGAAAAACTAATTTTTCTTTTGACGCAGGGTAATTTTTCTTGAGTTGTTCTTTGTTGTTTTTGTTTTATACTTCACAGGTAACATATAAAGTGCAACAAAGCGTTAAGTGGCAAAGACGCATAACAATGTTTCAACAAGATTTCTTACTGTTGCAAGACTTTTATTCAAAAAAAAAAAAAAAAAAATCATTTTAAATATAATTTTTTTTGAGATTTTCGTGTGTGTTACGAATTCAAGCGAAAAGCAATTTAACGTCAGCTAAAGTAAAACTGCTTAAAAATTCCTGTTTGTTAAAAGTGTATTGAAAATTTTATTAATTATTTGAATACATTTCAAAATACTACTTGACCTACTTTATTTATTCAGTTAATAACAGCCTAGAACCTAAAAAGCGCTAAAATTTCTGAAATTTAAAAAAAATTACTATGAGCGTCAAATGAAAGTAAACACCTGATCTTATATTTTTCATCTCATATAAGATGACAAAGAGCAAAGATAAATATAAATAATTAATAGAATAAACATGTTTTTCAAAAAACTCAGAAGTTATACTCTAATGGAACAATGCATTCAGCCCAAGAAATGGCTAAAAGTTATCAACCAAAGTGGCACATATTTCAAATATAAGAAAAAAAAATACATAATTGCCTGATGCAATTAATACAACCAGAGATATTAATATTACCAGAGAGAGTGCGCTTAATATACGATTTTTTTCCATTTGAGACCAGCACTCAGGTAATGACACCTATTGACACAGTGTTTCGTGCTGGCATTATGAAAATGGGTTGTGGGAAGGAGGAAAGAGGGAGTAGTGTTTATGGACATCCGACTTAAATCTACTCATGTCGTAAGTGTCAACAGGAAAGACTTTCGCGGAAAGATAGTTTGTTAAAGTAAGAGATTTCCATATAATGTGTTGAGCGATTCGCTAGAAAATTAACTACAAAGTTTTGCTCCTTTCTAGTACTGCTGAAGAACGTGTGATAATTAGGAATTAATTACTTTATTTCGTTCGAAAATTTTGTTCGAATATTGCGTCGGTGCTCTACGAATCGATAGAATCGTCATTAATAAGCACCTTCACCCTCTCCTGTACGCGGTGGTGAATAGTTTCTTTTGTCGAATCAGATATGAGCCACAGGATAATTGGCGTTTTTTCCAACAAGAGAGATACCGCTTGTCTGTTCGGCAATTTGAAGAAAAGAAAGAGTAATTTTTTTTTTTTTTTTTTGTGCTCTACAGCAAAATGTGACTTTTCAACCCTTGTTGTGTTACCTGTTTTTGTTGTACAAGCAAGAATATCGATTACTTCTTATGTCCTTACACAAATTTACAAAATGTACAGACGGTATTCTAAAAAATCTTCACTGAATCGAAACTGTTGCTTGATTTATTTATTTATTTATTTATTATAATGTATGTTTTTCTAATGCAACAAGATCAATTATCTTATAAGTTACAGCATTAGAATCAGATAAGTTACATACCGTTTATCATTTTAAAAAAATTTTATGAATTACTGTAATGACTTCTTAACAAGTTTTTAAAACGCGCTGCGTTGCTGGTAAGTTGGATATTTGGTGGGAGATGGTTCCAGAGATAAATGGTATATATATAAAACTGGTGAAAAGAAGCACTCTTTTGGTATTTGAATGTTCGGATATTATTGTTCCTCGCAGACGATGTGAATACCAATTTGTCATAAAGAGAGTCAGGCTTTTTTGTAGTTATAATTTTATGCATAAAAATAAGATTTTTAAACTTCATGTTCTCATCGTGGTGCATGCCTAGGATATGTGTTAAATACGGTGATATATGATCAAATCTTTTCAAAGCAAAAACATATCGAACAATATTATTAAACGCTGTGTTGAGCTTTCGTTTAAAAGTCATATTGCATCTAGCAAAAATCTCAGAGGCATATAAAAGAGAAGGAATTAAATATGTGCTGGCAATCGTCATCCTTATCCTCATGGGTGTAAAGTGTTGAGTCTGCCATAGGGTTCTAATCCTCCCATAAATTATGCCACATGCTTGATTAATGTGATCCGACCATGTCAGCGAGCTATTAAATGTAACGCCCAAATTTTTGGCTGTATTTACCAATTGAATTTTTGTCCCATTGAGAGAAATATACAAATTCCCTCTTAGTACCGGCGGGATTTTGCCAACTGTTAAAAATTTAGACTTAATAGGATTAAGAAGAAGTCCATTAGCAGATGCCCATTGATAAATTCTATCTAGATCAGAATTTATTTTATTAATGGCAGAATTTATAGCTGTTTTTGAACAACTTAAGTATAGCTGTACGTCATCAGCATACATTTGAATTTTAGAGTATCTGATCTGCAAAGAAAGGTCATTTGCATACATGGAGTAAAAAAGTGGACACCTCGGCTTGTAAATAAGGGTGAAGAAACAATACTACCATTGACAACTATCTGTGATCTACCAGTTAAATAAGAAGATATTAATTTTGTTGCGGTTGTAGAAAATTTAAACATATTGCCAAGCTTCAATAACAACATTTGATGGATGGTCAACAGTGTCAAATGCCTTGGAGTGATCAAGTAAGACCAAAAATGTTAACTTATTCTCATCTAGATTGCCACGGATATTCTCAACCACCTGGGTTAATGCTGTAGTGCAGCTGTGTTGTGGTCTAAAACCAGACTGACGGTCTGTTAGTAAATTATTGTCGAGTATGTATTTTAAATTTGTTTATGAAGAATTCTCTCAAAAAATTTTGATATGTAGGGAAGGATAGATATTGGCCGGTAGTCACCATCACTTTTAGGCACTGGAATAATTTTCGCTGACTTCCACTCCATATTAAACAATTCAATTATTAACCAAAAAAAAAAATTCCGGACTCAATCCAATAAAGAAATTTTCAATAATATCACGAGCAATTTTTTTGTCTTTTTGCACAAAAATTCAGATAAAAGTTTAGTTTCTGCCAAACTATTTTATACACCACATTCCAATTGGTACCGTTATTTTCAAAATTTTCTGATGACCGCTTGTAGACGATCTTCGGTACTTAAGAGTTAATATATGATTAGTAGCCAAAAGCCTAGGACCTAAATTTTAACTTTTTATCTGTTCAAAAATGAAGATAAATATTTTTTTAATATATATCGGAAAGAAATGAATGTACAAACCTTTGCTAGTGCCTTTTCTAATCCTTAGACTATTGTTCAGATAAAAACTTTTCGGTACAGTCATATACTCTTTCAGCAATGAGGCCTTTACGTCTGCAATTGTCACAAATCTCTATTCTTTCATGTATTCTTTGTGTGACTGATTAATGCAAATTCTTGAATTTCTTGGCTATAACTGCATAATGAAACCTTGAACTCAACTTATTTGCTCGACAAACCTCGTATTTATTTGTAGTAAACACCATAAAATCTAAAAAAGCATTATTAATTTCTAAGCACTTCTTCAACACCTTCATTTCCTTTTGATCATTAAAAAGTTCTTTAGAAAACAAAACACCATTAGCTTTTAACAATTCATTTTCCTCAATATACAATACTTACATACACACACACATACGAGAGTAGTACTTAGAAATTTCAGTTATTTTAACAACAAACGATTAGACCAAGTTGTCATTATCGTTATCATTATTGTAACAACAATTATCATTATGAGTACGAGTATGAGTGTAATAATTAGAGAGAAAAAAGCAAAACAATTCCCATCAAGAATCATAGTTATGTCTGACATATATACTCACATGGGCAAGTGAAATAGCGCTGATAGACAAGCGACCAAACAGGCAGACAACGAATAGATTCAATGGATAGATATTAAGAGACCCCCCATGTGCGTGAATGACTTTGTGGTGTGTAGAGAATGCATCAATTCGTATAATTTTTTTATCATTTTTTTTTTTTTTTTTTTTTTTTTTTTGAGCTGAGCTGAGCTGAGCTGAGTAGAATAATTATTCCACATAGCCAGACATAAAAATTGTACTTCTCGTCCATATAAATGATTTGATCTACAAAAAGTTAAAGCGACAACAACAAAAGAAACTTTTGTAATAGACCCACACAATTATAAAAATTCTCAAACTGTCTCTACTAAGAATTTAAAAAGGAAATCCAATATTATAAGGAACTTAAAAAAAAAATTACTTCGGCTGCCCTTTTTATCAATTTCAAATGAAAAACTTGACCTTAAATTACGTGCATGTTATCTTGTCAGGTAGGAACTGAAAGTAGTTATAATTCTATTTAAATTAAATTTTAAAATTATATTTATTTATTATACTTCATTATAGTTTTTTCAGTTTCAAATTGAAATATTGTTAGTGATGATGTTTTCTTTGAGTAGAAGGTGTAGTGTTCATTAAAACCGTATACTGGGCTTTCTATTTCAAATTTCTTTATCTTCATTAAATAAACAGTATAGCTTCAACCAGTAGGCTGTTTTAAATAATGTCTTGGAAAAAATATTCTCTAGAAACTTAAAATCGATTAAAATTCAACTAAATTATTAACTTATAAGTGGATAAAGGTATGGTTTCTCAAGATTTTTAAGGTGTTTGAAAATTGTTAGAAACCGATTCGACACGATATTATCTATTAGAAATAAGTATCACTTTCAGGAAATTTTTTTTTGTTCGCCGCATAGCGTAATATAGGGTGTGTTTTTACAGTTACACAAGTTTAAACCATAATAAAACAGAGAAATACATACATTTCTTTAATATTAATGATACGGGCTTTGTTGGACAGAACAATATGATATTGATGTTTAAATATATATCCTGGAACACCAATTTTCATAACATTTTCGCTGCACATGCGGCCGTATTTAGCCAATAACTCTTCAAATGTTAATTTCAAAATATTCAATTGTGTCTGGTTTATCAACGTAGACAAATAACTTTATATAACCCCAAAAACAATAGGGTTTGACGAACAGAACCATTATTTTGATACAAAATTTCAACAATTTGCAAGTAACAACAATTGCAGTTTTGTAATTTGCAATGGGTTTGTTCCATTATTTTATTTAAAAAAATTTGAACAATTTGCAAGTGTAAGTATATCCCTAATGAAATGTCAAACCAAACTAAACAAAAAGTAACTATCAGCTGTTAAATAGGTTGCCAAATAAAGCCGTGTTGCCAACTCAAGTTATGAACTTCTAAAACTAACACCCGAGAGTTGAAAAATATTACTATACCATCTAAGTATGTATTCTGGTTCGATTAAGACAAACTCTTAACCCTTTGAAATTCTCTTGTGATATTGAACAAAAAAATCTAAATTACCGGTTTTCGATTTTAAACTGTGTTTAAAAATCTGTTTTGATTACTGCTTCTATCATAATAAGCCGGATAACTGATTATAACTCGAGAGCCTGGAATATACAGACGATAAATGCCTTTTATATCATAATCACCGTCATATCATGTCAACTATATTAAATCCCTTGAAATTGGGGCTGCAAAAGCTAGAATGTGATCGAAGCTCTAGCCCTGACGCAATTCGCATTTTCAAAACACTTCTCAAAGCTAGGGATGCAATACTGTATCGATGTTTTTGTGACCGATACATCGACTTCCAAATTGAAGAAAATCGACATCGTTCTTTGTACACTTTTGTGTATTTTAATAAATTTTTCACACCGAGATATTATCACTATGATATTTTCATTGATAAAACATCGTCATGTAATCAATATCAAGTGGAAGTTTGTATGAAATTATCATAAATGACAAAAACAAAGCGAATTATGTATGACAATATTAGCGATATTGTCTGCTATGAGTCAACTACATGTTGAAATTTAGCAACATTGCCTTTTATAAATCGACAACATGCCTAACGATGCAGAATTTAATCTGCTATCCCGTTAGCAAATAATGATTCACAATAATATTGTCTATTAGGACTAGTGTTGCAAAAGTGAATATTGCAAAATTCTTGATATAGAAAATAATCTTGACAGTCAAATATATTGAGTGTTCGGAAAACGTCGGTTACAAACAATCGGTAGATCGCTCTAAAATAAAATATTTCTATGAAAATATTAATTGCATCAGACAACACTATGGCTTATTGGATAGGTTCGAATAATTACGGACGATGAAAATTGTTACGACAATAATGTGCGAAAATATTATGACTGAAGCAATCTGACGTAGACGATGGCAAAGTCAGGATTGAATCCAAGAAAAGTAATGTTATGTGTATGGTGGATTTGAATTCATCAATAGAAAAGGTGGCGAGACCACACACATCTTTGATGACCAGGCAGCAACTGAGAAAGCTTGGTTGGAAAGTTTGATGTATCCACCATATATCCCAGACCTTACGCATTTAGATTATAATTTGTTTCGATCTTTGCAGAACTCTCTTAATGGTGTAAATTTACATTCCATAAGGGCCTGAAAAACGTAATTAGATCAGTCTACACTGATGGAAAAATACCTTTACCTCAAAAATAAGAAAAAGGTGTTTTATTTTTGGTGAAATTTGTAAACGATAGCCTATTATAAAAATTTAATTACAAATTTGTTTAGATAAACTTAACTAGAAAACAAATACTCTTAAAACACTGTATGTTATTAATTCACTAAAATGTTTAAAAGATCATGATAAAACATATTTTTTCTTGATTCTCAACAAGCTGTTAAAATTCTTGTAAATCAAACGAAATCAAGCCGTCTGGCAACCCTAGTTAGGACTCACGTCATCTATGAACATTTTGACTATTATTAAAAAAAGTCATGTCTGACGCCAAAGACAATTCATCGTGTATTGATAATAATTTACCATTGTCAGTGTTTGTCACGATGGTTCACTATGACGTTCGCCACCGGGTGGTTGTTATTTCTCGATGTTTAAATGTTTCGCTATTGCACTGCTTCATAGTAAAAACATCAAAGTATCGGTTTTGTTAACGATGTTTTTCAACATCGATATTTTTATGAACGGTGTTGTATCCCTACTCATAGTACACTTCTTCACAAAGATATGCAGGGGTGTTAGCCCTATTATAGCCTCATAGTCAATAAAGTTTGTCTTTGTCTCTAAAAATCGTCCAGTTGTTACATAGCAATATTCAATACCAGCAATAGCAATATTTCAATACCAACAAATTTTCCTGGAGTCTAGAAAATATGCCCTGCCAAAAAGGCTACGTCAGGCTCACATAGCCTTGGTAGCATTTCCAAGTAACATAATAAGGTGGAAATCTTAATTTAGTTTCTGATCTAGGACAAGACACAGATATTGGACCTCATTATAATAATAACAATATAGGCTTTATTAAAAAAGTTAATAACTAAACCAAGTTTAGTATGAAAGCCTTTTGTCCAAGAACTGTGTTTAAAAACCCGGTTTTGGTTAAAACTTTTATTTAAAAAAAAAAACAACTGCATAACCGTCTAACAAAGTTTGTTATCTAGTAAAATCATAGCACCAGGCAAAGTGCTTTCATTAGCATTGGATATCCTTGATAAATATCCATTTTATATATATAAGCATTTTGCTGTTTTTCTAAAGGCGGAATTCCGTCATGCTGCATGAAAGTTAACTTCACCTGAATACATACATAATACCTTGGGCCCATAAACCTAAATATCTCAATTTGTTCAATATAAACCAGAAAATTAATCCGCATCTCCCTATATATATATTAATTCCGATAACGTTCCTTGAAGGAACGGAACATTTTTAAACTCATTGAAAGGGAGCTACAGTTTAACGCCGGCTCCGAACGGCAAATGCATTTAGAGAAGTTTTCAATAGCATTTATACTCATAACCAGTTACTAGCTAATGTTATGGGCTGATACCGCTGTCGAAAAACTTTTTTTTTTAAGATGGTCTGGCCTGGTATTGAACCGACGACCTTCTGGTTGGTAGGCGGGTGTCTTACCTACCATACCACAGCGGCACACATCTCCCTATAGATAATTGATAAATTCTTTAGCTGAATAAGGGAAAAGTATATTGTTTGTAGTCATAATGCTGCCTTCTTGAAGGTTTTAAAGAAAAATTCAAAATTAATTTAATACCTAGAGGGTGTTTTGTACAATAATTAAAAGCATTGGATTTCACAACCTTTTTAATTAAAAAAAAAAACTGTTGATACAGAATTTATGCAACTTCATACTCGTAAAAAGTAAGACTTTTAATAATATACTTAAAGCTTATAACTTGGTAGGCTTAGCACATATTTCTAAATTTAATTAAATAATTCATTTTAGATTCCTTCGAGTCGTTTAGAAATCTATGCAATACTTATAAACCATATTTTTAAGTTCTTTTAGGCATATTTTGTAGCCACCGAATATTAACTGGCATATAATTTTTTGTAATAAAAAATTTCAACATTTAAACGTATCTGTGCTACAGTATTTTAATAAAATGCTACAGCATATGCGTTATTAACTGCAAACAGTTGAATAAAGCATTGTATCACTTTAACATCGAATTTATTTTCAATTTGTATTTGTGCGCTACACCATCATATGGTATATTGTGTTTGTGGTGATATTTGCTATTTCGTGCAATATAAGTCTTAGAATAAAACTATTGGTCGCATTCTTAATGGAGTTCAAAAAAATAATTTCTTGTGGTCTAAATAAAACTTTGTGTTTTTGATTCAAATTGATCCATAAGACCATATAAACGTTAAACTTGTGAAAATTTGGAAACATGATCATATATGTATCGGATATTTTTTTACAGTTACACAAGTTAAAATCATAATAAAACAAGGAAATATACTTTTAATACCAATGAAAATTTGATAAACCGATTTTCACAAACTTTTCGCAGTATTATTAGCCGTATGGTACCAATAAATCTTGGAATATTGATTTCTAGGTGTTCAATTGTCTCTGGTTTATCGACGTAGACAAGTGACTTTATATAACCCAAAAAAATAGTAATCAAATGAACTTAACTCTCACGATCTTGGTGGCCAATTAATTGGACCATTACGTGAAATTACTCTTTCATCAAAAGTTTCTTTGAGTAAGTCAATTGTAACGCGCGCAGTGTGACATGTTGCGCCATCCTATTGGAATCACATATCAGCGAGATTAATGCCAGTTAATTGAGGAACGAAAATAATTTCTAATGATATCTCTATATCGCTTTCGAAGACATATGGACCAATGACTCCACCAGCACACAAAGCTCACCAAACAGTAATGTTCTGTGGATATCATGGTGTTCGACAAAAGCTTGTAGATTATCCTCACTTCAAATGCGACAACTCTGTTTATTTACGTACCCATTCGACCAAAAATGGGCATCATCGGATAACAAAATTTTTTATGGAAATTCAATATGAATATTAATTTGTGCTTTAGTCCGTTGCTCTGGTATAAGCCTATCCGTCAAATTAAACTAAAGAAAAAGCAAATATCATCTGTTAAATCGGTTGTCAAATAAAGTTGCCAACTCAAATTTATAAACCTCTAAAAAAAAATCAACCGATATGTTCTAAAAAATATTTTTAATTTATTTTTCGTATGATTTCATAACCAGTTTGATGCATAACTTTTGTGGTTTATTGGCGATCGGAGATTTGCATCGGTTGGCCAAAATTTTAAGATGAAGAGAGTCGGCAGACGTCGAATCAAATGATAAACAGACAGTCTAACGTCCGGACTATACAGTTAATGCGTTACAAATTTCCACCCAAGTTCAGTTAATTTATGGCGGATTATTGAAGATATGTGTCGTCTGGCTCTGTTGCTCTGACCGCCAATTGTTAAACTATCTATTTGTGAGTAGTAGCTTAAATTCTCCTGTGATTTAAATGATCACAGTGATAGCATACCCATGAATCACCCAAGCATCAAGCTTCTTCGAGAAGCCAACTTTTCTAATGATTGTAATGTAATTGATGCGTAGTGCCTTGATTTACTCCACAAGTTGCAACATTTCAACAATTTTTTTTTTTAATGACTGGTCTACCTGATTAAGGTTCGTCCTTGACATCGAAGCTTTCGGATCAAACCACCATCCAAATTCCGTGGTTCACATAGCGTATTTTTATAGATATTTAACTCAAATGTTACCTGTTATGTCAAACATGTGTTCATTCGATTGTGCCGAATTTATCGGATATACTAAATTGATTGTTGAATGCTGTGCGATAACAAGACACCTATTTCTAGCTGAATGGTGATTTCTTTTTGGTTTTGTCCATAACAGGCCTTCTGTGGCTTAAGCTAGGATCACACGATTGTCGCAAATGCAGCAATGATACAATTTGTATTGTGCTTTATTGTCGTAAAATATCCAAATTATCGCAATTTATTCTATGAAAATAAATTTCAAAATTTAAACATTGGTACGTATTGTCAGCTTCGATTGTCTCACAATAACACAGTAAATATTGGTGCGTCTTTTATATTTTTGTTGCCGCATTATTACTTATTGGGCGGTCACACGGTTGCCTTACCAATAATTGAATCATTGCGGCAATCATGTGATACCAGCTTTAGTCTTTGTGACTTGAGACTGCATGAATGCATCCTACTAACATAACTTATAGTATGTTTAGAGGCAAGGAACTGCGATTGCTTTTTATATAATTTTTAAGCTTAACCCAAATTAAAACAAAACTTAATACAAAAAGCTTTGGTAAGCTTTTCTTAAAACATTTGCAGACCTTCAGAGACAAAAACTGTTTACTTTGTTTTAAGCTTGTCTTCTTAATGAATCCTTCTAAATTGAATTAAGACAAATTTCGCTAACATTTACTACTGTACCGACTGACATTTCCTCGATAACAAACGGTCACATAACAAGTTCACTAAATCCAAAACTATTACGATTTGTTTCACAAAGAAGTGAATTATTTAAAAATAAAATATTGTGTTGTAGGGGTGTAATGATATAGTCGAACTTGACTGGCTATAATTTTATAACTCGTTTTCATTAAGAATTTGAAAGTTAATGCTTATTATAGTTATTTAAGCTTTAAACCGCATGCTCATGATCTTTATTGTTATTGAGATACCCTACGGTAAAATATGAAAACAATATAAACTATAAAGCTTATTAAAAAGAAAATAATATTTTTGATTTACAATTGACTTCTCTAAGAATTTGATCTTAACAAATCCCTATACAAAAAATATAAAATATAAATCCAACATATTTTTAGGGATTTTGTCTTTGTTCTCATCCTTCGATTCATATATTTTTGTGATTTATTTTTGAGAAGGGTATAGAACAATCGTTCGAAACTGTAGGTATCTGTATATCCCATGATCGTTTTCAGTTGTATCCAGTATACAGTATCCACTTTTGTTATTTTCTTTTTTGTTTTAATCCTTGTGGCAATTTACACTTTAAATATTTTTCCGTTAATGCGAATGTGGTCTTATTATACGATTCTTTTTTGTGTATATTTGTTTAGCCGCTACCCATGTTGAATGCAACATTGTTGCCACAATAATTTAAATATTATCAAATTATAAATACAACAGCAACTACTTTTGCTTATTCTCCATACCATATAAAGAGAGTTAACTAACTCTTAAAGGCGACTTTAAATTTAATATTCACTCGTACTTCTTTGCTGTTGATATTCTTCTGGAATGTACATAGGGATAGAGATACTCGACTACATTTTATTGCTGGTTTTAAATTACTTGGTATTATATTTGTAAAAAAAAAAATCTTTTTTTTCCCTCTTCTGTTTTTCATAAATAAATTGTTGAGATCATTTTTCAGCGTTGGCTTAAACTTAAATTATTTTAACTTTTTTTTTAAAGCCAAGTCAAAAGGTTAATTTCATGGCGAGACTATTTTATACAATCAAGTTCAATGACATATATTTTAAAACATGAAATGGTAATTCATATTCATAAAAATTAGTTATGACAACACAGTAATGATGTTTATAATGAAGATATATAACTATAGTTTTGGTAATTTATGAAAAGTTAAAAAATAAAAGTTCATGACCTTTTTATTATATAAATTAAAATAATTATTTTAAATGCTACTAATTTTACTCGTGTGATATAATACTACACAATGGGTGATTTTCTTCGCGGCTACTTTGTCGCTGTAACAACTAAGTTAAGTTCGATTTTGTCAAGCGAATACTTAAAAGGCAAGATTTGAGGTTAGATTTTTGGTAAAGAAAGTCGTGGCCTGTATAAAATGTAATATTTATTTAAAAATAGTGAATTATCTAAAGAAATACACGGTATGATTGTTTTTTTTTTTTTTTTTTTTTTTTTTTTTAAAGAATAAAAAATTCTTAGAACACATGCCGCAAACATAAAGTATACGGTGGAGTGAACAACTGTATAAGGAGAGGCTTGCTCGATTCCATTTCGATGTTCAATATGCAACCAGCTCAGGTGCCAGTCGGTGAAGAAAGGAATGAAATTTTACAATAGGTGGAGCAATATAGGCACTCGTTCCTATTAGGAAATAGCACAAACTTTGAACATCAACGACATGTCAGTTTGGAATCAGTTTCGAAAAATCTGTCCACTAAAATTATTTATCTTTACCGGCGTTCGAATCCCCGTTGATCTTATAATTTTACAATAATCTTAATATAACACTAGCCACACTACAGGTGGCCAATTTTGTGGTTAAGAAGTAAATTGGCTGTCGAATGATGACTGTAGGATTGTAAAAACCTCCTTCTGAATAACGCCAGAGGTCTCCGTTAATCTAAAAAATGCCGAGAAATTGGCAAATTCGGAGAAATCAGCAACAAAATCGCCAATTATACAATATTTATTTATATTTTTACCATGTTCACACGACAAAATTCGCTCTCTTATTCATAATTTAACCCCTAATTATGAACTAAAATACATAAATCCCCACACAAAATTCGGATAGCAAACTACATGCCATTCAGTTTTAGTTACCCTGTTGAGTACTAAAAAAACCAATGTAATCTCTAATTTTTATCGGCTTTTTGTGATCGCCAGGTGTTGAGCATATACATTAAGTCATATAAGCTTAGAACACTTTTTAGCTCTAAATTAAAATGTTTTTATCACACATTTAACATTGCAAATATGTTAGACTGGCCGCTCTAAAATGTGCAAATAAAGTTAGTTAGTTAGTTAGTTCCGATGGGTAGCCAGACAACGGTCCAGCTCACTTGGGTCCAATATTGAGCCCACTGTGACACAGTAATCCAGAAAAAAATAACCTACTTGTCTGCATCCCGATTCGAACCGAACCAACCAGACGCTTACACAAGATAAGAGATCCTGCTGATATTCACATCAGCCAGATCCGACAAGGCACCCAGAGACGGACTGCCAAGGATTCCTAATATCCGAAAGACTTGAACACTGGCATAAAACAGTAGTCATTGAACGGCAGACCCAATCTCCTAGCGTGCGCATCAGCCACCCAGTGGCCAGTAATCACAGCCACAAGAATTCACAGCCTATGCCGTGGCATCCCCATAATAGACTCCGAGCGAGCCTGATCATATTGTGGCTAGGTTCACACTGATACAGAGCACTTGGGTTCATCATCCCACAGTAGATGTGCCCTGCCCAACATGTACCGCATGACCATAAGTCTGCAAGAGGAGAGCGGCATCCCAACTAAGTGGTCAATCTCCTCATTTCTGAGAAGAGAGCCCGACCCCGCAAGTTCGTCTGCCACGCAATCTCCAGGTCTGAATATCTCGCCATCTCGTTTAGAGATGCCCGGCATTCACACACCAGTCGCGATGTCGATTAGACACCGGAGAGCGCCCTGTTCGCAGCCTGACTGTCCGTACAGGTTCGAATATCACAATCATATACCCTGGAGTACATCAACCAGTCCGCTACCCTCTTTATCTCCGAGACCTCCACCTGTAAGATACTGCAGTGGCCCGGCAGTTTAAAGGATTCTCTCACCACGTATACAGGAATAAAAATACCGCCCCCAATCCCTTCTGAGGATTTTGATCCATTCGTATATACCTCAACAGAACCAGGTCTAATTACCGGCTCTGGTGAGATGTACACGGAGAACATTCCATCCGGTAAGGGTTGGATATGCAGTAATCTATCCTATCAGGGATCGTATCCAAATACCTAAAGATGGCCGCATGCTACTAGACCCTGTCCGACCATCTTCAACCTGATCGCAGACATACCTGCCATCTGCCTAGCCATCATGTCCACTCTGCAAATAAAACTAAGAAATAATTTTGTCTACTACCAAGGCTACGTTCGCACGAGACTTCAGATTACTTCGTTCTCTGTTTGTATTACTTAATTGGATTCTACCGTTCGCACGGCACCTTTCAACAGCTAGCATATGAAGTCAATGCAGAGAGCGTTCATTGTTTTGTTTGTTGTCTTTATTTCTTTTTTTTTTGTACTTGACAGCATACTTTAGGGAGGTCAATTTAAATCAATTTGCAATGTTAAATCTATAATTAAAGCATTTTGATTAAGAGCTAATAAGTATGCCAAACTATTTTGATCTAAATTTTATAAAAATTAGGGACGACTCTGATTTTGAAGTAATACAAAGGGTAATAGAAATATAATTACTTACAATTTGAGTGATTCTGCCTCAAAATTTATGAATGAAAGGGCGAATGACGAATAAACGCTTTCGTGCGAACATAGTATAAGAATGCCGTGTAAAAAAGGGTGACTTATGTAAGTAATTCAAACAGGGAACAATGCAATTCAAAGTTCGTGTGAAGATGCTATTAGTCGTGTTACCATATTTCGTTAACCGCGCCAAACGGTAAAATTAAACTGCTAGTTTTTACGATAAAACTAAATAATTTGATTTTATTGTTTCATAAAATCTGTTTAGAGCTACACTTCATTAAAAATATATAATAATAAAGATCTTTTATGTATTCTAATAGCTATTTTAAAGGCTGTCAGTATTTCTTGCTAAGGAAGTGTTTAAAAACTTAAAAAAGAAAAAAACTATTCAACAATTAAAAATTGTGGAAAACTTGTTTAAAGCTGTCAAAGAGTACTTGTGCGTTTCAACTTTGAATGAAAATATTTAAAACTTTTCAACACTTCAACATCTTAATACTCAAGTATCCAACAACAATAAAACATTTGAACTTTGTTAAGAAAGAGAATCTATAACATAAAAATAGAAAATCATACATAAGGAGTGAATGGTTTTTTTTCTTTTTCTTGAATAGAAACATATTTTGAAAGTCATTGTCGATCAGAGAGAGATATGAATGTAACGAGGAAAAGCCTACAATTTTAAAGGTGACTTGTAGATTTGTTTCTCATTGCATTGCCAGCTACTGCTTTTCAACAGTTTGTTACTCTTTTTGTTGTTCGCATAGAAACATTCTAATGATTGGCATCGCGAACATTTTTAACATACTGCTGTTCTTCGTTTCTTGCGACGTTACCTGATTTCCTCTTGTGTGTTGGAAATGTGACGCAAAAATTTTGCGATCAACAACTTGTGCAACGTCACCATCATGCAGCAGCATTAAAAAAGAAGTTAGAAAAGAAACAATTGAAATAGTTAAAAAGCATAAAACTGATTCAAAATGATATTTGCTCCCGCACTCAACATTAACATGAATGTAAAAAACATCAAACAACAGCAACAACAACATTGATGATGATAACAGCAACAGGCTTGTGTTATTGTTGTTTCTGATCTTTCGTTGCATCTTTAATTTAATGCTGCTACATAGCAAAAAAAAAGTAGTAAAAATGTTAAAATTGATCAAATCTAACTTTGTGATGATGTAAATTAAAAAGGTACTTTTTTATAATTTCGTCTCCATCGATTGAAAGTCTAAAAGTTATTTTTCTAACTCTTGGATTTAGTTTTAGGGATCGATTTTTACCAAATTTGACTTAAAAGGAGGTGTTTTAATAGCCTTATTCGTACTTGCTTGCCCAATCTAGATATTATTTTCTTCAATCTTTAAGTCGAAACAAGGTTGTGTTAGAAAAATTGCCGTTCATAGACGATTTTAATGTAAGGCCATCTGTTCCATTATGATATTCCCCGCCCAGTCCAAAAAACAGACACATTGTCCATCTACATTCACATGAAGTACCTCGCACAGCAACAGCCAGAATTCCTACGGAAGTGGTTCGTGATCACTACATGGTACTCTATAAAACACCACCTGTATCAGCGTAGGGTATAAATAGTTATGCAGCATGTGATGTACCAAAGTACACTTTATGCAACATTTGTTACTGTTCTTGTTTTCTATTTATTTTCCATTCATTTTCGCAAAGAAGTTGCAAAGATGTCATTAAAGTTGCAGCTTTCAACGTAAAAATATTGTTAACAGAGTTTAAAATCGTAAATTCAACGGAAATGCGTTACATTTGTTTGCAACAAATAAACAAACACTTCATTTTCAATAATGTTTGCTTAGATAAGCGCGTTCATAAGCCAAACAGAACTGTAAAAGAATACAAACATATGAAAAACTTAGAACTTTTCAGGAAGCTTTACATTTTCGTCACTGAAAAGCTTCTGTGGTTCATAGGTAAAAAAAACTTGAATAAATTGTTTTAGGTTGCGATTAAGTGAATTCTGAAGACACCAGATGATGCAAGGTCTACGCATTAAAGTCTTCCAACCAAGCGAAGTTAATTTTTGACGGGCTATTAAAAATATATGGTCTGGCATTGTTCTGATGGAGTACAACAGTATTTTTGTGGGCCAAATTTGATCGCTCTTTTTTGATTACTTTTTGTACTACCAATACCACCAAAACCTTTGGTATTAAAATTTCCATCTTCCCGGTTTTCACTCGCAGAACACTAAAAGTATACTTTAGCATTAGTTGGAATGGTTCTGTAGCTTTTTTTTTTTCATTTTTATATTTAAAGCGCTTTTTTTCACTCGATTTAAAATCCATATACATTTTTATACCACGAGCGATGAAATTAAGAACTGTATTCGCCTTTCAAAGACCTATTGCCGATATATGGGCAATAATATTTATAAAAAAAAAACCGCGTGCACTTTTTTATGACCAAGTATATAAAGTTGAGTACCAGGTGTATCACTGTATAGATGTGTGCCGCTGTGGTATGGTAGGTAAGACAGCCGCCTGCCAACCAGAAGGTCCTCGGTTCAATACCAGGCCAGACCATCTGAAAAAAGAAAAAAGTTTTTCGACAGCGGTATCACCTCATAACATTAGCTAGTAACTGGTTATGAGTATTGCTTACTATTGAAAACTTCTCTAAAAGCATTTGCCGTTCGGAGCCGGCGTTAAACTGCAGGTCCCTTTCAGTGAATCTAAAAATAGAGTCGAGTGCAGCTCATTCACTAAGAGAAGTTCCCGTGTTCCTTCATGGAGTGTTATGGGATAATTGATATAAATTTGACTGTCAGATGTACCGGTATGAAATAAGCGATATTTTTGTGAAAATAAAACACTAAATTTTAATGGGAAAGTAAAAAACATTTTATTTAAAGTCTTAGCCATTGCTGGCTACACATTTTTCGCATCTTTAAGGCAATTTGTGAATTCCACGCTAATAAAACTATTTGTCTTTTGAAGCAAATCAATTAGTCACCCATTTTCGTCTTCCTCCTAAGAATCGAAGTGCTGCTCAGCCAATGCGTGTTTCATCGATGAGAACAATTAGTAGTTGGAAGGAGCCAAGTCTGGTGAATACGGAGGTTGAAGTAGCAGCTACCAGTATCCTTATTGCAAAACTACTTTGCTTTGTCTTGTGACCCATTCTGATCGTTTTTCAATCAATGCATGGTTCAAATTGACCATTTGTTGTCGGTAGCGCTCTGGTTTTGTCATGGTTTCAACCAGTTTTAGGAGCTCGTGGTACACCACACCTTTCTGGTACCACCAGACACACAGCATTGTCTTCCTGCCGGATCAATCTGGTTTTGCAGGTTGTGCCGGACTAACCCAGGAGTTTTTCAGCTTAAATCATGATCTGCAGCATTTTTCTTCAAATGAAAACAAAAAATTAACGCTTTTCGCAAATCATCATTTTCTGGTACAAAATTCGCCATCTTTAAAACGATGACAAAATATGGTGTTGTTTGCTCACTTATTTGATGTATACTAAATATGTTTGACAGATGTCATTGCCAACGCAAAAAAATAATAAGGCTCGTACACAACAAATATTCCCTCTGGAGACATATGTATCTTGTTTAGGCAGATCTGACGGTTATTATTCGTCCGGTTTTAACCGGTTGTTTGGTTTTGTCCAATACGGTTTTTTCAAAATCTTCATTTTTCGAATACCGAATAAACCGGTTAATTTAACACAAATAACCGGTTAATTTAAATAACTATAATTTTTATACGTTTGTATAAATGTAGTTACTTTTTGTATATATGATTTTTGTATTTTTTGTATATACGATCGAAAAAGATATGCACTCTTGAGCAAAAATAATCTTTTCTCATCTTCTGTAAATAAATATTGATTTTTATGTATGGAGAATGATCAACTACACTCATTGAAAGCAACGCACAAACGCCGGCAAATATATTAGTCAGTAAAGTTTTTCACAGCGTAAATACACATAACCAGTCGCCAGCAATGTTGTGAGGTGATATCGCTGTTGAAAATTGTCAGACGGTGTGGCCTGGAATTTAACCAACGACTTCTTGGTTGGAAAGTGAGTTCTTACCCAACATACCACACTGACACACACACTATTAAATAGCTCGCGTATAAATTTACATACAGTGCTGCTCGAAATCGAAGCAAACTTTCTTGTCGAGGCGATTAAGGACTCGTATATTACTAATAGATTTTTATTCAAAGTAAAACATTTAATTTTTGTTATCATAGGCACCTAAATTATAATTATAAAACAAACCTTTAAATCCATTCTCTACCAAGTAATACAACAAAAACGAAATTAGTCCCTTGTGTAATAAACTTTGCTTTTTATGGCCTCCACACACCGATTTGGCATAGTTTTTATGAGATTTGTTAGAATTATTGTTAGTATTGATTGCCACTTTAATTTTAAGCTCTCCATCAGCTTCTGCTGGTATATCGGCATTTACTTAACCTCTATATAATCTAGACCTTGCCGCTTATGATAACCATTTATTTCGATCGATGCAGAACGCTCAAACTGATTGTTCTTTTCTTTTTGCAATATCGGCTTGAATCTTTCTGTAGATCGGGTCGTTAGGTAGATTCTCATAAGAGACGCTGATCAATAGCACTTTATTAAAAATACACATTGGATTAGTCACTTCGCTCTTAATCATAATGTAAAATATAATCAGTAAACAAATCGATTTACTTGTAAGTCTTTAAAGTACTGACCAGAATATTATTATGAATACTAATGCGAAAGAAAGTTTTTCAAGTTCAAGTCACAGATCGTGTGATATAACACCTTTAGACTGTTTTTTGTGGAGCTATTTTAAGGCTCATGTCTGTTCGTGAGATACCGGCCGATATGTTGGAGAGAGTATGAGGCGTAGCCGCAATCAACATATACATGAAATCATCTTTAAACGTTGAATTATATAGATCGTTCTTTCGACTCAAATAAAGATTTCATTCAAATCCGAAAGCTCTTAAAAAATCACCCGATACATAAATTCTTAAATCGAATTTTTTATAACAAATATACAACTAAAATAAACAAAATCTACCCTCGTTTTTTAATATTATACCCAATTATACCCACCCGAGTTTTATTAGGTTACCCAGTGAGTAGCCAACCCTAATAAAAACACACACTCATTTTTATGTACGTACACACACATATAAAATTTTATTCTCTTTCAAAAAGTAAAATACGAAAAATATATGGTAGTATACACATAATTCTCTTTTGACACGAATCAATTCTACACGAATTTTTTCTACACGAATCTTTTCTACACGAATTTAAAATAACACGATTTAACACGATTTTTTTTTTTAATTACACGATTTTCTGTATTCTATAGTATATATGTACAAATATATTCATAGATATGTATGTATACAGTAGAGTAAATACGTAAAGAATTTTTAGTCTGATTTTGAGGGTTGAAAAGAAAGGACGCTTTTAGTTGTTGTGATATTTAAAGAGTTATAAGTACAATAAAATTCGTGCCTGTTTAGATTTTTTCATTAACTGAGTAACATGTAAGTTTTAAATAATTTTCAAATCTGCATTATTAATACGAACGATATTTTGCTAGCGTTAACATAATGTCACATAATTCGCCTATAGTAAAAGCGAAGAGGAAGAGTATCACGTTAGAAACAAAAATTAAAATTTTAGATCTACTTGCAGCGGGAAAAGGTTCAACGGCTGTAGGAAAGCAATTTGGTTTTCATGAAGCTACCATAAGAACAATCAAGAAAAATGAAACTGCGATCAGAAACTCGGTATGTTCTGGAATCAATATAAGTGCGAAATCAACGTCATATATAAGAGATATTGCCAAGGACAAGATGGAAAGAGCTTTAGTAAAGTGGATTGAAGATAAATCACAAAAAAGTATAAAACTAGACGCAATTGATATCAAGCGAAATGCATTAAGAATGTATAAAAGTATTAAAGAAGTTGAGCCGAGCACTTCATCTCAGTCTAAACAACCTGAATTTGCTGCAAGTACAGGTTGGTTGAGAAATTTTTTAAAACGATATAATATAAAAAATAAATCAGGTAATCTATCACATGCCGACATAGAGAAATTAGATAAAAGCTTGAGCGAAAGTGAAATTATAGACCTCTGTCCTGAGGCTTATCATCACATAAGACACTGCGATAATAACGAAATAGATCCTCTAGTTTTAAACGCAACCCTAATTAAAGAAGGCCTTGATATTGCATGGAAATTGGGTAATCATTTTGAGCAACATGATCCTGATAAGGAACGATCTGCAAAATTTCAACGTGAACTCAGATCGTTAATGGCATCTTACAGGAAACTCTATAACGATTTATCACGAAATGAAAGACAATCTTCAATTACAGAATTATCAACACAAGAGTATAGATTTGATGAACAAAATAATTCTAGTGAAATCAGTGATATTGTAGACTTACTGTCAGATAGCGACGATGAATAAATTATTGTTAAGTTTGTACTATTTTTACTTTTTTTGTATAATTGAATTTCAGATGCTTATTGTTTTCTTTACAAAGTCATTATTTTTTTAAATAAATATATACATACATACTTATTATATTGTTACGAAAATAAAAATGCCTCAGGGACTGTATTTTGGGATTTTTGTCTATTGGTTTGTGTCAAGGTTGATAATGTGTTACCACGGTATTGCCATACTGATTTGTATATTTGACGGCATTGCCAATTCGACCATCTTTAGGTAACACAAGCTTACATGTTTAAACTTAACGGATATAAAATAGAGTATGTGACATTTCCGGAACTTTCCAAACTGTAGGCAATTAGTTATACAAGGAGGCTGCTTTGCCTACGTCCATATAGTTATCGTTTTGCAGTCATAAGTAAAGTCGTATTTAGGCGTAAATAAAAGAGTTTTATAAACGAATATTAAGTACTAGATAAATAAGTTGCTGTATTAAGATAGATAGTATAAAGTGAGGAAATAAAAACTGTAAAACAACAACAAGGTGGTGTTTATTTTATGTTGCGACCTTTAAAAAATTCAAACGTTTTAAAAAAGGTTAAAACGTAACAATATGTATTTAATAAATTTAAATGTGTAAATCTAACAAGAATGTTTTTAATATCGTTATACTTATTCTCCTTTTACACGATTTTATTGATAACGTATCTATCGTGTAAAATGATAATTAGGTATACTTATACCCTAAAGACAAAAAAAGGAAAAGTAAGAACGACAGCGGTGATCGCAAAGAACATTTTCGCGCCTAAGTACTGCGACACACGAAGTTTAGATTGTTTGAGTAGCGAATAGCATGAACGCCTCTATAGTTGCGCCGATTCCGGAAAGCTTTCAAGCATGAAAGCATGTCTGATTGAACCAAGATTTATTTCGTGATTTAATCGAAATCTGTTTGAATGAAATAAACGACAATTTCTGCCATGGCATGGAAGTTTGAGTCGAGGAAACCAAGAAATGGCCAAAGAAATCGTTGAATTCAACCCAATGTGCATATCCGTAAATCAAATTTAAGCGCATCGTAGTTGTAGGTAAGACGTCATGAAGAGCGGAGAACGACAAAGAGACAGAAATATTGGGTACAAAAGTTAATAATGTTGATTTGGACAACATATGGCATAACTATCACATATGGTTTGTGTCAATAATTACAAATATGGTATTTTGGAGGGTAAACATCTGTCATTATAACTCAGTATTCGATAGACGCCAAAGTCTAAACATACATTTTTTCAATCGCTATAATAATGTCGAATTTTGTGTCTAAAAAAGATATTTTGCGGTGAAGTCTGATAACCTTCTTTCATTTGTAGAAAACAGCTGCTGATAGTTATCGATTAGAGGTAGAAACTTACGTTTAACTTGCGCAACTCGAAAAACTTGTGAACGATGGTTTGTGCGATTCAAAAGTGGTGATTTCGTCACAGAAGAAGAAATTGGAAGCATTACTCGACGAAGATTGTTGTCCAACTTACATTATCTTTGGAAGTCACACAACAAGCCATTTTGCTACGTTTCATTCAAAAGCAAGGAAATTGGATCCTATATGAATCGAAGAGATGTTAAAACGCGATTTTGCATGTGTGAAATGATGCTTGAACGCTACTAAAAAAAAAATGATTTTTGCATCGTATTGTTACTGGTGATAAAAAATGGATACATTATGATACCCCCAAGCGTAAAAAGTCAAATGTAAAGCCCGGTCAACCAGCTAAATCAACACCGAACCAGAATATCCATGACGCCAAGGTAATGCTCTGTATTTGGTGGAATCAGAAGCATGTTTTGTATATTGAAATCAGGTCAGACGGTCATAGGGGACCTGTACCGAACGGTATTGATTCGTTTGAAGAGAGCAATCAACGAAAAACGACCAAAATATTCGACCAGACACGAGGCCATAATTTTTCATCATGACAACGCTCGACCACATGTTGCAAGACTAATTGGAAAACAGTGGATGGGAAGTTTTGGCTCACCCGCCTTATAGCCAAGACCTTGCCCCTTTTGACTACTATTCCCTTACTGGAATACACCTCACTTCAGAACAGGGTATCAGAAATTGGCTTGATTAATTCTTTTGGCGCGGAATCCATGTGCTACCAGAAAGATTAGAAAAATTGGTGGCGAACGATGGACAATATTATTACTTGATAATGATGTATTTTTCAAGCAAAAAAATCGACATTATTAACTTGTATACCCAATAGTATCATGATCGGAATAACCAGGTGGTTCAAGGAGCTTTACTGCATACTTTTCAGAGTATGAGGTGAGAGTTTGAGGCTGTTATTTTGGTTCATTCACTAGTCGATGCTTGAGCGGAGTAATTTGTCTACCACCATCAAAAGTATAAAAGGCGAAAGAATACATCCCTGCCAAACACCTGCCACAATAACAATTAATTCTGAGAATTCGCCATAATACAGTAGTCTTTCTGCACTGGAACCACAGCTTTTTTGAATAAAAATGTTAACTTGGAAATCTATTGCAAGTAAAGATTGGTTACGATCAAGCTGAAATTTAGAAATTAAACCGAAATAGGGGATTTTTTTCAAAATCGTATGATGTTGCACTTAAGCGATGGTAGCAAATAGTCGCTCTTGACTGATTTGAAAATTTCCCCACTTATTAAAGTTGTTATTATTTTTATTTTCTTGTTTTGATTTCTTTTTTTTTTTTTCTTTGTTGTTTATCAATTCTAAGTTATCTTTTTTCGTTTGCGTAGCAAGTGACAACATTTTACTTGCAACAGGTGGAATTCTACTTACTAATATGATTCTCTACGTTTTTTCCCCTCTTTATTTTTTCATTGTGTTTATATTGTGGTTGGATATACTAAGAGCAGATTGTATTTATTGTTGTTGTTGTTGTGAAATACCCTACACAATATAGTCAAAAAAAGCAGGTGGTTTTTCGATCAATGTTTTGATTTTAAGCAACGAAAATTATTGATTAGAAAGTTGAAAACGTTGAGCTGGAAATATTTTTCCGCATACTTAAGCAAATTCGAAATGATTTATAATTGAAATAAAAATCTTATCAATAAGGTTAAATGTGTTGGAGAAAACTTAAATTGCAAATTTATTTGTGATTTTTTTTTTTTAAGAATTAAAAATAATATCAAAAAACAGCTGGTTTCTTATACACTGTAGAGTATTTGTTGTTCCTACTAAATCATCATTAATTTTACATATAATCAGAAACCTTTTTTGCTTTTATCCAATTGTGGGAACACTTTAAAGCTTATGTATGCCAAAATGTAACAAGATTGTTAGCAACGTTAGCAGGCTGACAAGTAGTTTTTCAATTGACAACTACATTTTGCTTACACAGTATGTTTCTACTTTATTTCATTATTTATTTTTTTATCTTTTAAGTCATTACAATGACTTTCAAATATGTTCGTTGGTTTTTTTCTCTCTTAATTTTTAATTTGTTTGCTTGCCAACCAGCCAGGTAGGTTGCCGGTATCAGCTAGAAGAAGTTGAAGATTAAATGCAAAAAAAGAAAAAAATAGCTTTTTGATTATTATACAGATTTATATTGCGGAAATGTGTTGTTATTTAAAAGCTATTGTATATTAAAAGAAAATTTATGATTTTATAGAAATTATTTCTTTTTTTTTTCTTTTTCTCTAATTTAAAGTTAACGGAAATGTGGGGGCTTGATGAAGTTTATATGCGCAGATTGTTAGTTAGTTACTAAGCAAAAATCATGCGATTCATTTAGCATACAGGTGCTGCTAATATAAAAAGCCTGCTTATGAAAATGTTGATTTTATAAACATTAAATCAAAAATAATGGTTCTTTCTTCTCTGACAAAAAGTGTGGCATTTTAAACCCTTTGCACTTTTCATGTTCTTCAAAAGAAAATGCAATATTAGGAAAAAAAAGTGTTGCATATTTTGCCCTTAATAAAAACATTTTGCCCAGAAAATTAGCTATCTTTTATATAAAGAACTGACAACACACTTGTATTTGTAAATAAAATTATTAATAAATTGTTAGAGTCATCATTAGAGACAAGAAAATCGGCAACATTTTTATAGGGATATGTTGTCTTTTTTAAAGGCGACATTTTTTTAAAATAAAAGTAAGACTTAAACAAAAATTGCAGGATTTTGGTCGGTGTCAGTAAGTATAATTCCCTGCCTATTTTTAAAATGTATTATATGTAGCTGCACATATTCCAAGTACGTTCTCTGATCACACACATCGTCACTTCTGGTCACAGAATCTTCACATCGGACTTTAAACGATCGCCATCCTGTACAAACGTCCATTGAGTCTTCAATGCCGAGTCAAAAAGCCGGTCCTTAGATACCCTGATACAAGATTCAAAACTCTTCCTATTGTAGTTGCCTAGGAAAAATTAGGACTGTATCAATCCCTCATCCTCCTTTTTCGTTGATCATGCCATTCCAGACTCTTCTTCCTATTCCATAGAAAGTTCTGACCCCATCAGTGGCGTTGAAGCTTTCTTTCTAGCAAGTTCATCCGCCTGTTTATTCCCTGAATTCCTACATGTCCCTATTCTCCTTATTTAACTGGTTTAGCTTACCCAGATAGTGTCATACTAAATAATTTCGAGTCGACGTCATAGAAGTTCAGTGCTCGGGTAGCGGCCCGACTGTCAGATAGAATGGATATGTCCTGTCCTTTATACAGTCTATCCAAGTTGGATTGCACACATCTTTCGATGGCGTAAACTTCCGCATGAAAAATACCTCCAAGTTTTCCCATTGGTTTCGAATATTTCTGCTCCTGTACCACTGCCGTTGTTAGACCTATCCGTGTAAAACAAATTGGTACGTTCCCTAAAGGAGTATATTAACCCCAAACTGCTCCATTCAGTCTTATGAATCAGTCCCGTTGCAAAGTATTTCTCAAAATCATAGAGTTTGACGGTTCTGTCCAAGGGAAAGTCAAGAAGAAAGCTGTCAGCCACTCGATCTGTCTGGTAACAATGCTCACTGAAGAATCTTGTGTTCGATCTGTCTTCCATTAACCTTACCTTAGTCTTCATGGCTCTGGTCTTTGCTACCATATGAAACGGACGTAAGTCCAACACAGTAGGATAGGTGCTCATTGCCCCGAATATGCTAACGCATACCAGTTTCTGTATCTTGCCCAATTTCACTTGAGTTTTTCTCAAGTTGCTCTTAAATTTAAAAATTTTAATTGTACTTTCTGAAATTTGAACCTGGACTGTTAACCAGCTTTTTTCTCTTTAAATAGCAAAACAACTTCTCAATAAAGTTGTTTTTAAGGGCAAAAGCCGAACCTTATGCAATTAATATTTAGGATCGTTGTTCTAATAAAATTAAAATTTTGGATCATTATCTCCTATGAATCAGAATTTCTGAGCGTAGCTTGTCAAAAGTTTAAATATTTCTGTGCATTCAGAGATGATTCACAAAATCTAGGTACGTAACACTTTTACTCGAGTTGTGTTTAACAGTTGGGTTGATGTTTAAGTTAAGAGTTAAGCTATACTCTGGTGGAAGCATTCTTAATATAAGTGTTGTTTTTTTTAAGTTTATACGCTTCTAATTAGTTTGGTGCCTTTAAAACTATGTAAATCGCAGGGCTATGGAGCCGACTAGCAACAAATCTTATCAATGGTGTCTCGCGTGTCTTTTAGAATAGAATAGGTCGAGGCCACGCGAAAAGCGGCAGAGCGGCGAGTATGAGCGGCAAGTGGCTTATTTCTGAGCGGGTAGTTGTTAAAAACCAATTGTCAAGAGACGTTTGTTTAATGTTATTACGCGAAAATCGTATTTATATTTAAAAGGAGTTAAAGTGTTTAAGAAAAAAAATAAGATTTGGTGTTCATACTATAAATCACACAAGGCGACATTCTGGCGAATTTAACCATTTTTATACAAATCTACGCAAATTTCCAGACAGATTTTGGCAATACTGTCGTATGTTTGTGAAATAATTTGTTTTTCTGTTGCCAGATTGATAAAACAAAGAAAAGCTATTTCTGCAGAGCAAAGGCTTGTTTTAAATTTCAGGTAAATTTATTGTTTATTTATTTACTGGGGCTTGGATTTCTCCTCGAATTTCGAATTTTTCAAGTTTATAAAATTTTTCCATAAATGGTAATAAACTTTTAAAAAACAGCAATTCGGAATTTTTAAGTATTTCTATCCTTTCTTTTTCCAATTAAAGAAATTTTGCATCCACATTCCGTGTCGCACTCTTCCGTTTTTTCTTAGTTAACTGGAGTGAAACAATCATTAGAAGTATTGCTAGTGTTGCGCATACTACTAATCAATGTTAGTTCTACAGTACTGCTGCAGATAGGCGTATTGTTTACCAAATTTATAATAATGAAACACAAATTTCACCAACTTCGCTCTGTAACTTTTCGATTATATTTTTGTTTTTATTTTTGTTTTTTTGTTTTTTGCCATGTTTATTCTTGTCGCTCAGAAAACAACTAAAAATTAGAACAAGCTTTATTCCTGAGCGGCTTAGTCGCTCAGATATGCCGCTCATTGTATGGCCACTTCAGTAGTATTTTATATGCTTTAATTTTTTACCGCTCGGCCTCGGCCTTAGTAAGTTTTTACTTGTGCAATGCCACGTAACTGAGCAACTTAGTCAACTGATCAAATCTGCTTGTGATCAGATCAAAAGTGGTGCAGAAGCGCTTTGCTCAGCTACGTGGCATCGGTCTGGTATAAACATGCTAGTCGTACAGTTTAAACATTTTATTAAATCACGAGCAGAATGTAACCGTTTCTTAGCATTGCTTAAGAACTAAGTTTACTTCTTGGCTTGATCTCATAACCATTAATTCTTTTTTATTAACATCAATGCATACTCGTACATACTATTTTATTCTTTAAAACAACAGCTGCTGACTTGTGTTTTTTTCAATTTTTTTTTTTTTTTTTTAGTTGTGGAAACAGCATTTCCTTTTACTAAATTGAACCTTTTTATCCCGTCCAAATCGTTTATTTTCACATCAATAGCATTTATTTATACAGATATTATGCTTTTTATATATACTTACATATATAAAAAGTATAAAAACATATATAAATATATTAAGAAGAGAGAACGTTTACTATTTGAGTAACATTCTATTTTATTAAGCAATTCTTCTATTTTAACTTTTTCCTTTTCATTATTATTATTATACAAGTGCATTTAGTATATATTTGTTGCATGCAACATCAACATCAACAAATCGTATCATATATTTTAATATTATTATACTGCAAGAGTGTATTGTACTCGTATTATTCTATAGTCGTTTGATATGATTTTTTCTTTCCTTTCCTTTCCTTTTTTTTGTTGTGCTTTTCAATATTTCCTTTCATAATACTTTTCCGTTTCTTAGTCTGATATTTATTTGTTTTTTTTTTTCTTCTTATTTTTCGTTACAGGCCAAAAGCACTTTGGCTAGAACACCTGCTCGCCACAATGATGCTCTCTTCAGCCCAGCCAGTTATTCGCCAATGTAAGTATTTTTTATATACGAATTGCCTGTCGATCTTTAAAAACATTTGTTAATGGTTAAATATACACTTAAATAATAAATAATATTTTATTGTCCGAATGTACCCTACACTTGGTGTTTTATATACTTCCTGAAAATAGTTACTGTTTATGAATATCTATATATTAATACGTACCTCAATAAAAACGATTTTAAAGAAAAACTTTACATATCTAATGGAAAATGCTTTTACATTTGAGAATATAATGACGTAGACCTCTAAACAAACCATAAAATGTCCCACTAAGTATACGCTCATTGCGCTTAAGCACTTAAAAGACATATGACAACACAGATAATTATACGTACGAAGTAAAAAGATACTCCATTTTTTTAAGTTTTACGAAAGAATTTCTATATTGATCTGGTCCATGGCGAATTAAGAATCATCTTGTCATCGGTGAAAAAAAATATACGTTTAACCGAAAATAATTCGAAAATTGAAGGATATTTGTATTAAAATTCGAGGACAAATAATTAATTTAAGAAAAGCTAGGAATTTATTAAATGCAAACGCTAAATTTGTTGATAGTGCCAAGTCCACAGTCCAAACAGTTCTTAAAAATATTTCTGAGTCGAAATCTTTAGCAAGCAACATTCAAAACTGGTCGTTCACTTAAAATTTTTCGTAGTGTTGCCCGATACGTAAAAAGTGTTGTGGATAAAACATCTACATTGGAAAATTACCACAATATTAATGTGATCGGAAACTGTTCTTAGTGTTTTGAGAAAAAAACGAAGTCCATAGTCCATAATAGAGTACCCAGAATGAAACCTTTTATAAACAAACTCAATAAAAGAAAACGACTGGAGTTTATACTGCAGTTTACGAACAAAAAACCAAATTTCTGGGATAATGTGATATTGTGTTATGAGATCAAGTTTAACTTACCAGGTTGTGACAGCAGGCAAATGTTAAGTATGTTTAAGATCAAAATAATTTTAAGGGGTACTGTGCATATTTATAATGTACTAGAGTATCCATCCCTTCCGACGTTACTGGGAGCCTTTGTGTTCTGTACCTGTAAAATGTATTCCTCAAAAGAAAAATTTAAAAGAATGCATTAAAACTAATGATTTGTATTGTGTACCCAGCTATTTAGACCAAGTTCTGAAACTGTCATCCTAATCGTTCTCTAGATAAACAAAAATCAATATTTAAGATGTATGACCACCAAGTAACTTAGACCAAATTCAGAAACTTTCACTATTACTGTTCCAAAGATATAGAAAAATTATTATTTACTTTCAATGGAAGGTGGCACGCCCACTTATTCCATTTCGCCCATCATCAGTTAAAATGATGATATAGATTGACCACCAAGTAATTTAGACCGAATTCAGAATCTTTCATTATTACTTTTCCAAAGATATACAAAAATCAATATTTTCTTTGTAAGCTAGGTACCATACCCACTTATCCAGTTCCGCCCACTTTTTAACTGATAATTAGTATTGACCACAAAGTTATTTGAGGAAAATTTTGAGAAAAATTTGAAAGATATAGACATATAAATGAAAATTTTATGTGAGCGTGGCACCGCCTAGTTGAACAAAAACCATCATTGAAAATACACTTTTCCAGCGCATGTATTTGTTTGTAAATTGGTTTAGTGGCTCTCGAGCTATAAAATGACGACATAGGACAACTTATTTTTGTATTTTACTAGAGTAACCCCTTCCGTGATGCTAGGAGCCTGCCTGTACTTGCTTTTTGACTGATGTGGATAGATAACGAAGTTTTAACTGCTACCGTTCTCCACACGAAGTTATTTAGAAACTTCAACCCTAAACATTCTCAAGATATATAAATATCAATATCGACTTTTTATGGAGTACCATGCCCACTTACCCAATTCCGCCCACTTTTTAACTGATGACTTTTTTATCTAATAAATAATTTAGAACAAATTCAGAACCTTTCATTCGAACCGTTCCCAGGATAAATAAAAATCAGTATTACCGAATGTCATTGTACACATAAGACATGATTTGGTAACTCTTCAAGTGACAATAAAAAATGATAATGTGGAAAATGGAGGGCATTTTGTTGATATTTCTATGGATATATATAGGAAAATCTAAATGCCATAACAACTGAGCCGATTTCGTGCAGACTTCATATAAACCATCTACCGACCATCCCCAACGTACCCTTAAATTTTTTATGAAATTGGTCGACCCGTTTCCGTAGTCAGTGGTGACATCAAAGTGTACACTTATTTTTATATACATAATATATAGATTACATAGGGAATCACATTAAAAACTCGCAAAACAATAGACCTACAAAAACCGAATATAAATAAAAACCTTGGTATTGACTTGGTATCGGTTGGCACATTTCAGAGAACATCAATTACAATGCATTTTATAGTCCTCTTTTATAAATATAGAAGACGTAGTATACTATGCTTTGGGTTTATATATGATATTCTTGCTTTTCTCAAAAAATATTTCATTAGTAGACGTTGATTAAAAGATTTCGAAAAAATGGCCTACAGTTAGCAGTATATTAAATCATAAATTTACAATTGATCATAAAAACATACATACATATATAATCGTATGCGCATGCTAAAAAAAAAATTATGTTTATTGAACAAAAGCAGACCTTTGAAGTAATTTATTTGCAAAAAGCAATAATTTTTTTACAATTATTTTATTATTATTTCACTCCATTTGAATATAATAATCAGGATACCTTACTTACTTAAAAAGCATCAAACTGGGAATTAAAGTGAATGCAAAAAAGTGAATGTACTTTAAACAAATTATAGCCGGTTTATGTTAGATTTCACGCCGCTAATCCACTTTGGTCCAATAAAACAGTGGTCCTGTTGCGATTACTAAAAAAAGAGAACAGTAGAAGGCAAAAACCCAATTGAAAGATAAATAGGCAGTCAATAAGGATGTATGGGAGGAACATTAAAAAAAACAGGAGGAGGGAAGTGTGCTGTATGTCAAAAGATGAGGTAAAGATAATTATTAGTAGAACCAGACTAAGACGGTCCTAATAAAGAAGTTTAGATCTGCACAGAAAACTATGATCGAAAACTATAAAGGCAATATTTCATTAGTGCATTCCGTCACTCCTCTAGGGAGCATATTGCTTTGTTTCAGTTTCATTAATCAATTTGAGTTTCAAGCTAAGAAGATGATCATTCCACTGTATTTAATTGTGTAGTGGTGAATATCCTTGCTAATTGATAATGATCTTGAATTATTTTTTCCCATTAGGTGGCCAGAGATAAGGCTGGAAGGTCAGGGGAGTTGTCTGGAGGGAAGTTGAAGCATGTTTATTAAACACTCGAATCATATCCTATGCTGGGGCTCGAACCTGTGTTGTTATGCCACTACACCAGGCATTCCCTAGTGCATGATAGTGATAAAATAAGTGAAAGGTTGCTTCCTTCTCCTTTTCCCTATACCCGCGACATGAGGTTCAAACCTACGAAAAGTCATAACTTTTGTCAGGATATCAAATGAACACTTTCTGAAAATTATTTAATTCTTAACTTATCCATACTTGACCAGAAAGTCTTTTTCAATAAACAGATAGACTCTGTAAACCAACTGCGTTGCGACAATTGTATAAACCCAACTTTATTAGTTCTAAAGTTACCCATAAACGATCAGAAATTTCCTATCGATTCACAGGTAGACTCAATATCCTACTTACATTAAGGCAAACGCATGTTTTTCAGGAATCACGTTTTACTGCCCCTATGTACTCGCACTTAGATTAACATGGCCAGTTTTGCGACCTAAAAAGCTCAGTTGTGCCAAAAACTCCGGTGTCAGACACGCTGAACCACTAGCGGCAATGAGTGGTAATTACGCAGAAGAAAGCCCATTCAATCTTTTGTCGAGTCAATATCCAGTAGAAATCCCTAACTTCACATATGAAAACCACAATATCCCCAATGGATAGCCGACAAACTACTTCAGGCCCAATAAAGAGTTTATCAACCGCTTTGCCTGCCTAAGACCAGGGCATCGTAACCATAATGACGATTGCAATCCATGTTTCCACTCATCGATCTTCGTCCTCGCCGTGGACCAGTTAATACCACAGTACACATCTCGTCTCACAAGACTAGAGTTCAAGACTCGCTTTGCTAGTTCGTCAGCTATCTCTTTCCCATAACACCTGTGTGTTCAGGGACTCAACAAAGTTTAAACTTGTTCAGTGCCGCTTGTCTACCAGCATATATATTTACGGAAGCGTCAAAGATTCCACGCTCTATATTAATCAGCGTACAGATGGAAATTGTCTGGATTTCCGCCTGTAAAATGTGCCATATGCCCATGGGTTCCCAGACTTTAGTATTGGGTCTGAAATCCTCGTGCCCACATCACCATCCATTTTAGATTCATATGTATACCACTGTAAACAGTTAGGGTCGATACTCCCCACGATCAGGATTAAACTCCCGATACCAACTTCAATCCTACCCATCAGTAGTCCACGGTCCAACCTGTGATTCTCAGATGAGGTTAAATATTTTTTACTTTCGAGATAAAAAAGCGTTTATTTTACAACTTACACGCAGAGGGTAGGAATGAATAAATTAATTATTTTAATTTAAATAGAAATTTAACAGCATATCTGCTGAAAAAAGGCCTATTTACGTAAAACCTAGCTCGCATAAATTACATATATATTTCTTAATGACTCTGACTTAACAGCTGAAAATTCGGTCTATATGTGAGCCCAGGCATCAAATAAAAGCACCAAATTTAGTACAAAAACTTCTCTCCATTGTTGCGAATCTATTGCAGAACAATAAATTATTTCTTATATCGTAACTATAAAATATTTACCATGAAACTTGAAAAAAAAATTCAAATCTTTGCGGACCAAAACCAATTGGCTAACCGTGTCACCTTTCAAAAAGATTTCTACAATTTCTACAAAACAAATATATTGAAATCAAATATTTATTTTTGTTCCTTTCCTTTGCCCATTTTTCTGGTATTTCCAGAAAATAATAAAATATGCCAAGAAAATAATAAGGCTAGTACATGTTTAAACTCCTTTAAAAACTGCCTAAATTATGAAAAATGAAGCAGTAAATATTTATTATTATTTTCTTAATATTTCGTTATTCTTTCAATGAAATATTGTTCCCATAAATAGAATCTTAAAAAAATTTTCTTCTGTATTAAGATAGAAAGAAACGTACCGAACGAACAATGGCAATTTAAAAATCAATTTTTCTGCTAAACAATAGTCAATTACTTTTTATAAATCCGTAAATTATTTAAAACTTTGAAATTTATTTACACAATTATAAAGTAACTGAATAAATAGTAAATTTTTTTACTGAGGCTATAGTTTAATATAAAATAAAAAACTCCTAGAAACACTTGTCTACAAAAAACTAAATATTTTTAGACATTTAAATAAAATTATGAAATATAAAGATTTTTATGCGCTGTATTTCGGGCTAAATTTTTTTTTTATGGGCGTGGCAAGTTTATAGCGCAAAATATGGAGGTTATATCAGCTTATTTCATCATTACTTGAAAACGACTTGATAGATTTGAATGCAAGTACCAGCAGATGTTTAGGAATAAAATTTCCTATAAATCACCTGAATACATGACTTGTTTAAAAAAGAAAAACTTTAGCGCAAAATTTGAGCAATTTTTTATTTCCAAAACGTCATAAAAACTTTTTCAAAATGAAAATTTGACATTTAAATAAAGGGTTATAAAGTTGCGAATTATCCCTCCAACAAAATATGTTTCTCCACATTTGATATCAATGCAATGATTTCACTGTTCTACAGCAAAAAAAGCCGTTAATAAAACTCGATGGAATATAATGATTTTGATGCGCTGAATTTAAATCAGTTTTCAGTTTTTTAAACCAGACTCAAATTTTTATTAATGGGCGTGATGAGTAGTTATATCAATATATTGTTACGAAAATTAAAATGCTGAAAACAGAATTCACCACATAGGGACTTATTATGAGCTTTTAGCTGTAAGATTTATTAGCTTGTCTTAAGGCCTAATAACTGCCGAAAATTATCTATACTAATTAAGAGTGCTACCATCCACAAGTCTAACGGAGTTGCCAGTTCGATTCCTTTTTGAGTTTTTAAAGTTAGTTTACACCATTTGAATTAACGTAGATAAATCGAAGATTCGTGTATGTACTAGAACATTCGAACTAATGATGAAATACTATAAGAAGATGGCGCATTGCGGTTAGTTTGTTAGTGGTCATTTGGCTGGTAATAAGTAAAGTTGCGTTCAGGCGCAATTAAAAGGGGATGTACAAGCGAATTTGCTGTATTAAGACATAGTGTATAAAAGTTATAGTAGAATTAATAAAAAACGTAAAAACAACAACAGAGTAGAGTTTTATTTTATTTTAGTGCAATATAAACAAACTCCAACGTTTTAAAAGGGTTAAAGCATATCAATATTTTATCATAACTTGAAAACGACTAAACTGATGTTAATGCAAGTACCAGCAGATGTTTAGGAATAAAATTTCCTATAAGTCACTGAATAGCATTTTTTTGTATTTTCAACAGATTCGGAGTTAATTATAACTTAGTTGCGAAAAAAAATTTTTCACGCAAAATTAAAGAAATTTTTTTTAAGTCATAAAACCTATTTCAAAATGAAAATTTTACATTTCGAGCATTTAAATTAAAGCAATGTTGAGAATAAATTAAATCATGAAAATCGGTTGACTGTTGCTGATTTTATTCAAAATTACCTAACTTTGACCAAAATTAGCGGTATTTTTTTTGCAAAATTAGTGCATTTTTTTTCTTTTATTTGTAAAATTTATTAAAAATTTCATTTTGACGGTTTTAGCCAGTAAGTACTTATTGCGATCAGACTATTTTAGTACTAAAAAGCTTATATAGGGTCCGCAAAAAAAAAAATTTTTTTTTAAATGCTATAAAAAAAACTACTGAATATTTTCTCAAATTTCTTTTTTTATTTGAAAGTACAATCCTTCCGGTTAATAATGGAAAATAATTTCATTCAAATGGCTGCCTCGGCTGGCCATGCAGTAGCCTACACGGTCGGTCCAATTTTTAAGCACATTATCGGTTGTGTGCAGCTGTATTTCACCAATGGCTTTACGAATATTGTCCTTTAAAGCGTCAATTGTCTCTGGCTTGTTGGCTTAACACTTATCTTTGACGGCACCCCACAAATAATAGTCCAACGGTGTCAAATCACAGCTCCAAGGTGGCCAAACGACATCAGTTCTGCGGCTGATAATGCCATCTTCAAAAACAGGGCGCAAAACATCGAGTGTAGCTTCGACTGTGTGGCATGTAGCGCCGTCCTGTTGAAAACAAATGTTGCTAATACCCTCCTCTTCAATTTTTGTGAACAAAAATTCGTTCAACATGGCCCGATAACATCGCCATTGACTGTAACGGCCACTCCTTGCTCATTTTCGAAGAAAAATGGCCCAATTATGCTTCTGGACCAAAATCCGCACCAAACAGTGACTCGTCTTGGGTGTATCGGCTTTTCAATGTATGTATCTTTTCATCCGAAAAGATGATTTTTGATTCTGCAAATTACCATGATTTTCAAAGTAATGTCGCAATATTTCCCAGCGTTGTTCAAGCGTATTCACAACCATATCCGTTCAGCGAAAGGATAAAACTAATTATCTGTCAAATCAGACATGAGCTAAGTGTTACCATTCACGAAATAAGCAATAATATTTCCTTTTCTTACTTTCTTTTATTTTGTTAAAACAGCCAAGGTCTAATTCAACCCAGAACAGCTTGATCACAATATTTTGCTTGTTTAAGAATACTTAACTAACAACTAACTATTGAAGTAAATCAGCGATATATAAAATAAAAATCTTGAACTCAATTTTCTCAAAAGTAAATATTTTAACATTGGCCCTTTTAGCACCAAGTCACCGATATATTCCTAGGATTCCTATAAAGAACATAGGGCCTCAACAATCGCGTTACGTTTTATTAGACTTTGCTGTTTCTGCGTTAAGTTGTCGCACCCATGTGTGGCTTGAGGCTACCATGTGGGTTCTAGGCCTTCGGATTGCGTGCCTTATTCATGGCTATTTCCTGATTCGAACTTCACTTTCAACTGAAATAGGGCAAATTTTGTACCATAGACGTTTGTTACTTATGGTGTTCGACACAAAGTTGCGAAATATTTGTATAACGCAGCTGTTGAAAAATATTTGAATGTTTGTCAAATCTGTACGTGCGATGTGCAGCCATATAGGGCAACCGATTTTACACAGCTGTTGAGTATGCTGATTTTTGTGCATTCTGATATGTGCGTGGAGTGATAAACATTTCATCAACGGATTGTACGCTTGCCTTGCTTTTCATATTGCGGTGCACAACATTTGCTCTTGAGTTTAAGATCGTACCCATATAATGATTTTTTCAGTTTGAATATATATGATAAGTGGCAACATTTTAAATCGAGCTCGCAATTGGCATTATTAACTTGTGGTTTTTTTGTGTAGGTCATACGTTTGCAACAAATAAATTCCGTATTTAATTAATATCAGTTTATATTTGGTCAGAATATCCATATGAAACCAGTATTTTAAATTTAACTACATGAAGTAAGAGCATTTTGAGAATGTACTTCTTACCCTAGGTTTCTTCTTTAAGTATTGACTGGTCTGCGCCTTCCCTGTGCATTCTATTCTATTCATTCAAATAGCTGTTATTGGCCGGCTATAATTTCCTGTGTTTCAAAAACTTATAGCTTGCTAAATAGGCCTTTAAGCAATAAGCTTAATGAATTTTATGTAAATATTGGGTGGGCCAAAACTCACCATGAGGCTTAAAAATTTAATAACTTTTTCGTTTATATATTTTTTTTATTTTTTTAGATTGTAAAATACATAAAATGGAAATTTTTTACACTAATGGTGTTTTCTTGTCTGAAAAAATGTTGCACTTCGTTGCCCTATCTTTATTTGTGTTGCCTTTTAGAAAACTAAATCAAAGAAAGGGTGTCCTCTTTATCTCTAAAAATATTGGCTTTAAAAACATTTTTTGACAGAAAAGAAAACTCCATAAGTATGAAAAATAATTTCACTTAAATGACTTCCGTTTTCAGCTTCGCAATAATAGGCTCGTTTAGAGCATTTTCGAAGAAGAAAGGTCCAATGATATTTTCAGATGTAAGACCATACTGTACACCTAATGGGATGCAATTGGCGTACGAGTAGATGTATGGTTCTTGGATTTACAGAATCTACAGATCTGCATATAAACAAAACTATTCGAATGAAAATGAGCTTCATAACTCATAATCAGAAAAAATAATAATTGATCGCTGATTTAAAGATTATAATACTATTATTCTGGTTCTTATAATACTATTATTCTATTATTCTTATAATACTATTATTCTGTTCTGTCAGTTGTGAATCTCCCCAGAATTTATTCTCCGAGTGCTTTTTATATAATTTGAAAAAATTAAACGATCAATATACTCGTATATTAACGAAAAAGTCATTAAATTTTTAACTTATTGTCAGTTTATATTTTATTTAAAATACTTTTAAATCAATTAACTTGCTTTTAAGGAAGCCAATTTTATGAATTGTCATTACATTAAGAAATTGGTTAACATTTTATTAGTGTTCGATTGATTATTCGTTTTTCATTAATTGATCGATTTTAAGCCAATTTTTTTATTTTTGCAACATTGATAGCCGCCAAAACATCTTTATTGTCTCCCCTAGTTGTATAAAAATTTTAAAAAACATCCGCTTAGTTAACGTGCATATTTATCTTATATTACATAGTAAATAATAAATATATTCAAAATTCTTAAGATATTTAGTTTAACTTCCACTCTTAAGTAGTCTCATAACGCAAAATCTATTTCCTTTAGAGAACTTGTTCTATAACGAACATAATCGCAATCCATATCAAGTTTAAAAGTTATACTCCCAGAATTTATTCACATAATAAATGTGAATATAAAAGAAACCCAAAGAATCTTTAGTTTAGTAGCCGTTGTTGTTTTAAGACGATGTGGTAAAACGATGACTTTGTGGTAAAAGTAACTGAAATACATGTTTTAAGACAAGATTTGCTACTTCCGGAGATTTTTAGCGTTTTATACGTTATTATTACATTACTGGTACATATGTACATACATAAATAAAATGGAATTATTTTATAGTTTCTTCGGTGTAATTATAATTAGAAAATAGACAGTAGCCAGCCATAAAAGATATAAAGGAATCTCTACTAAAAACTCTTATGTACGAGTATAAATTTTTAATGGCGTATTATTATGAAACATCTTTATTATTGCACTCTATTAACGTTATTTATTATGATTATGATGATTATCAACATCATAATCAATGTGGTCTAGTTTAAGGCCAAAGTGAAAAGAAAACCATAAATGTTATTCCATATTTAATATTAGGGTGGCACTCACTTATTTAACATTATTTATTTAACACCGTAGACAAATATTAGGTCATGTAAAAAGCATATGAGATTTTTTGTTACTAGATTGCTGTTGATGCTTATATACAACGGTGGAAAAAATAATAGGCACATAAAAAAATGTATTTAATATACGGCTTTTCCATAACGAAATGTTCTATTTTGCTAAGCATTATTATTATTTTATTTAATAAGTATATATCATTGTCATTATCATACCGATCAGGCACTATTTCAAGACACTGCGATCCATGTGATCTATTGTGCCCCTTCCGGTTTATAGCTTGTTTAGTGGATCTGCTGCCTTCCTAATGAACACGAGCATATCTGACGATGGATGTTTCACCTAGTGAGACCCTATGTCTACCTAAACACTTGCATCTAAATCTATCAAGAACCCCACATTCACACAATATGTGCTCCACTGTATCTAATGCCTGTGAGTACAGTCTACAAACATCCACATTTGTGACTGCCAACCTTTTCAGATGCGCTCTTAGTGTACATTGGTCTAGTAGTTTCAAGTCCGGCCTTCCATATTTTTGAGAACCTCAGAGCGAAGCGCAAAGTGCGGACTGATTGACGCCTTAGAGTGGCGAAGACCGTTTTAAGCACTCCAGTATTTCAAGCATCTGACAATTTCCAAATCCTTGATTAGATTGTGGATGGCAGTAAGTGTTGCTACACAGTAAGGATCCGGAACGATATAAAGTGTGATTCTATATAAGTTTAAATTATTTTCTACCCAACAAAATGTTCTCCAATGCCAGGGAGTAGACGCTTTTAGATTTCAGTGCCGTTTGACTATCAGAATATATGTATATTTCTAGAAGCGCAGCTAATTCCACGCTTTATATTAATCCGCGCACAGATGAAAATTATCTGGATTTTCGCCTGAAAAACACTGAGCCACATATTAGTGCGTTCTCAGACTTTGATATTAGGCCCGAAGTTCCCCGCATCCTCAACACCTTCCATTTTAGAAACATCTGTATGCTAATGTAAACAGTTGGGGTCGAAACTAAGGAACTGAACGGTCCCACACCCCACAATCTTTTATAAAAACATTAAAATTGCGGTCGAAGTTTATACCCATGGCACACACGTCACTCCTACCCAATACTAGCTCAAGGTCATTGATACTCTTTAGCATGGTTATGTGACCTTTGTGGTTCACTGAGTTGTGCCTAAACCGCTTCACCAAGCTTAGAACACCCAAAGATGCAGATTTCATAATGATAATATTGCAGTAGACTAAGTCCAAAATAAGCTTCCATGGCCGCAGTGTCACAAGTTCCCATTGAATGGGAATGAATTTTTGCAAAGAAAGTTCGTTAAACGAATTACCACCATTTAATTTAATTAATCATTAATTATCATCATTAATTAATCATTTAATTAATCATTACGTATTATTACGGTTTTAGTCGTTCGTTTGTCTAAGCCGTGTCTTACCACGTTGTTTTTCTTCGCCCTGTTCCTTTTGGCACTTCCGGCCTGGTCTTTAGAACTCTTTTTGGTATACAGGAGTCTGTTTTCCTGGCAACGTGTTCATACCATTTCATTTTTGAATGGTTTATTTTCGAATGTAATGGTTCTTTATTTAGGTGCCTTTTGATTGTTTCGTTCTTAACTTTGTCTCTTTTGGAAATTTGGAATCACATTTTACAACAAAGCTTCGCTTATTTCGTCGATGCAGCGCCGTATTTCATCAGAGTGTCAGTTGTTTGTGGTTTCTTTACACAAACCCGGTCTTTCAAATGGCCTTAGAGAAAATAATACAGCGGCGTTAAATCACAAGAACGAGGTGGCCAATTGACATCGTCAAATCGGGAAATTACGCGACGGAGAAATTTCTCATGCAATAACTGAAATGTTTGGCTGGCTCTGGACTTGTAGCGCCGTCCGGCTGAAACCAAAGGTCACTGATATCAACAATAGCCAATTGTAGCCACCAAATATTGGTTATCATGGCTTGGTAGCGCAGAGACGGTGACAGAATTTCGTTGATAATTTTTGAAAAAATACGGGACGATGATGCCGCCTAACCACAAACTGCACCACAGGTTTTTAAGCCAATTTACTTCCTAACCTCAAATTTGCCCACCCGTTACAAGTACATACATATATATTTACAACATAAGTGTAATTAATTATGGCTATTCATTCTCTATCTCCATTCTGCTCTTTCATTTGCCATATAAATTGCCTGGCCAAGTGTTGTTCCAATCTGTGGTCTAGGGTGGTTAATCCGTCGCGCTGGAAAATATCGTCGTCTTCTCGTATCCTCCAACATTCCATCAACCATTAGTCTTCTTGTGGCAATGGGTCCAATATACCGAAGGTAGATGCATTCATAAATACTTCATCTCAATTGCTTGAATTCGACTTTGCGTCTTTGTCGTAAATTCCCGTTATTCCCGTTCGATAATGTGGGAATATATTTAGAGTTGATGGTTGATTAAAAAAAAATTTATTTTATAAGAGAATATAAAATAAAAATGATCAAAATCCGACGCACCTTCATAAATTGAATTGATGACAAACAAGGTTATGAAACGATCACACCTGATTTAAACAACTCGGTCGTTTGAACGAAACAAATAATAGTCACTATAAGGCAACAAGGAAGATGTTGTGTTACATCAAGGCAATGCCAGACCATATATATCCTTAATAATCCACCATAAATTGTCAACACTTCATTGATGGTAAAATATTTGCCGCTGAAAATCACTTGCTTCTTTTTCGCCTATAAACCACTGAAATTCTACAGCAATGGAAATAGAAAGCTACCCTAAAGAGATCATAGATAACCAGGGCAAATATGTACTTGATTAAAATTGATTTTCAATAAAAAAAACTTGTTTTCTAAGCCTTAATAAAGGGTCCGCCATCTATCGTTTTTTTTTCAACTAGTGCTTATTGCGTGAATGGTAACACTTAGATCATGTCTGATTTGACAGATAATTAGTTTTATCCTTCCTCTGAACGAATATGGTTGTGTATATGCTTGAACAACGCTGGGAATCTGGGCCTGCGATCGACTTACAAAAGATGCCGATTTTGCCAAAAAAAAAAATCATCTTTTCAGATGAAGCTCATTTTGATCTTGGCGGGTATGTAAACAAGCAGAATTGTCGCACTTGGGGCACAGAAAACCCGCACGCATACATTTAAAAGCTGATACACCCAAGACGAGTCACTGTTTTTGGTGCGAATTTTGGTCCAGAGGCATAATTGGGCAATTTTTCTTCGAAAATGAGAAAGAAGTGGCCATTACAGTCAAAGGCGCTCGTTATCGGGCCATGTTGAATAAATTTTTTTTCACAAAAATTGAAGAGGAGGATATTAGCAACATTTGGTTTCAACAGGACGGCGCTACGCGCCACACAGCCGAAGCTATACTCGATGTTTTACGACCCGTTTTTGAAATTCGCATTATCAGCCGCAGAGCTGATGTCGTTTGGACACCTCGGAGCTGCGATTTGACACTGTTGGACTATTATTTGTGGGGTGCCGTCAAAGATAAGTGTTACGCCAACAAGCCAGAGACAATTGACGCTTTAAAGGACAATATTCGTGAAGCCATTGGTGAAATACAGCTGCACACAATCGATAATGTGCTTAAAAATTGGACCGAACGTGTAGGCTACTGCATGGCCAGCCGAGGCAGCCATTTGAATGAAATTATTTTCCATTATTAACCGGAAGGATTGTACATTCAAATAAAAAAAGAAATTTGAGAAAATATTCAGTAGTTTTTTTATAGCATTTTCAAAAAAAAAAAATTTATTTGGCGGACCCTTTATTTACGTTCATATTTGCCGAATGCAAGAAACATATTTAGTTTAAATAGGTTTGCAATTTTGTTTTTATTAAAAATCGATGCTCACGATGTCATGAAAAATGTTTAAATATTTATTTTATTACTTTTTATAATAAAAACCAAGTCTCTTTCTCTAATAAAAGTCGTTGAATAAAAATAAATAAATTTTCACGTGCATATTTCATATTGTGATTTATTATAAATTACAAGTAAATCACATTAAAAATCAATAACATGTTAATTGAACATAAATTAAACACAGTAAACATTAAATAAAACAAATAGCCAATAATAAAGAGAATAAATATAATATTTACAACAACAAAAATTATAAATCGATAGATAAATAGATAGATAGTTAAGATCGTGCCAAATAAACAATAATAAGAAACACTGAAAATCAAATTAATGGGTATTTGCTTTTTTTGTTCTTTCTTTTTGTTTTTGTAATAAAACTTTTCAGGTAAAGAAACACTAGAGTTCAGAGTGTATTATAAAATATGGTACAGTGGGCAATAAATATAGTATATAAAATTTAATTTTTTTTACAGAATTTATTGAATCCTTTGATGCACTACAAACAGGGTATCGAAACTTTTGAATATCACTGAGAAAAGTGTACATATCTACTATCCATTTGAAATAAAAAAGATTTTTCCTAAATTTATAGTGTTTTCTCTCTTAGATCGGATAATTTTGGTGCTGCCCTCGTAGATCACTGATTTTTGACTGAAATATTCTATTAATTAAATAAAAATATAAATTGCAGTTGCATTTGAATTTACTTTTAAAAATAATTATTTAAAAAAACCCCTTCTTAAAAATAAAACTTTTTAGAAGGAAAAATTTATATGGGGCTTAATAACTATAACAAAATATGGTAGTTATATCAATATATTTCATCATAACTTGAAAAGGACTTGACCGGTTTTAATACAATTAGGACCAAAATTTCCTATAAATCACCTAAACAACATTTTTTCGCACAAAGTTAAAATTGCTCTAACTTTGTTTTCAAAAAGTCATAAACAATTTTTCAGAATGAAAATTTTAGATGTTAAGCACTTAGATAAAAGCTTAAAATGTTGAGAATAAAATAAGCATGCAAATAATCATGAAAATCGGTTGGCTATTGCTGATTTTATTCAAAATTAAATGCCGGTACCTAAATTTGACCAAAATCAGCGAAAAAATGTTTTCTTGCAAAATTAGAGAAATTTTTTCTTTCTTTTATTTCCAAATAGTTGTCAAAAAATATATGCAATATATATAGCGTGTTTTTATAGAGGTATAGAACTTTAAGTTGGCATTACTTTTCAAGATGGCGACCGATTTAACAGTTGTCAAGTGATTTATTCTCAGTTTGGTTTGGCAACTCATCATGAATAGACTTAAGCCCGGCGTGGATTCGTCGAATGGCCCCAAAACGAGATTACCGTTGTTCCCGATTTTCATAAGCGATGAAGCGCACTTCTGGTTGAATGGCTACGTCAACAAACAAAACTGCCGCATTTTGATTGAAGGTAATCCTCAAGTGTATGTAGAAACACGGTTACATCCAGAAAAACTGACTGTTTGGTGCGCTTTATGGGCTGGTGGAATCAGTGGCCCGTACTTTTTCAAAAACGATGGTGGCCAGAACGTTACAGTCAATGGTGATCGGTATAGAGCCATGATTACTAACTTTTTCATTCCTGAATTGAATAACCATGATGTCCAGGAGATGTGGTTTCAACAAGACGGCGCAACATAGATTTATTGAAAGACACGTTTGGTGACCGCCTAATTTCACGTTTTGGACCTGTGAATTGGCCTCCAAGATCTTGTGACTTAGCACCGCTAGACTACTTTCTGTGGGGCTATGTAAAGTCATTGGTCTATGCGGTAAAGCCACAAACGCTTGACAATTTGGAAGACAACATTCGCCGTGTTATTGCCGATATACGGCCACAAATGTTGGAAAAAATCATCGAAAATCAGACGTCCAGATTGGACTATATCCGCGCCAGCCGTGGCGATCATATACCAGAAATCATATTCAAAATGTAATGCCACAAGATTATTTTTCGGATAAATAAAATTCGTGTCAATCGAATAATCCATCGTTGTTTTATTGCAACTTAAAGTTCTATACCTCTATAAAAAACACCCCTTATATATGTAACCTAAAAAGGGAGGTACCTAACTTTGACAAAGTTTTTGTAATACATTATTAGGCAACACAAACATAATGAGAGGAAATGTCCGGTAGGAAGCAATACATACGCATATATAGTATGTATATTTTTATTTGATAAATCTATAGAGTTGCCATTCCTCAATGGAAAAAACCAAAAACGGATTTATATCATTATATATCATATAGTTTTATTTTGTTTTTTGTAGACCAGTGTTATATGCATTAGCTTAGTAAATTAATATTTTTTTAATTTTATCTTTTTCTTTATATTTTAAAGTAATTTTTTTTCTTTTTTTTTTGATTGATTCATAATACCAAGGTCTTTTACCCAGCAGTTTAATTGATTCCAAAAATGGTACAATCCTGACCCACTGTACTGTCTTTGAAACCACTATTTAACATTTGTAAGAGTTAGTGTTTCGTTAGATACTAACACTGACTGTTACTAATACCTTCTGGTCAAAATACACCATAAAAATATAATGAATAATGTTTTCCGTTCTCTGTTTTTTCCTATTTTTCTCTAATACAACATTTATAAATATTTTATGATACTTTTGTTACAGATATTTTTTTCCTTTACCCTCTATCACCTCTTTAACAATATTGTACCATTTTTCAAATATCAACGCAATACTATCGGAAAAGTTTTTATGATAACAAAAGACCAATCTTTAGATTTAGAGTAAAAGATGCATAAGGAAATATAAAATTATAGATATTATTAGAGTAACATGTCTACAAACTTTTCAAGCGATTAATTTTAGAAAAAAAAATTGATAATCATAATTATAATCATATATTAACGTCCAACTTAAACTATGTATACCACTAATAGGTTACAAATTTATGCATACGCATACTTGTATAACAGAATGAATAGGTAAAATTATGATTTTCTTAAGGTAATATTGTATAACAAAAAAAAATTGAAAAATTCGGTTTTTTGAGTTATGACACTATTGAAGTAAATGAGCGATATAATTCTAATAATCTGTTAAAGTTACGACTTTCGGCTTAAAAGCTTTGAACTTGAACATCGATAAAATATTAATTTAAGAAATGTTCATCTATTTTGTACTTGAGCGAACCCAATTGCACTTTACGTACGTAAACAGCTGTATGTATGTTATATGCAAAGCAATAATAAAAGAAATGCGTTGAGCAATGGATGCTCTTGCTTTTATTCGTCACTGAAACAACGGCGATTGAACATGCATAGCGGGTGTATGCAGATTTTTTAAAATTTGTATGTAAAATGTGTTATTTTTCTGATAATACTTAAATTTTTACACAAAATATTAAAGTTCTTATATTTAAAATAAAATATAAACTCATCCAGTTACTAATAATGGTAATTATCAATTCAACTCAACTCTCAGATAACAATTTTCATGTTCTCACTAACACAACTGTATAGCCACCAAAAAGTTGATTAAGTATTTGACAGACTATTCGTTGAGTTTTTGACAGTAGCTTACGTAAACAAAAGTATATTTTGTTTGGGTTTTCAGACGTTCACCAAACTTGACTTACTTAATTGACTATTTATAACCGCTGATTTCGTTCAGAGGCCTGTCAGAATATAATATATCTAATGCGTCGAACTTCTGCGCTTTTACTCCAGTTCACCATTTCAAATCCAAATAAGTTCTCTTCAACCTGTTCCAGCAAACGGAGCCTTAGTCGACCACTTTTCCACTACCCCAAAGTTAAAGGTTTCTGTATTCACTCGTTGTCCTAGCCGCGGTGTTTCGCTATTTGTAGAAACAATTAGCTTTGCTTTGTCCTCGTTCACCGCCAAATCCATTTTCGCTAATTCCTTTATAATTCTTTCGAATACTGCAGTAACCCTTTCGCAGACGATCTTGTATTTGTAAGTAATTTTACATAGACGGATAAGCTTAGCAGGTATACCAAACTCAGACATTGCTTCAAACAATTTACTACGCTTTGGGTTGTCGAAGACAGATTTACAAACAACACATAAGTGGTAGATGTCGATTTAGTATTCATGGGTTTTTTCCAAGATTTGCGACAGTGTAGATATCAGGTCAGTTATTGATTTTCTAGGTCTAAAGCCACATTTGTTCAGACAAATAGCTTTAATCTTTCATACATTCCGATGGTATTTGACATTGTGGCAAAATGTCAAATAAGTAGGCATTTTGTGTTGGTTCGCACTTATGTCCAATGGTTGCTAAATAAACGAGTTTGCTTCATTGACCTAAAAAAGTGTTGCTAAACAGTTTAGTATATTTAAAGTTTTGCACCAATCATCAAAAACGTAATATAAACCTATCGCTTATGGAGATGAAAGTTCGAACATTTTGTGTTTTTTTATTTTCACTTAAAAAATATTATAAATTTACTTAAAATCAACACAAACTGTTGCATACATGCACTTCTGTTAGGTTTATTAGATAAAAATAAATTAGTGCGGATATGGGTTTTTTTTATAATAAAAAAAATTTTATTATACAGAGCGTAGATTGCGGATCTATTACCACCTGACTCCGTTTTACTTAAGCAAGTGAATTTGTGTAAAAGAAAGGTATTTTTTTATATTTTAATTTAAATAAAATAAAACTTAAATGATGCATTGCAAAATGAAAGCATGTAAGATTTTCTTACTAAAAGCTGACTCATGTATGCATTTGTTATTAATGTTTGTTTGTTTTTTTTTTTTTCTAATTTCATATTTAAATTTTTCCTTATCCCTCATATATTTGGTTGGTTTATAAAAAATGTGTGCTTACATTGTTTATAACTCATAATCATAGCACAGTTTTAGATATAACTTAATGAAGTTGGAAGCCTCAGCAGGCTAGTGGGTAATGCGCTATTCGATCAGTGTAGAGGTCGTAAGTTCGATTCCCAATAGAAACTCTGTTATGTTAGACAACGCTGAGCTCCGCCCGCTATAATTAGAACGAAATTTATAATTGTTTTGTAATTTAAAACAAATAAATAAGCTTAATGAAGTTAGAGAAAAGTGTAGACTATCAAAAAGTCGGGCTTGGCCGTTTATAATGTTAGTACTTTTTATTGTTACGATGCCATGTTGAGAGGTTATGCTTTATTGCACCGCTTTTTAAATGTTTTTGGTGTTAGATTGCAATAATATCCAGCCAGCCAGCCAAATAACACTCTGGGGTTTTGTTTATTAATGTTTTATTTTTAACTTTTTGTCTAATTTTTGTTAAAAGTCTTTAAAATACCGCGCATTATTTTTACGGAAAGTATGCTTTTAAAAAATCTATTAAAAATGTGCATTAAAAGCAAAATAATTTTGTTGTTGTCAAATTTTATTTTTCTATTTTGGATTTTCATTTTTAATACACTCGAAAAAGTGATATTAGTGAAATATATACCATAATATACATTTTCCGATTATAAAGGCTTTAAAAAATATTGTTACGTTTTTACCTTTTAAGAACGTTTATTTATGAGTTCGTAGATTGCAGTTAAAATAAAATAAATATTGTATTTAGTTTTTAATCAACAATTTTTGTTCAACACAGTTTTGTAACCTTTTCACAAACAATAACAATTTATATTCTTATTTACTCCGTCTGTTTACAATTTTGTAAACACCTACAATTTCTCGACAGATCTTTCTTCCTGAAGATTTCCAACCCGACCGCTGTTGCAACTTAGGTTTTCTCACAACCTTTTTAACCTGAGGCTATCCACACTCAACTCTCTTTACTGAGTTAGCTTCAGCTAAACTGGTTTTCACATCACGACTAACTTTACTCCTTGTAAACTCTTTTCACACCGAATTTAAACCAATGAACTCTTTTCACACTGATTTTACAACACATAAACTAGTTCGCTGAGTTTACACCAAATAAACTGACAGCTGTGCTTTTTATATGGCTAAGTAAACAATACTTCGAAAGCTCTCGAACCTCTCTGTATTTCAGGTAGATTCCATTTCTTTCCTTTATTTTCTTTTCAGTTCTTATCAAGCCATACGAATGTAAACATCTAGTTCTTTCAGTTTCTTTCTAGTTTGTTGTTGTTTGTTATTGTTTGTTACTTGCTTTCTTTTCTGCCTGTTTTTGTTGTTGCCGTTTAATCTTTATTTACTACATTTCTGCTAATGTTGTTATTGTCGATTTTGTTATTTGTAAACATCATGTATAGCTGTTTTTGTGGTTTTTGCTTATTCTTTTTAGCAATGTAATAAACGACAGGGGTGCCCAACCTGATTTTCATAACAATATTGTTTGAATGAAAGCTAATTATATAAACTCCCTGATTAATCGAAAATGATTTTTATGAGTATAAAAAAGTTTAAAGTTTAAATCACATTTCGTTTTTAATTTAAACTTGTGGTATACCTAATAGGCCTTGAACTGTTTCATCACAGTTAAAAAAGTTTTCGGTTTTATAGAAATTAAAGTGGTTTTTTAATAAAAATAAAATTTGGCCAAATGATTTTCAACAGCTCTTCAATTGGTCAATTTTTTACCATCAAGTTTTGCAGACTCTTAAACACGGTGTAAGGTTCGTGCTATATAATGGCTGCATCACAACACTTTTCATTCACATGCAGTCAATTTTTTGGCGCTAATCGAAGATGTGTGGCGGGTAGGAATCGCCATGATGGAAAACAACACTTTTTTTGTTGGTCAATTCTTGTCACTCTTTCTTGATGGCTTCGTTCATACGATCATAATTAACCTACATTTTAAAGCCTGTTTTACTATTGGTAATTCGATCTATAAATTTCTGTGTGTTTACTTATACTGCACCTAAACATCCAGCTTCTTTGAGTTGACAGCTTTTTCAAATGATACCAATTTGCTATTATCTTCTTCCGCTATTATCTTCTGACAGCTTACATGCGTACTGGTCTTGTTTAAGAAGTTGCAAAATTTCATCCACTTTAAAAAGCGTCTGGCCGATGTGTTCGTTTAGCACAATCGAATTAGTGTTGCGTGATGTTTCTGTACTTCTGGTTGGTTAAAGTTGTAGTTCACCGCCAAGAAAGGAGTTCGTTTTGACAATACCGCACCACTCGTTAGATGTACTGACATATGGTATATATTGTAATATAAACCAATATGGTATGAGATCTAGATATCTCCGTAGGTCATTAAATCTAGTCCCAGATAACATTCCAAGTAAGGAAGGTGCCAAATCGTTTCCTCCTTTTTCTGTTGATTTAAACTTGTTTTTTGAGAGTTAGGGATTCAAGAGTTAATAGATGTCAGCGGAATTAATACTGAAACCGCATATCTTTGAGTGTAAAATTAACCACCTTTTAGTAACCACCTAAAGGGGTTTTATTTTGTTCACCCATAGAGAAAACTGTGCTTTTCTTACGTGTTTCATCAATTTTTCAAGCCATATTTCTGCTTACATTTTGTTAATGTTAGAGTCGATTTTTTATTAATTTTTTTTTCCTTAAATTTTGTAAAACATTTTGGTAGTATGGAAAGCACGTATGTTACACTCCAGAGTGTTGAATCGTGTTCACAACGTGATTACTGCCTCATGTTGTGTGCTACATACAGTTCTCCAAAAAATAAAGAAAAATAAAAAATTAAAATGCTAAAATGGTAAAAGCATTAGAAATAATGTCGAACAAAACTTATATAGATAAAAAAAATAGTTAATAAAATATTGTCCGAACATCTAATACCCTACATAATAGTTAGAGCACAACTCTCATTACACCACTTGACAAGGGTAAATTTTATTTACTTTATAAACCGTACTTTTCCTAGTTTTTTACCCCAGAACTAACAAACTTTTTTAATGACAAAATCTAACCTAATTCTAGCATTAACTTTTAAATTTAATATTTAATCAATGTATAGGATCCTAATCCTATAGGATTTCTAATCCCTGTGTGTGGTGCACGTGTATTTTTTTTTTTTTTGTTTTTGTCTCCATCACTCCTCTAGGGGCATATTGGCTTTCAACAAAGCATACATTGCTTTTGTTTCAGTTTCTTGAATTAATTTGACCTTTCAAGCTAAGTAGGTGATTAATTAATCCACTGTAGCTACCTCCATTTTGCGTAATGGTGAAGATCCTTGCTAATTAGTGGTGATCTTTACTTTAGCATTGTAATTTTTTTCCCAGTAGGTGGCGTGTTTTCCTGATCATTCGTCTGATGTTTGTCATCATCGCGAAAGGTATGCAGGAAAGTCAGGGTGGCTACTTCGTTATTTTTTTTTAGATGGAGTTGTCTGGAGGGAAGTTGAAGACTCTTTATTAAACATTCAAAACCACAAGTAAATATTTCTTCATCATTTCCTTTGATGAGGCTCGAACCTAGGTCGCTTGTATTGTTATGCCTGCGCTCTAACCACTACACCACACGCGTGTATAGCCTTCACTAACTGTCATATGATTCTAAACAAATTCGGTGCAGTAACAGATAATTATAAATTTTAATTCGATCTCAGCAAATCCCTCATCCCTAAAAGTATTGCATTTAAAGAAAGATATCAGATGGTAGTGTTTTTACCATTTTATACGAACATTTGGGTATGCGAAAGCTCTGTTCCCTCCCAACATTAACAGATATCCTACAAGTATTGTAATAATATCAGACCATCTGTGTTCCATTTTCTTCAACGGCCATTCATCGATCAAATTCGTCAATGCCTCCAGAAGAATATGTACGTCTCCCTCTGCAACAAAATTCATTTTCTCGAGTGTCCCCATGACTTGAGACCCAAAGCGGACCACATGGGTCTTAAGCTATAACTTATAGGACATTTTTGATGCAGCTACCACACCACTGTGTAGAAAAATAATGATTTGAAGTCCACTAAAATCATAACTTTGCAACATAACAAAACTAACCACCTACCAATGTGTAGAGTGTAGAAAAGGAAAAAATATAGTGTTAGAGTGGTGGTTAGAGGCATTATGCAATTGCAAATGTAGTTAAAGTTGTAAAATTCCAAAAAGTTTTCATTTATTGTCGAGGTTCATAGAGTAGATCCATTTATGCAAAGAGCAAGCAAAAGTGAAGCAAATAATAAAATAAAATGAGCTAAAAAAGAAATAAAAATCTTTAGATATGTTTGCCTATTTGGCATGCCACAGCTGTAGAGAGGGAGAGAAAAGGCTTAAGGCGATCTTTTGAACCTTAATGGTGTTTAAGTTGGAGGTATTTTTTGCTTTTTTTATTAAAGCGATTTTCTCCATTTTCTTCTTTTTTCCTCTATGGGTTTAGTTGCATCCATGCCATGCTGCCATACATGCATATAAAGTCAATTTCGACAACGTCGTAACAGTCGCCGCCGTCGTCGTCATCATCATATCATGATTATAATTTGTGGATGTGGATGGGTTGTAAAGAAAGACACCAAAAATAACAGTAACGACAGCCTCCTCGAACAGCCTCCATAACAGCCATAACAAAATGTTAAATAAATAATCGTGGTGTTTAAGTGACTTTAGTGGTCACAAAGTTTAGTGACACATAGAAATTTAAATAAAATCACTAGACAACAACAGCAACACAACTCTGACAATAAGTCATGAATGCAAATGCAAAGCAAAATGTTTACCAAAAAAAATATTCCAAAAGAAAAATCGAAACAAAATCCAAAAAAAAGGAACCAATATTTTTGTACGTTTTGCAAAGTATCGTAAAAAAGAATTACAATTTTTTTTTTTTTTTTTTTGTATTTCAATATTCGATATTCATTAGGAAATATAACGTTTCTCTCTCTCTCTCTCTCTATTCCTTTATATTCTGTGGTATGCGCTATTCAAACCGAATTTGCGATGACATTTGACTTATTAGTTTTAACATTTCTCGTTACTTTTTTTGTTTCCTTTTTATTTTTTTGGAATAAGTTTTAAAAATTTATTTCATATCAAAAACACCTACACAAAGTTTCTATTTAAGGTTAGATGCGCTTTTTCTCTTATTGGCTTAACAAAATTACTGTGAAAATTCCTTACAAATCGATTTTTGTTGTTCGACTTGTTAATTTTGCCAAATTATCAACTGCCAAGACACCAAAAACAAAAACAAAAAACAAAGTAAACCAAGTACAGAAATTGAAGTCGACTATTTGTTAAACTACAGCACTATTTTAACGTAATATGCTAATATACATACAGTTTGTTAAATAAATGTTTTCAGAGAGAAAAAAATTAAAATCTTATTTTCATTTGAGAATTCCAAGAACAAATTCTTAACATGTTAATTTTTTTGCACACCTTTCGTTACTGTACCTGTACCTCTTAGATAACTAGCTCGGAATATGATGTTATACACAGCCTTGAGAACAAGCCAGGGAATTTGCCTAAATAACAATAGAATATCGCAATCTTTTAAAATTCGTGTTTTCGGAATGTTTTTATTTAAATATAGAGTCACTTGTTGCAGATTTGACCAATTTTTTATTGCTGAACGCAATGAAGTCTTTCACATACGATTACCTTCATAAAAAAACGAAATCTATGCAATCTATGTAATATATAAAAAAGGAATTGCGATTTGTTCGGATGCTAAAAACTTGACAACGGCTGGACCAAATTGGATACTTCCTTCTGCAATTTTATTTGTAATTGCTATGCGAATGTTTAGGGAAAAAGAAAACTCGAAAAATTCTCAGCAGATGGCGTAATCTTTCCTTTACCTCGGCTCCTGTTGTAGGTATTTGAATAAATTTTGGTACCTCGATGCAGTGCACATATTCTAAGTTATGCAGCAAATATGAACGGAATTGAAGAAATGGGCATGGTACCTCCCATACAAAGTAAATATTGAATTTTTGATATTTTGAAAACGCTTAAAGTAGAAGTATCTGAATTTATTCAATACAGTCAATACAAGCAATCAGTTTTAGATTGGGCGGAATTGTATAAGTAGGCGTGTCATCTTCCATACGTAATAACCAATAATTTTTGTACATCTTGAGAATGGTAATAGTAAAAGTTCCTAAATTTGGTTTAAACAACTTCTTGGACAGGACACTTTATGAGTCAATAACTTGGCGGGATTGGATAAATGGACGTGGCAGCACCCATTCATAATAAATGTGGAATTTTGCATGTGCGGAAAATGGCAACAGTTTAAGCTTCATTAGCTGTCCACGTTAGTCAAAAAGAGGAAAAGACTGAATAAACGGGTATTGCACAAAGCACACCGAGGAAAATCGATTTATATATGTAGTCTTATCTATATATATAAAAATAAGTTGTCCTTTTAGGATGGTGCGTTTTTACCATATAAAATTTTAAATTTTTCTTATGAGAAATACAATTTATAGGTATAGAACACAAAGACTCCCAGCAACGCGGGAAGGGTCATTCAATAAAAATAAGGTAAAGGTTTTTTTTTGGCTTTGTAATGTGTGGATGGGTCTATTTAAAAATTTATAATGTCTCATAGTTCTTAAGAGGTACAGTAACGGAATGTGTACAAAAAAATGTACATACATGGTTGTTGTTGGAATTCTCAAGTGAAAATATTTTTTTTTTCACCTGATAGTCTTGGCAGCTAATGCTTCCTTTACCTTTTTAATCTTAGAACTTATTCTAAGGATTAAAATAAATAATAACTAAATAATAATTTTTTTTCTTCTTTGATAACATTTATTTGACCAACTGTATATGTATACTGATAGAATAGTCCATGTACTAGGATCACCAATTATTTTTGCCCATTCCTATAAATCTCAATTCGTTTAGAAATTCTCTGTTTCTTTAAAGCAGCGGTCGGCAAACTAATATTTATTCATTTTACAATTGGGGTAGTAATTGAGTGTCTCTCACTCAGGCCACTTTACACTATATTTTTACGCTTGTTTTCTCTTTATTTCTCTTTGTTTATTTCTTGCTTATTTTTTGCCTATGCGTGTGACTACGTACGTGTGAAAAGAGAAGAGAAGAGCAGCTTTTTGCCGAAATCTCCTATAAAGGCTTTTTGTTTCCATGTGGCTTTACATATTCTTCGGCTTTTAGACCCTTGTGGGTTCCTTTAGAGAATTTCATAGCAGATGTCACTATTGTGCTTTCGGAGTATGTGTTTATATCATCCTTGTAGGCAATGTACAATAGTTGTGCGTTGGAAATGATTCTGGGCCATCAAATCCGCAACAGAGAAATTATTTTTTGACAAGAAGTATATTAACAAACCAATAAATAATTTGCTTTTTTCAATGAGTTTCTAAGTTTTGGCCACGGTAGACTTAGTTTCGTTCAATATACTGTAAGTCATAGTTTAGAGAGCATTATGGTTTAGGCCGGTCATTTAAAAAGAAAAATCGGTAACTTAGTAAAAATGAATGGCAATATCGTAGCTTATGTTTTTAACAAAATGCTAAAGAAAAATTTTAAGAAATCTGTCGAAATAATGAAATAAGAATCGATTATCTTCTAACACGAATCAATCCTGGATCATAAGGTAATTTTTTGAAAATAATAAAAACCAAAGATGGTAATGCTTGTCTGGTTGATCAAATTTAAACATTTTTGATAAAATATCATCAATTCGGGGTATTAAAATATCTTTAAATAGAAGAACTAAAGCCATAAGCCTGTCAACAAGGGTACAGGGAAAATAAACAAGTATACCCTCAGAAACATTGGGCCAATTGGTCTATAGTATACCAAAACGACTTTAAGGTGTCATTAAAAATAAAACTGGTACACGAATGTGTATATGTTCATTTTTATACCTTCAATTGTCGCGTGCGAAATATTCTTTAATTTCTAAAAATCCATAAAAACTAATTTTTTCTATGTTGATATTATTCAGATACGTTTCTATTTTATATTTAAAAAGAGTTTTGGTCTTATCTCGAGTGGTTTTTAATTCTCAGCAAAATTATCAAATTAGTTAAAAATGTCTACTTTCAATGGTCGCGTAGTGTATGTATATGTATTTATGTATTTTACTTTTTGGAGTAATAGAGCTCGATTCTCAGATGTTACGAAGGCTGTAGAAAGCTGATTTAGTATGCTATCTGTATACAGAAGTTAAAGTCGTCCGTGGCACCACCATTAGGGTTATAATGTTATATAAATAGCAGAAGTGCTCTACTACACACTTTATCCTAAACTTCGAAACTAATTGTAAGTCGTTACAAACATCAGGCTAAAGCAAGTACATGCCAACCATTGACTATGTTGGTGTAGATTATAAAAAGAAACAAAAACGAAAAAACTAAACCTGACAAATTGTTCACTTAACTAAATAACGACCACGAAAAATTTTGCACATAAAAAATCAAAGATATTTAAGTTGAGATTATTTGTTAGACTTTATTTAAACACCAAATTTAAACTATAATTTATAAAAATTTTAAAGCTATTTAGTTAGCACCCACAAATATAGTTATCTTAACGAGAAGTTATTTATATATTTTTTTTTAAATATCAGGCAGATAGTAATTTAAAAAAATAAGATTTTAATGTGATTGTAATGATATTTGAAGGTCTTTGAAAAATTAAATGAGATCGATTTTGATTTGCAAAATATGGGGTACCAACAACTATAATTTACTTTAAAAGACACACGAAGACATAAAGGCCTTTAAAGGCTATTATGGAGCTGGTTTTATTTTTAGGTTAGAGGAGCTGTATCTTCTACTTGATCAACTTTAAAAGCATCTAAGCAGCATCTTGTACATTATAGCCAACATATGAAATCTCAAAACATGACGCCATGCCCCACCATTTTGATATGTTTTTTCTTCAATTTACAATCTTAGGTTCTTTTGACGAATAGTCTTTAAATCCTCGTAGGTCCTTAAATATATGAGTAGTTGCTGAACAGAAGCGAATGTGCCAAAAATATTAGTATAAAAATATCAAAAGTATTGGCGGATTTTTGCTAAAATTTTCAAATAAAATTTTATTTATTAATAAACTATTTTCATCAAATACATATCTGCCATTATTATGACATTTTGCCATTTTCCGGAAAGCTTCATAATACCATCGCTGTGAAATATGCTGGCAAATCAGAGACCGACCTGGAACTTTCACTTTGGTGTGTTACTTGGAAAGGCCAAGTGGGCCTGCCATAACCGTTTTGACAGAAATTGAGTCTAGCAGGTCGCTAGAAGACAACAGGCTATTACTGTTGCTTTGTGCAGCTGTCTCACTAAAACTCTTGAGACATTAATAGGGTTGTCCACACTTAATATCTTTGTGAAGAACTGTGCTGTGAGGAGTTCTTTGAAGATAAAAATCGCCTCAGGGCTAATACTAATCGCTTTGTTCACATGAAAGTTCTAGGAAGCGCTCCTGATCTTATAGATCCCAAACTGGTTTTCGTCCGGACATTCCCCCTGCAGTGGTTTACAAATGAATCGAAAACTTATATGGCTGCAGGGGCGGATGTCTTTGCACCTAATACAGAGATCTTCGTGCCTATGAAATACAAGTAATTTTAATGTGCGCTCGAATAAATCGACAAAAGGGTATCGGACATAAGCACATATTTTCTTTTCGGGTATTTTAGGCCGCGCTGACAGCACTGGATTCATGTTCGATGAAATTACGGTTAGTTGGGGAATGCTTTACTATCTTCACCAAGTCGGTGCGGCAAACAAAGTCGTGCTTTGCTAATTCCGAAGTCACTGACCCGAAGACTGCAACAAGCCAAACTTTCAGTGGGGCCTTTCTCCTATTGAAAAGGGCTGTATGGATTACAAATAGCGGACAGTGGCTTTTCTTTTGTTGGCAAGGCCAAAAGATGTCCACAATCTGGCAGCCTTTTATTTTATAATTTCTACTTTTAAGTTATTGTTATTGTCTTTTCTATTTTATCCAATTCAATCTTATATTGGTTCTTACCTCGAGCGCTTCTTTTAAAGATAATAAATAAATTTAGTATAAGAAATGTAGAATATTCTTTTATTTGAAAACCTAAGCGTTGAATATCAAACCATACAAAAACCACATCTTCCACGATACTTCTACCTGAAAAATTATCTCAATAGTCACATCTCCCGGTTGAGACGGAGTGCCGGAGTTGGATAAGACCACAGAGCACATTTTGCGCTACTGTATTGCGCTGAAAAGGACCAGATTCTATTATTCAGCCGGGTTCAATTGAGTCCGGGGGATATCAGATGCCGAAGCTGGATGCCACAGAGCGCATTATGCGCGATTGTATTGCGCTGAAAAGGACCAGATTGTATTGTTCAGGCGAGTTCAATTGGGTCCAAGGGATATCAGATCTGTTTCTATCAGGAATTTATTCGGTTTCATTCAGAGGGCGGAGAAATATGTAGATGTTTGAACATGGCTTTCGGCCATGATTCTTGGCGTATTCGGGCGATATCAGATCTGTTCCTATCAGAGTTTAAACATGGTTTTCGGCCTGCCCTTTTTGGACATCATCTAAAAGCAGGGTCGCACTGTTGAGTGTGCGAAATGGGTCATCTTTTATGACTTTAGTAGGACACAAAAGATCTTTTAGGCCGACACCTATTGGTCCATAATAATAATAATGACTAAAATTGGCAAAATTTTGATAAAGTGATTTTCAGTGACTTGTCACTTTTGTGCTGTCAAAGAAATTCTGCAGACACGAAACAAATGGTGGCCAAGCAGGCGATGCAAGGTGACTAATTCTGCTACAATCTAATAGGATCACTGAATCTTAAGTTTCAATTTGGTTCTTAAATTTGATTGCTTAAAGGAGATAGAAAATGTTCCTAAAATTTAAGAAATATAAGATTCAAAAAATAACTGACAAAACAAAATTTTACATCAACTATTTTTGAACAGTTTTGCTTTTTTTATATAAATTCTAATTTTCCTCCCAATGTGTTTGTTACAAATTTAACTGATTTTCAAAATTACAGTGAACAAATTTAAAAGTATATGTATCTTGGTATTCAGTTTTTCTGAAAGACTTAACAGAAATTGTGACATGTCATTAACATTTATGCCAAATTAAGAAAATTTGTTTTAGTTTTTATACACTACATCACTTTATGTTAATACATTGTGTTTGTGCTTATATTTGTAATTTTAAATCATACGGAAAGACTTAGAATTACCATTTGAAGTAGAAATCATAACTACTAACTTTCTTCTACCCCTAAAAGTCAGGGTCAAAATCGGTTTGGTTTATATTCGAGTCTCTACCATTTTTAAATCATTGAGTAAATAATTTCCTTACGAGGTTTTAGTAAGTAAAATACTGATTTAATCAGGCTAAAATTTAGCACAAATAAATGTTCTTATTATCTCTTATAGCATGAAATAGCATTTGGAATTGACAGATGCCTGTTGAACAATAACATTGTTTGTTCCTGCCCTTTTAGTTATAAAAGACAGGAAAAACAAAAAGTCACCGACTTATTAACCCGCCCTCGTATATTAGGTCCAACTTTTGAATACAAATTTCATTTTTACAATTGAGAAAGCTTGGATTATGAAGTAGGGTATCAAATGTTCTGGTTTAGCCTATTGATAATTCCTTATTTACATTCCTTTTTCGAAAGGCAAACATTAACATTTATGAACACCCACTGCTTTTTCTATAACAAGTTAAAAGCAAAATAATATTCACAACATTATTGCATGAAGCACTCAGTCAGAGGCGTACTTTAGACAAAAATTTTGTGAATGGACTATACATAATACCACTCATGGAGCAATTACATACATATAGTTTTGATACTACATCACTGTTTTAATTTTCTATTTGCTTATTTTAGTTTAATTTTTTTATTTATTTTATATTTTTTTTTTAGTGGAACACCACGCACACATACTGCTGCTTCAGGCTCTGGCAAAATTGTTTACACCTTTGGTAATCCAGCGTTAATCAGCAATACCCAATGGTCGTTGACTGCAGAACCAAAAATACGTGTTAAACAATTGCTGCAACATAATGGCGAATGTCTGGGCATGAGTTCGAATGGAAAATATATGTTTGATAATTTTTGTGAAAAAACAGAAATTGCGGGGGATCGTATCTTTAATATTGGCAGAAGTTTATGCCAAAAAGTATTTGGAGATGATACAGAAGATTATGCCATAGCACAAGTTGACGTACACTCGCAGGTGGTTATTACTTTTATGAATAACGGTTTTATGAAATTATTACACAATTTATTTATTTATTTTTAACTTTTCTAGGATACTATTAAAACCATAGGCGTTATTACTTGTGATTATGATGGTCCTTTGGATCCTTCATCCACCATGTTGGTGGGATCTGATGAAATGTGCTGTCGTATGGTACGTCTGAATTTTTCAAAAACAAAGTCAGTTGGTGTGTTTCCTGGCCAAGTGGTAATGGTGTCTGGCATGAATCCCAAAGGCGATATTTTCATGGTTGAAGAGCTGTATACCGAACAAAATTTAAAACCTCCCACACCTCCATCTATTAACGAGCAATTAAGTTTTGTGGTTGCCGCTGGCCCGTACACCCAGGACGATGATCTGGTCTATGATCCTTTGCATGATTTAGTAGTTTACCTTAAGCAGCACAAACCAAATGTGTTAATATTATGTGGACCTTTTATGGCCGATGATCATAAGCTTGTTGCAGAACGTACAACGTTGGCAGAATCATTTGAGATTTTCTTTGAGAAAATTATCACTGGTATTGTTGAGGCTGTTGGCAACGAAACTGCCATTTTGATTGTACCATCGTGGCGTGACGCTCATGCTGATTGTGTTTATCCCACAATACCCATAAGTCTTAAGAAAACATTTCCAAATGTGCACATGCTACCAGATCCCTCTATGGTTGATTTAAATGGTTTGATTATTGGTATGACTTCAACTGATATCGTGGATCACATTCTACACAATGAGCTACAAATGTAGGTTTTTTTTTAATATTAAAAGATCTTTTATCATTATAATACATGAACAAGTACATTCTTCTATATTATGGTTGGTGTTGTCATGTTTATGACAAAATGTTTTATGTATCCTGTCATAAGTTTAACAAGTGTCTAATGTATGTTGTTTTTTGTTCATACATGAAAACGAAACATTCTTTTCTACTGTAATTTAAGTTATAATTTTGTTGCATGATTATGTAGTGACAAATTACATGGCCATTATTAGAGAATGAATATACAACACAATTTTGGTTTTTCTTTTTCTTTTTTACAGAAATGCTGGTGATAAAGTCAAGCGTGTGGTAAATTATCTTTTACACCAGAAATCATTTTATCCTTTGCGTCCACCCCAAGAGGAAGACCTATGCTTTGACAGTGATTTGGCAAACAAATACACAAATATCGAACAAATTCCGAACATATTGATTTTGCCAAGCTCCCAAAAATGTTTCTTAAGGGTAAGATTGTAATTCAGACGTTTTGTTAGAGACTAAAATAACAATATCTGTTTACTACAGGTTGTTAACGGCTGCTTAGCCATTAATCCAGGACGTTTGGCAGATAACAACGGTGGCACTTTTGCACGTTTTATTATAAATCCGCCTGCAACCAAAGAAGAACAAAATATTTATAATTTTGTGGGCTGTCAAGTACGTAAAGTTTAGTTGAAAACTACTGACCAACGCTTTTACCCTGTTGGAATAAACCAGAATTGATCATTTTAAATAAAACAAAAAGTTAAAAAAAAACATTACGTAGTTTTTTACTTTATTCTGTTTTCCGAGATGGATACAACAGGGTATTTAATTTCAATCATTTGTAATTTTTTTAATTGCCATATGCACTTGGAAAATATTTTTTGTCATTCTCTACAATTTCCTCTAAAATATCGTCAATATCGGTTTCCGGATAACGTTCTACCCACGACTTAATATAACCCTCATGTGATGCTTCATATATTGAGAGTTTTACTTTATCACCTTCTTCTTGGGTGTTTGCTTGCACCAGTATAACACGTGGCTTTTTGTGAGCCAAACAAATATCTCTCCATTTAGCCCACGGATGTGGTCCCGACTCATTTACTTCAGAGTAATGTTCATACATTTTGGAAGCACTTTCTATATCAGCAGTTGATTTGTATACTTGTAGTTTTTTCAAGAACTCCTCCATGGCCTTTTTGCCAACTGTTTCTATCTTAGACCGATCAACAGTAAGACACAAGTTTTTACCATCCTCACACTCTTCGACAGTGACAAAACCTTCTCCAGCTTCTAGTAATACTTTCATTATAACAAAACGAGCTCTAGAATGAGCCTGCATCCATTGCTTAGATTGAGGATTGTACATTTCTAAGGCCACACCCATACCATTCCATATCAATGACAACCAATTAATATATATTATTTTATCTTGTTCGGCTGGATCCTTGAAGCCGAAAATTTCTAATATATCGCGTTGTAATGACAGATATAAGCCAACAGCTTCTGCACGACATTCCTCATAGGAAGAACCAATAGCACCAAACTTTGTATCATAGGTCTCACCAGGTAAGTACCAGGTAGAAATAGTTTCGCCAGTAATTAAATTCTTTGTAGTATCTTTATCAAAATTGAATTTGCCATTCTCATCAATACGAAAGAGTTTACCACTGCCATGGCCTAACAATTCATGGAGACCAACTTGAACCTCAAACGCTTTAACCTTATATTCCTTCATTAATGTTTGATCATCCTCAGACAGGAATGGTATGGGATCTTTGCGATTAATATTCGCCAACACATTGCCCAAGGAAACGTTTTTAAAACCTTCATCCTGTCGAATTTCATCATCTGCAAATATAAAAAAGCTCTTTAAGAGAAATGGTGAAACAAGTAGAAGTTAGTAAAACTTACAATTTGGTATATTAATACCAGCAGGCACTCCACTACCGGCAAATGTCAAAACATCTAAAGACGTGAAGTCTGGTTTCAAATATGAATCTTTTTCATATTCCTTAGTCCAAGGCAAATATTCCAACAGTTTCTCAGCCTTAGCTACCAGCTCTGCAAACTTGGCCGAACTTTCCTTATTGACCATGGCCACAAAACCTTCAAATTCAGCACGACCACCGGCAGGATCACGATATGTTTCAATAAAACCAATGTAAGTTTCAATTACTGGGCCTTTGTCTTTAATCCAATACCTTGAACCATCTTTATGATCAGCCAAAGAGCCTTCTTGAAAAGCTTTAATGTAATGGTCAATCATATTAATTTCATTGTCATTGGCAGCATATTTTTTGGCCTCTTCGAGATTACTATTAACACGAGCCAATAGTTTACTATAGTCGCCGCGTGTCACACGGAAATTATTGCCTTTATAAGTTTCTACTGGCAATGTAATACCATCTTTATCGCCAGTTGCCACAGAGCCTAACTTTACATCATAAATTGTTTGACCATTTTCTTCAATCTTAAATGTACGGCACATGTACGGTTCAATACGTTTTGATGTTAGCCAATCATTAACGATATCAGCATCTTCTTTAGTACAGTTTTCAGACCAATATGTAGTAATACCATTGGGAGCAAAGCCCAAAATTTCATTACGAGGTTTCAAAGCATATATAAGCGAAATAACTTTGTTAAATACTTTAGGAACATGATAATCTTTGCTATACGCTGTTGAAAGTTTAATAATTTCCTCAAATTTTTCTTGACTCAAATTCGGTAAGATTTTGCTATCACCCATGCCTTTATAGTTGCCTGCATTTGCAAATATGCCGCAAGCATAGACTAAAAATGACTGAAATATAAAAATTATTACGGACTATACCATTAAAAAAGGACACACCGTCCACTCACCGTAAATTCATCTTCTGTAATGCCATTCGATAAACATTTTTTCTTCAAATCCTCCAAAGGTTCTGCTACAAAAACCCTATGCAGCAAAGAGAAAATCAAAGGTCCTTCTGGGCTAGATTGAATCAAGGCAATAAGACCACCATCCCATGAGGCTTTACTAAAGTAATGGGCATAATACTTTTCCTTATCGGTAAGATTTTCAAAAGCATTTTTACATTCCAAATCGGCTATGGGTTGGGTATTGGGCAAAACAAAATGGGCAGTATTAGAGGATGCCATATTGCGTACAATTAAAGATGAACTAAAATATAAAAAAAATCAATATCATTTGTAAACTTTTATATGTTATTATCAAGACAAAAACCAAAATATACCTTATATTTTTGCTATTAAATTTATATAAACTATAAAACTTTGCTGTATTTTGTTGATATTTATATGAAGTTCTAAAATAGGTCATATTACTGTGAAAAGTCCTTAAATTGAAACTTTGTAAGCGGCAAACCGTATGCAATTGTTGCCTAAACAATTTTTTGCTTAAACTTAGCATGATGTATTTCTATTATATTTTATAACTTATTTTTGAAGGATTTGTAATAAATTCTGCAAGAAAACTGTAGTGTTATGCATCACATTTGATTGGGTAAAATATTTGGAAAAAACGTAAAAGTACTTACATTTGTACTAGAGGCTTTTGTATTTAATTTTGAGAATTTTTATAAAATTTACTCGATATTTATGCCGAAAATAAGTAAGACTGAAAGAGGAAATTAAACAGAACCATTTAAAATCTTTTGAAGAAGTTTCGAAATACATGCATTCACGAAAAACGTACAAAACGGGATAGCGAAATGGATGGATGATATATGAATAAAAAATATTGAGGGAATTTTAAACTTTATTAGATTAGGAAATTCTCTTCTCTTAAGGCCATAGTTTTTACTGCCATTGTGCAAGCAGGGTTGTCAGACCTTTTTTAAGCTTTTTCGCCAAATTCAATTTCAAAAATCGCAAAAATCGCCAAATCATCTTTTTTTACATTTTGGCAATAAAATTTATTTTTTAAAATAATGAAAAAAAAAATTAAAACAAATAAAAAATAATTTGTTGCGAATTTTTAATTTTCGCCAAAAATGAAAAAGATTCGCCATAATATATATTTTGCTAATTTTATTAAGAAAAATATTAGCAAAAACAAAAGTGTAAAGCTAGAAAACTATAAAAAATAATTTGTATGGTTAATATAAAATACGTTTTAGATATAGATATGTAGTCTCTTTATTGTTATACACTTTTTCTTCGACACATTTCACATTGCCTTGTATTGGAATTAAATTACACTATGCGACAAAAAAGAACGAAGATAAAATACCTGAAAAGTTATACCATTTTTCTAAAAAACGCTATCGAGTACAAGACTCAGTTTTTGATATTTTCTAAACACCTCCAAAATCTTTAAGTACGGGTTAAAAAAAGGGTTTTTAGTAACTTCATATACTTCGACTTATAATTTAGTGGAAAACTATCCGATTTTAAGCTTTTCAGTGGATTTAGAGAGAGATGTAGACCTTTTAAATGATGATATGATATACTCCATAGCCCTGAGATGTGTATATGTAAGAATTTTTCAAGCAAATACATTATTTCCACATTTCAAGTCACGTTTAGAGCTTTTTTCGTACCATTTATGAATTTAATACTTCATTGCCAGTTGCCAACAACTGCATTACATAAGTAAACTGGAACCTAACAATCTATTAATTTCAGTTCCATATAGGCAACTACAAATTTCTCGTTGCCGAGAAAACAATTGAAGTTCAGCTGCCATCTATAATCGACACACCATGTTCACGAATTTTATACGTAAAAATTCCAAAATAATAATTTTAATTTTTTGTATTTTTTTATCACAAATAGCCAACAAAATCGCAAATTAATTTATAAATTGCGAAAAAGTCGCCATGTCACCAAACCGAAAATTACGACACCAAATAACTTTTAAATTAGCCACGTTTGGCGAGAAATCGTCAGATCTGACAACCCTGTCTGCAAGACACAAATATGACACATTATTTTATTCTATTTGGTATAGATTTCCCCATTTTTGTATTTCTCTCTGAGAGTATCTTTCAGTATTCCTTAACTAGCTAAGCTATGTTTCTTTTACGAATCTTTGACGAAGTCGGACAAAATATGTCGTAAAATAGTCCGTGTTCCACAGCGTATTTGATATTTTGATTGGCTAACAAAAAAAGCTCTTTTGGAAAACCGTTTTCCTCACCCATGAGAGTAAATCGAAGATTTTTCATTGTAGAAAAATTTGGCGAATAAAAAATAACGAGCTAAACAATGGATATTATATGATCAAACACCAAATACGTATTGCTATCCATAAATCACCCCCTTAGTCTCTACGTTCTTATAGATTTATGTGTGCTCATAATTTTCATGTGTGATTTCTTTGTTTACTTTATGCACATATATATAGTATGTTTGTATGTTTCAGAATTGATAACAGTATTAAAATTATAGTACAATTATTCTCAAAAATCTTCCACTTTTTAAGAAAAAATAATAGTTATACGTTTAAAGGTTATGTGGAACAATGAAGGACTTTTTGCCACGACGCATTGTGCTCACCAGTCCAATTTATTCAGACAATTCAGAATAAATTTACTGTTAATTTCTATTACCTCTTACCTTTTACTTAAGCTGATAATTAAATTTGGGTAATTAAGATAACTAAAAACGTAATATTATTTTGGGATATACTTTATTTTTTTACAAATAATTGCCGGTAAATAAAAAGAAATGCAATGACTGACAAAAATATTATCAGCTGCTTGGCGATGACATTCATGTGTAAGTGTTAGAAAACAGCACAATTTTCAGTAAATCTCCTATTGATTACAAAAGTACTGTCAGTATATATTTTGTTATGATTTTAATGACATTACTTGATGAAAACCTCTTTCTTAGTTTGAAATTTTAATTCTAACTTTATTTCCTATATCTTGAAGCTAAGTTTTCCTGATTAATTTTTCGATAATAATATAAGGAAAAAAATTATTATAGCGTTTAATATCCCGTATATTATTAAATCAATTAACCAACACTGGTTATTTTTTTACGATATTCTGTTAAAAAGCAACACTGAGTAGTGACATTAAAAATCGTTTTTCATTTCAAAAACAAAAATCCAAGCGCAAAATTTTCATGAAGAAGAAGATCAATTACAGAAGGACTCTATTGGAAAAGTTTTTGTTTAATAAATATAATTTCGAGGAATAACACAAAATAAAAAGAATACCGAAATATTAGTCAAACTGAATTAAGAATTAAAAAAATTTTTTTAATCAAATTTAATATAGACGCCCAACTGGAAAGAAAAAATCAAAATGGAAAACATATCTCGACATTTATCAAATGAAGATACAGCCACTTCAATGTACTTGTCTTTTGATGCAGAAAGTACAATGTCTACGGCATGTTATAAAACATTGGAAGCCATGACTGACATATCTACTTTATCGACTATTGATCCGGACAAATCAAATATTGATTTTAAGGCCACTCATTATCAAAATAGTACTCTGGAAGCTGATAGTGATTCTCAAATTAAAAGCCCTTTGAAGACTGTAAAGAAAATGGACATGCTTGTGGAAAAGAAGACTCATAGTCCGTTAAGGGCGTTGCCCAAAAATATCATGAAAGAGTATATAGCATTAAGTTCTACTCCTTCCAAGGAACAACTATTAAAAACAGTTGATGTGACGCGTGGATCAGATGCTACTAGATGCATAGACTTGGGTTTAGCATTTTTAGGTGTTGAAGATGAAAAGCCAGCGTACTTTCCACTACCAAACGGTGTCATGCTTAACGATGAAAATAAAGAGAATGCTCAGCCCGAAATTGAGGAAGTATCTACATTATCAACATGTTCTTCTGTAGAAGTGACTACAACAGTCATTGAAAGGAAAATGACGAGCATGGTGTGTTCCGTAACCGAAGAAGAAGGTTTTGTTGAGGAGCTTAACATGATAAAAAGTACTGAAGTTGTAGTTTCTCCAGTTGATGAAAAAGAAAAGTCTATCACTTCCACTGAAAAAGATTTAATACAGTATACAGAAGACTCGCCTGAAAAAATGATTAAGAAAAATGAAGGATGTGCTGAACCCAGTGTTGATATAACAGCGAAAGCTGAGGTGGAAAACGTCCAATACATGGGTATGTATCTTATGTTTTTTTTTACTATAAAGTTTTCTGGAACAAGATATTATATAATATGATGATTAATATGATAATATGATGATTATTATATAATTATGATGATTATGATGACATTTATCAAATATTTGACGAAAAAAACGACCACTATTTTATAGAAATATTTGTTCTTTGTCTATTTTTTAAATTAAGTAATTTAAAAATCGAAGTATTTTTCGGTACTATTATATGTTTTTAAATATTTTTTTAAGAAACGCTGACAGAAAAGGATATGTTTTTATAAAATAGTGGTTGCATTTTTTTTCGTCATATGTTTGACAAATGTAACCGTAGCTTAACATATTTATTCGTATCCCTTTTACACCCGTTGTACTGTACCGATTTTAGAAGGATATATAGGGGTTTAAAGTATTTTCTGTACAGATGTGCCAAAAATCAATTTTATTTAAATCGGTTCAGTACTTCGGAAGTAAATACACCCATAAAATTCTTACACAAATAAAGAAAACAAATTTTTTTGTTTACCTATGAACAAGGCACATGTGAAAGGTGGTTTTTTATGTAATGCAGTGATCCTTCATTGTCAATAGTTTTATTTAGTTTACATCTAATCCTAATTTTGCATGATTTTTTTACATGGTATTGCTTGGAACATAAGTAAAATGTACGAACAGACCCAGGTGTATTTATTATAAATATCAAACGTTTTTTTTATTTTACACCTAATACTGTATTTATGCCATTTTATGCACGATATAGTTTGGAATTTATCTTGAGTGTAAGAAAAGGGTTAGGTGTATTTTATTCAAAATATAATTTATAATGATTTTTTGACATTCAAAATTCACAAAAAGCAACAAAGATATGTTGTTTTTATTAGAAAGTTAGTTGTGCAGGCAAAAATACCTTGTTCAATATGCCTTGCCTTTAAATAATTCAAAAACAAAAGAAAATATGTACATATGAATGTATGAATATTTTTTTCATTTGTCCTATAAAAGTCAGTTTTTCTTTGGATTTTTTTTTTTGAATAATTTTTTTTTTTTTTTTTGAAAAAATTTTTATTTTATATTTTGAATTTTAAAACGGTAAATTATATATATATATGTACATACATAATTAAAATAAATGTTGTTAGATGCTAGAAAACGACTGATTGTGTCTGCCGCTAAGTTCACTAGTATCTCTTAATATATGATAATATAATACATTGCCTACTTTGTTTTAAGCAACCATAACAGAATCTCCTGAAAAGTCTACGGAAAATGCGGCTGTAGCAATGGGTTTTGAAGAATCAGGAATAATTAAAGAAGTACGGGCAATGGGCAAAACAAAAATAACTGCGCCATCACGCAACTTACGACGTTCTATACGTGAACCGAATTTACAAACCGACAAACACTCAAAAATTTCAAATTCTGGTGATATGAAAAGAAAATCGTTTTTGCCTACCAGTAAAAACTCAAATCTGGCTATAAATGCTGAAATCGAAATACCCTCGCTATTGAGTAGGATGTTAAAAATAAGCAATGCCTCCACGGAAATGGAAGAGACTGATAAAAAGGCAGATGATGGTTCTGCACGAAATGACCACAAAAAGACTTTGACTAATGAAAAGAGACGTTCAGTCGTACCGTCAACGAAAAAACGTTCGTCATTGATTCCATCTGCAGCAGGTGATAAAAGGCCTTTCAGTTTTACACAACGTATGTCAGTGGTAGTAAAAACTACACTGAATAGTCCAGCTCGTAAAATTGTGCGTAAAAGTTTAATAGGTGGTGTAACAACTTCTCTTCCAAGAAGAAGTGTCGTACCACAAAAAACGGTAGCAACAGAATCCTATAATATTAAAAAAACGGAGATACCAACGCGTAAAACTATGCTGCCGAAAACGTCAGCTGCAGTTTCTTTGAATACTAAAACTAATGCACAAAGACATTCTTTAATGCCTTCTACAACTAAAATGGCAGATAAAGCTAAAACAAGTGGTGGAGTTGTTAATAAACAAGAAATTGCTTACACTTGTAATTTTTGTAAGGAAAAATTTCGCATTAAATCTTTACTCGAGGCTCATAAACGTTCGCATGAAACCGATAATATAACACCGGCTTTTGTGAAGAAGCAAACATCGAGCAATTCTCTATTGGGTCATGCAAACCAGTGTAAATATTGTGACAAGAAGTTTGCTTTGACAAAAGCTTTACATATTCATCTCTTACAAAATTGTTCTAAAATACCACCTTCGGAAAAGAGAAAGTTAGAATACACAGATTTGAATCATGTCGAAAAAGCGCAATTACCCAATGTTTTTAATAACCACCAATATAGTGGCTCAAGCACAGCTTCATCAGTTAATGCAACACCCCGAAATGCACAAAAATGCAGTATAAATACAATGAATAATCCTAAAAGTACATTAGAAACAACTGAGGTTAAAGGTAAGTTTGAACAGGACAGATATTAGTTTCTTTTTAATAAATATTTTCTTTCGAATGCAATTGGTTTAGATAGAGCGGCGACTTTAGATGGTAGTAATAACCTTGCTTTAACTCAAGCATCAGCACAAAAAGTAAAAAAGCTGTCAGCACATGCAGGGGTTTATAGAACTCCAAGTAAATCGGTACCTTGTCATTTGTGTAAAACGACTTTTAAGAGTATTTTAGATTATACCAATCACAACTTAACCGTACATGGTAAAGACAACAGAGGCAAAGAAAATTAAATCACCACCTAAATGACGCTCAAAATGACGTTTTGAAATATTTATCTTTTATAAAAAAAGGGAAGACGAGAAAAATATACTGCAAGCAGTAAACGACCATGGATTTTTTTTCTTACAAAATTAGCATTTTTTATTTAGATTAAGTTTTTTACGCTTAAATATAAACTTACATAAATTTAAATTGGTTTTTTATTTCTTCAGTTCGTTTTTGATTTCTTCTCTGGCGGAGGTTTCATATCAACGTTCTCTTGTTTAATATCTACACCTGGATTGGACCCAGCACCCGTCGGACTCGTTTCATTAGGATTTCCATTATTGCCTGCATTATTCGTACCCTGAGCGTTGTTTGCGTTTGCTTCTTGAGAGTTGTTTGGATTTTGAGGTGGTCCTACTGATTGTTGCATTTGCTGTTGATGTATTATTGGCGGTATTGGTGGAGGAAATTTTCGTAACAATTCTGCTAGTAGCATATCTACGCGTTGCATTTGAAATACTGTTCCACTGTCATCTTTAGTGTTGGTCGGATCTTTTTTAGCAGCAGCTTTTGATTTATCAGACACTACAATTATTTTTACAATATTAAAAGATTGTGTATATGAGAACTTAAATGTTAAACAAAGAGTCTAGGAATGTGACTAGCGGAGTGTTTGGTACATACCTTGTTTATATCGTAAACTTTCAAGAAAATAAATAAACAACTTGGAAATTGTGTAAAAAAAAAACTAAAAAGCATCTTTACAAATTATCACAGTATTTGCACCATAACTGTGCTTACTTACTCCGCTAGACTTTCTTGGGTAAAACATTTAAGCCAACGTACGAAGACAACTATGTAAAAGGCGGTACAAATCTATTATTTAAACTTACACTGTTTGTTAGAGCTAAAGTCCCAGGTATAGCCTTTATTAGGATGATAACGCGAGTAACTGCTGGCTTCTTCAAAGGCAGATTGTAAATTTGTTACAGTCGAAAGCTTAATTCAATATAAGAAAACTAAATTATTAAACATCTCTATAATAAAAAGATATAAGCTCACTATTCTTGAACTAATAACATTGCCCAAATCAGGAGCTTTATATATTGTACCACCAATAATATAGTAATCGGCAATAGGAGTAGCTTCTTGGGGATTATGTCTATGTTGTTTGCGTATAACGTATAAAATTGGTTCATGAACATGTAGCAAAATATATTCTAAGCCCACCATATTTCTAAATGGATCATAAGAATTGAATATGAAATATTTTTAATATAAATAGAATGCAAATTTACTTACTGTAAATTTTCTAAACCCAAACGTTGCATACGAATATTTTCGTTATTACACATGCGATCATAAAACGGATTTGATTTTCTGCAAAAGTAGTCCATGACATTTTGTGGATTCAAAGAAGCCATCATTTGTGTGTCATGCCACGAAACCCATAAAGGGTTCTCCTGTGTTATCGGTTGACGATTTGGCAACATGATTAATAGCTGCTGTTGTCTGTAACTCACGTTTTCGCAACTGAAAACACACAAATCAACAAGTGGTGGTTATTGACTGATGTTAATTTTTGTTGTTAAACAAAAAAAAAATTGTTTATCGATTAGAAAAACGTCATTTCGCTCACTTTTCTCTTCCTCAATTTGTTTAAATTGCTGTTGACTATAATTAGAGGTCAATGTTAATGTAAAGCAAAAAGAAAAAATGATTTGTTTTTGTATACAATATTTTTTGTATTTTACGTTATTTTGCTTTGATTTATTTCATTTATTTTAAATGATTTTTTAAGAAAAGTTGTGCAATTTTTGTAATTTAGTATTCAATTGACTTCAAAAATAAACGACGTTTGTGTCGTTGTCCATTACTACTCTGTGTATTTAATTTTAACAGGTGAGTTCATTTACTTTATATTTTCACTTTCGTTGTGTTATTTATAGTTTAACGTACCTTGAGCTTTATTTATATATATAAAATATTTTTAGAAGTAATTAAAAATAAACAAAAAAACCAAATCAAACAAATTCTATTTGGCTGTTGTTCAGAGAAAAAAGACGCGGATATAAACTGACAGTTACCGTACAGCTGTTTTACGAGAATAGGGCTGCCAAATCAAACAAAAATTTGTGGTTACCAGCGAGGTATGTATGTAAGTGGATGTGCATTCAAGTTGCTGTTTTGGTACTTAATATTAGACTGCTCAAAATGCAATTTATAAATTTACATGAATAAAAGATGAGAAAGTATATGTTGAAAAAATTAAATTATTTCAAAAATACCAATCGGTTATAAAACAAAACGAAAATCTGCACAACATTTATATATGATACTGTCACAATATTTTAACTACGGTTAGAGTTTTTTTATAAAAGAGCTTTTTTTAACTGCTTTGCATCTTGCATTTTGATAGTTCGAAATTTTCTTTATAGCGAAATATAGAGAAGATATCAATATAGCCGCCAAGTTATTGTGAAATGTGCTGATCTGTTATAGCGTAAGTCGTAGTTTCCATTCCTTTTGTCCGAAAATATAATTTTTTATGTAAATGTTAATAGAATGTTTTTTAATTGAATTTTTTTGTAAATGTTAATTTGATGCTCTTGTGCATTCATTTTTATAATTTTTTCTTTTATTTCTATAATTTTATCCAATCTGTTAAAGACTTCCATGTGGCATTATTTTTTAGCAGCAGAGTTTTTATTTCTCTTTGTGTATAAAAGTCATGTCTTTATGCACTGATTGAACTTTTTTTGGCCGCACTTTCAGATTTCTTCACTATCTATTACGTCACGCAATTTGCATGATACTTTAGACGAAATACTGTATTCTAAACCTTGAATCCGTACGTTCAATCACTTTCAAAACTCACAAAAGTCTCATCAATTCCTGTTGCGCCCAAAATATCGTTCTCGGAAATGCTGAGTTGTTTTTCTAAATATGGTTTCAACGGTTTTCTGTTTAAAGGATTTGTTAAAAGAAACGTTTCGATCCACATATTCCTACAGAATAAATATTGAATCAATAAATACAATGATATATTATATTTTAATACACTGCGCCACGACTTAAAATTCTTCAGAGCTGGACCAGAAAAATTAAGTCTTATGGTTAGACTTAATTGCTGTTGCTTTTTCTTGTGATGTATTCGTCAAAAATCTTTTCGTTAAATTACTGTTTCAAACATTAACTTTGTAAAAATTTGCTTGTGAATAAAGTTTATTTTTTTATATTGTATTTGGCCTAATAATTATAAAAACGAATATATTTGTAAAATATCAAAAATTGTCTTAAATTTAGTTTTTTTTAACGTATTCTTTGAAAAATATGATCACGTTGGGCAATTTACTAACAAGAAAAATGTTATCATTAGAAATTTCGATACACCTTACTCGATAACGAATGACAGAATCCTTAAAATTGTAAAATTCTACAGTTTGAATAAATTTTGCACGTAGTCGACTGCGATTATTAGCCCCATTTTATTCATTTTCATATAAAAGCTTTAAAATCAATTATTTTGAGAAAATTTAGTAAATAGTTCGTCTGGCATCACTAATATATTTACGTTGAATGAATTTTTGTTTATTTTTTGATATGTTTTTGTTTTGTATTCTTTGAGTTGGTGATGTTTTGTTGTTGTGTGTTAGAAAAAATGACAAGTCTTGACAGTTGATTTGTTATTGTTGTAATTACTGGTGTATGTGTTTTTGGCGTAGAGGGAATAATAAATTTGTTTTCATAATTTATTTCCTTGTACTACAATTTCATATACTCAATTTAAATAAAAAAGAGCATACCAATAAGATGTTAAAGAAAATTTAAAACATAAAATGAAATATTAATAATAAAACATTGAAAGAGAAGGAAATATTAACAAGTACATAATCTCTCATACATTCCACGTTTCTAAGAAAACAAAAAATAAATAATTTATTAACAAACAAAAAAGAGGAAAATATTAAAGGCCGCACTAAAAGTGTATGTGGTCAAGAAGAACAATTGGTGGTTTCCTTAGTCTCAGTTCGTTCTGTGCTTTGCATCGTGGCGGCATTACTCAGGAAGAAAGGCAACGTAGAAAGCACATCATGGTAAAATATTGTGAAAAAATCAATTTAATGAAACTAAAAAAGAAAAAAATCTTGGAATGTTTGTGTTTGTCATAAAGTTTGTTTCGAAAATTATTAACTAAATGGCTTTAATAATAGTCAGTTTTTTATTAATTTATTATAAAAAAGTGGTCTAGAGCCAGAAACGGAATAGTTATTACCGCATTATTCAAACAGTTTTTTTCCAGTTCTTATGCAATAGTTTTTCATTTTTCATTGTTTTTCCTTTTTGCACTTTTATTCTCCACTTCATTCCAGTTTTTCTAATTTGCTTTTGCAATACATGTGTTCGTCGTTTGCCTGTTAGTGATACAAAACATTCATCATATGAATAAAAAAACACGTCCGTCTACCAAGGCAAAACACATTCGTTCGCATACATTTGTTTTTGTTTTAAACATTGTCGGCGAGACCGAATGACCTTGAATTCCACGGTAGAGATCTGAGAGAAGAAAAACAAAACCTTGAATTTGACATGAGTTGATTCATGTTAATTTGTAATTTTGGAATTTTTGTGGGAAGGTTATAAGAAATAAATATGCAATAAGTATTATTCGTTTTCATTCTAGGTAATGAAAATAACTATTCCAATTTGCTTTCCCAAACACCAGTCATGTTATTGAAGAGAAAAGTAAAGTAGTAGTTATAGTCGGTCGAACCCAATCTTATAATAGTATAAATCACATTTCGAACATATGACAGATTAAACCAAAAATGGGCCAATTAATCATAAAAACATGAATGTTAAAGATTTTACACCGACCAAAAACTAGTTGCAAACCTATTATTTAAATTTTTAGCTATGAATCATGTTAAGATACGATCCAATTTAACTTTAAATGGAACAACGGCACAAAAGATACTGGTAACAGCTATTAATCCGATCACAAATTTACCACTACAGCATCAGTGTATTTTATAGATGCTGAAACATATTCATTAATCACTTTCACTTAAACTAGACACTATAAAAAAATAGCAATATGTGTATTTCGGTGATTGGGCATCGGAATTGCCTTACGAGTAATCTGTTTATATAAGCTTATATGTAAAGTGTACATTTAATATTTCAGAGCTAATACTAAACATAAGGAGGATTAGAGAAAATACCCTCAAATTATAAATTTTAAGGGTTTTTGATAAAAAAAGTCAAAAAATTTAAGCTAAATCCACGTCATACTCATAAAATAATTAAAGCTTTGTGTATGACAATTAAAAGCAAAAGTTTATTTGTTTTGAAAGTACAGAAACTATTAGTGTTGTAAATGTTATACTAAAATACCTTTAATGCTAAAAAGTATAAAATCTTGATCTTCATTAGTAATAGTATTCATTTCAAATATTATTAAAAATATCAATCTATTACTAAATCATAAAAGAAAAGTTTCTTTAGTTTTAATGTATATGTATTCGTTTTTAAAACTCAATGTCAAATTTCCACTGCATGTTTCTTTTTTTAATGGTACTTTTTTCATTTGTTGGTTTTCGCTATAATAAAGGCTGTTCTTATTAAAAAAATATTTTTTCAATTTTTTAGACCATTAAAACAAGCTTTTTCACATTAAAAATCATCTTCAGTATTTCTAGTAGCTTTAGTTGACATGCGCTATATTAAAAAGGAACCATATTACGAGGTATTATAACATATACTTTTGGTATTAAAAATATTGCTTATATCTAGTTCTTTTTGCCGTAACTGCTGCTAACAAATATTTTTGTTTATTATTTTCAACTACTTATAGGGTCTTCCACCGTTTAATGTATCTGGTAGCCCTTTTAATGTTGTACCAATTCATCAGTATCCAGAGCTAATGAAGGATACATGCGCGCTTATAAACTCTGAATGGCCACGCAGTGAAACAGCGCGCATGCGTTCACTTCAAGCATCTTGTGATAGTTTACCATGCAGTTTAGTGTTGACCACTGAAGGCTTTAGCCGTGTTATAGCCCATTGCAAGCTAACTCCCATACCGTCAAAGAAGAATGCCTGTTTTATCGAATCGGTGGTTGTGGACAAGAGTTGCCGGGGTCAAGGTTTTGGTAAATTAATAATGAAATTTGCCGAAGATTATTGTCGTGTGGTATTAGATCTACGTGTTTTATATTTATCAACAATTGATCAAGAAGGATTTTATGAAAGAATAGGCTATGAATTTTGTGAACCAATTTCAATGTATGGTCCTAGACATTGTGAATTGCCTAGTCTGCAAACTGCCAAAAAGAAATACATGAAAAAAGTTTTATAGGCAACATCAACAGTACATTGTCGTACATAAATGTTACAAAGAAAAAAAAAAATAATAATAAATGCTATATTAGTGTCTATTTTCTTAAGAAAAGAATAATTTCGTATGCCAGTTGAAAAGAATGAACTAGTGTTCAGTTTAAAATTAACACAAAAATAAATATATATTTTTATTTATGTATTATAATTAAAATTGAACAATTTCATTTTAATTAAAACTGGCATATAACAAAAAAACAAAGCTGATATACAAAGAGTAGAAAATTAAATCTTAAGCTAAATGGTTAAATAAAAAAAGTGCTACAGATACGTTAGAATAAAGAAGATTTAAATGATATATTTCAATATAGAATATACATATGCCTGAAAGAATGGGCAAATATCACAAAATATTTTAAGAAAAAAAGAAAGAACAGTTTATATAACTTAACTTAAATTCTAGTTATGATTTGTTTATTTTTTATTATTTTTTTTCTTAATATTACTTTTTACTGTTAATGATTTTATTTATAAAATTTTTCGATTGTGTTTCTTTAAGTTGCTAGTTTTTTGGAAAACATTTGGTTTTAAAGTTTATAATTTGGAAGAATAAAAATATAAACTTATAGTACCAAATACACACAATGGCTGAATGCAGATTTAATATTTTTTATATTAATAAGCATTTTCAAAATAATAGATATTTTTATATGATTTCTTGAAGACTTGATGTTCAAAGCTGTTAATACAATAATATAATATATCAATTTAAAACAAAATAATAGATCTTCCATAGAAATGTAGAATTGTTCTTAAATAGAAATACTTTAAGAAACTTAAAAGAAATATAGTCTTATGCATATCTAGTCTTAACTTCCGCATAAGTATAATTAGAAAAAAACAAACAAAAATTAAAAAATAAATACATACACTGCAGAATTTTATAATAAAGCTCACTTGTATCCAACTTGCTCATTAAACAAATTAATTATACGTATTAATATAAAACTATATATAAATATATTTTGAATAAATTATACATAGAAACAAATAAAAACACAACCATTTTTTTTATTTGCCGATATGTCTAGTACTATTAGTTAAAATCGTTTTAAAATTATAAAATTTTGCAATTTTTGATCTCATTTATTTAATGAGGGTTTCATTTAGGAATGCTATTAGCAAACTATGTACACACACACTGAAAACGATCTATTTTTACGTATTTATGATGCCAACTTTTGCAGTTCTCTTTTTAAATTATTTAAATTCTAGCACTTAAAATATTTTGCAAAAAAATACACGCCTGCATATATGTGTGTTTATTTAAAGTGCCATGTAGCCAAGATCAAGTTCAAGATATTTAAAGGCATATCTATTTAATTCTAAATACTTTGATCCCCATGCAAGCTCGTGTAATAATTTTTTTGTAGAAAAAAATATTTATGCATCGCGTGCTCTTTGTCACCAACAGATGATGTGTTTAAATAAAAAAGCAAAAAAATAATAATAAAAATAGATTTCAACCAAAATATTTTTTGGCTTAAAACGCTATAAAATGTCTTTACTAGACAGAAAATGCATTCCCTTTTGGCATAAATATGTATATTTTTTAAAATTGTTTGTTTGGCTTAAAGGTATAGCAAATAAAAATAAAATTGTTTTAATTATTTAAACAAATTCTTTCAAATACAATATCCATAAAATAATTACTATAAACAGAGCTACTGTCAGTAGTGATATTAATTTCTTTTCTTTTAAAAAAATCAACAATGAATTTTTTCTATTATTGCTAATAGCAACGGTTCCGAAACATTTAAAATAATTTTTTTTAATAAAGAATGTGTCAACAAATCCACTACATATGGTAAATTATATGTATATAAATATGTATTTCAAAGTGATATATAGCTAGAATTTTGAAGATATTTATTAAGTCCATTCTACGTTTAAGTCTAAGTAGTTAAGGTACGGTCACATTTGGCAAATATTAGAGGGAAAAATGTAACCATTATTTTATAGAAATATTAGTTTTTAGCCTTAGTACCCAATATCGTTATTTGGAAATTTTAGATAAATAAAAAAAGCAGTATTTTTAATTCTATTATAATAATGCCTAAATTTATGCTTTAATTTAATTTAGTTTTTAATAGTTTTTTCGATAAAAATTGCTTTTGTACCTTAGACACGAACTTAATGATTTTACCAAAAGTAGAGCAGTATCATCAATAAAGCAACGTTCAGTTCGAAAGCAAAATGTTGGTGATATCGATAAAATGTATGTATTTTATCATACCATTTTTTGCCATGCTTAGGGGACGAGAGTCATCAGTTTTGTTGCTCATATTTTGTTAATTATTGTTAAAAATGAAAAGGTAGGACACATGGTAAGTGAAAATTCACGATGATAATATCGTGCCATGAGTCAAAAAGTTAAAAGAATCTTACAATTGCCGATAAATAAAGAATTAAAATACGCTATAAAAGTCACTGCTACACAAACTGTTTCATAAAATATCATAGCTGTTGGTCTGCAAGATTTCCATCTGCTAACCAAACATAACTTGCAAATGGATACTACGTATGGAAAGCCACCGACGAAATTGTAATAAACGATTTCGATAGCTCCTTTTTGTGTTTATGTGTACAGACAGAGACAATTTGTATAAAAATTGCCAAAACGAAAATTATGCAAATGTATGATGTACGCGTTGAAACTAGGGACCAAAATTGGTTAGAATGCGTTTCACTATTTTAGAAGTACTCTTACGGCGTGCGTCGGAACCAGTGTTGACATTCGAGACAAAATAACTCAAGCAGCCAATCTTTTAAAAACTATTTGCCGATCTCTACATATTTCAAAACAGAAATTAACACCTTTAATATATAAACTCAATGCATTTTATAATTGCTATTCGCTGCACACAGCAGCAACCATCCCATACTTGAAGATGATAAGTGGAGAAAGGAGATGCTTTCTATTGGATGAGTAATTTACATTTAAAAAATTATAAATTCCTCAGTTGTAACATTTCTCTTCGCTACTTCTCTGGAGTTAACAAAACTGTGGGCTTCTGTTCTAATGTTTAAAATGTTTTTTCTGTACTTTTTGAAAACAAACCTAAATTTTGCTAATAGCGTAGTAATTTATAATAAAAGTCTGAAAATTTGTTTGTTTTAAATGAAAATTCGTTTTTAGCAAGCTCATTGTAATCCATTGACAAATTATTATTATTTTTTGCTAAAAGAATTGCTTTTGTAAATTTAAGAATTAGTACATACTTTAATAAACTTTAAAAATTCATTTATATTAAATGTCTTCTGTATTATAAATTATGTGAATTTTTAAAACATACTGCGTAAAATTTAATGAATTTAAAATTCAAATTGCACAATTAAACAAATGCAATGAAATGCTTAAATTTGTATAAATGGCTAAGCAATAAAATTGCTTAATTAAAGTAAACGTGACTATTTTGCAATAATATATTTTCCTATTTTGACACAGTTTTATGAGCACTAACTAGTAAGGCACTAAAATTGTTAAAATCATATTTTGGAATACATGCATTGATGGCTTTTTTAATATTGGTGAGTTTTGAAAAAAAAAATTATAACTGTTAAGAAACTATCTTTTTAGCTTTAATCCAGCTTCTTGGCAATACCGCATACTTTGCCATAGTGCTCTGGCTGATCCAAAGAATCAACTATGAATTTAGCCAAATCATATTTCGACACTAGACGCCCAGGTGAATCATCATGCAATACTGTATATTCACTGGAGGGTTCATCAGCAATATGAGGTGGTAGTACAGCAATATAATCCAAATCAGATGATTTAGTTAAATCCAGCATACGTTGATGTTCTTCATTGAGACGATGAAACATGGCTGGTACTTCAGATACCGGACGTAATAGAAACGAGGACATTACAATTGAGAATTTTTTGACATTTAAAGCCTTCATAACTTTAATAAGATTAGCTGTTCCCGTAGATAGTTCAGTAGTGGCGTCCAGTTTATTACGTGTACCCAAAATGATGCAAACACCATCGACTCCCTCAACTACCTTTTTGCAATCATCATAATTGATAACATTGCCCTGTACCATTTCAACTTTGGCCTTAAAACGTTCAGGCACAGTTTTCTCACTTCGATAAAGCAAACGCACTCCAAGTCCTATAGAAATTACGAAAAATTATGGATAAGTTTAACTTTGGAATACCTTTTCTCTTCTTCATATTACCTTTTTCTAATGCATAATCAACTACACATTGGCCGGTCATACCGGTGCCACCAATTACTGCAATACGTTGCATAACGTACGAGTTGTCTGCCGTCTTCTTGTTGTTACACAAACTTCTTGCTATGTTGTCGTTTTTTATATATTTTTTCTTTTTAAATTGATTTCCTGGATTGAAGTGCTAAGCGACCCGCCTGAAAAAATTATTAAATTCTCAAGTTCAAATCTATAATCAGCGCGCTAATAAAGCAAATTTTTTTTATTGTTTGTTAAAAAATACAATAACTATGGGAAAAATTCTTTTATAATGTTGTAATACAAAGTAATAAAGTCAAGTGCAAAATTACTTTCTCACTAATTTTCTTTCGTACAGGTACTTTATTTCACAAATTCTATTGCTTCTTACCTGAAATGAAATGTCACCAAATTCTGAGATCTCTTTAACAGAAATGAATTTCTTAACAAATTATTCACTGCAGTATACAATTTTATTTATGTTCTAATTAACAAAAGAAATTTTGTTTATTAAAATGATCTTTTGACAAACAAAAAAATCGTATATTTCCTCACGTAAGCCAACAGAACGCGCGAATCACGCCCACTACCCACAAAAAATATTTTGCAACTGAGCAAACTTTGCCGCAGGATTGCCACTTGTTTTTACTGTTTTTTATTTGTACCGGCAAAAATTTGGGCTTTCTACTAATTTCGCAATAGTATAGTATTTACAAGTGTTTTTTGTATGTTTAATATATAGTGCTACATGATTATTTATTTATTTAAGCGTTTAAGTAAAAAGTTTATAGCCTTTTAGAAACAGCAGATAATGTTTTTAGAAAAAATGACACGATACATACATTGTTTTATTTTTAGTACTTTTTAGAGTTTGTTATGAACTTAGTATCAAGTTAAACCTACATGAAGTTGTGTACTTTATATAAATTTAAAAATGTTTTAAAAATTATAAAAAACGTTTAATTTTTACACAAAAGCACTAAAATTTATAAAATCGAAATTTTTTTACCATTTACGAACATACGTGATTTATACATTAACAGGATCTTCAACTTAGGATGAAATACAACTCTCATATATTTTCTAATGGTTCAAAGCCTATTTTTAAGCATCTCGGTTGTAATTAAAGCATTATTGTAAAATAGTAATATGTGTTTTACAGTTCTGGTATTTTCTGCAGAGAACATTCGTTTATGGCTGATTGTCCATCGAATCTACACATTATTTTTATATTTAACCATACTATGTACTTATTTGTATAATAATATTCTGGCGGAAGTTTTTCCTGTCAATTACCAAATAAATAAATTTAATCAAAAAGTCCATAAATTCTATTCCATTTTACTATTATCTTAATGCAATGCATGTTTAAAGATCTTCCCCTGAGCTCCGGTTTTATGCAAAAATACATAAGTACTAATATTAGATTTTGTTTGTTACATAAATCCAGAGCACGCAGTCATGCTCGTCGGTCTTTGTAATTGTGTAATTAAAATATAAACTCCATCTTTGGAGGCGATTTGATGAAACGTTTTTTTTTCATAATAACGAGATCAGTTTACGCTATACAATATAAATTAAGTTCAGATCATAGAATTGAAATTCGATTAAAATTTCTGCTCTATGTTATATGAAAGTACAAATAAAGGCAAATATTTTCCTCAAATTGTACTACATACATATAGAGTTAGTACTAATTTACACAACACTGTATTAATTGCTGGCTATAAAAATATATCGAGGCGGCAGTGATTTAATTGTCAAAGAACCGTTAACAAATTGAAATCGGAAATAAGCTTTTACATTTGCCGGAAATTTAATTTTTGTTTTATTTAAAAAATAGAAATTGTTTAATTCAAACATGAGTTTTGGCGAGGAATATGCTTGGTTGTCAGATTTTATGTTGGGCGAGTCTTTTTCATCATGTTCTAGCAGCATGCCCTTGCTAGATGAAGACATCACTGCGGAAGATTTAAAGAACCCTCCTTTGGATTCGTTTGATGCGGCGTTTAAAATAAATCATTTTCCCGAAAGTTACGATGTAAATGAGGAAGTTTTGGATTTAAGTCAAATGCCTCTAAAAGAAAACCCTCCTGCTCATCAGCCTGTGGTGCAAGCGGAAGAAACGACATTTGTTGGCTTGACCGATAATATTGTACCTGTGGTAACGGCCCCTGTTGTAACAGAGGCTGCTGCGACAGCGCCAGCAACAATTGTTCATGAACCGGTAAAGGAAAATATAATACCACCTGTATTTGAGGTCACTGAAGAAGAAATGAAAATTTTAAAATTCTTAGAAACTCAACCAAAAGCAGATGTTTTAGGTTAGTCGCTGATACATATAATAATGTGTGAATTTTATTTCAAGTATCTAGCAATTAAAAATTTTTTTCTTTTAGCTCTAAAAGATATTAATCCTCCTGCTCCACCATTAGCAATATCATTTGTGCCATCATATAAAATAATAAAGTGTGCCAACTGCAATAACATTTTCAACAATGAGTCTTTTCAATTACACATCTGCGACTATGATGAGGAACATAATCTTATAATGCCTCCCGCTAATAACATGCCAACTAGTAGTAGTATTAGTACTACCACAATCAGTAAGCCTACTATTAAGGAAGAACCACAATTGCCACCTGAGCCGGCATGTATACGCCTATTGAGAGAAAATCAAATTCGTATAAGACGTTTTCTTAAAGATGAATTGAAATACGACGTAAACACAAGTAATAACATAAGTACATGTGTTTCTTCGGCCACAACAACTACAAATTCAGTTGTAACATCTTCGTCAGCAGCATCAAATCTTTCTACTTCAACATCGAATAACGGTAAGAAACAAGACGGGCCACATGAATGTACATTGTGCGAAAGAAAATTTGTTCACGCCTCCGGCTTGCTGCGTCATATGGAAAAACATGCTCTAGACTTGATACCCACTAGCAATAATACAAATAGTAGTAATAAGTGCACCCTAATGCAAGGTGGTGTACAAAGTATCAATAGCTTACGAGTTGTCATTAAGTGCACTTTATGTGGTCGTATTTTCTTTGAGCCTAATGAAGCTTTAAAGCACTTGTATTCGCATTTTCCTGATGGCCTAGCAGAACAAAAAGAATTGGATAATTGTGGTGAAATTCCTTATGAATCGTATATAGATGATGCCTTAAACAATTTAAAATTAGAGGTAAGCTCAAATTACTTATTTTGAAATAGAACTGGTATTAAGTAGATGCCATTAGTAAAGAAATATGTATTTAAATAGCAATCACAATTTATGATTGCTTAAGAACGCAATTTGAGTTTTTATTAAATTTATCATGAATGATATCAATCAACTCGTATAATAGATTTCACACTGTTTTGAAAGCACATACATACTAGTAAATAAAGATATAAATATATTTGTTGTAAATAATTGAGCATAAAAAAATTTATAATTTTAGGCACAAAGATCATTTTATAATTCAAACTATCAAGAAGATAAATCACCCTTTTATCTAAAAATTGTAATTTTAAGTTGTATATTACAATGTGAATTTTGTGATTTTGTATTCTCTGAAGTGTCATATCTATTTGTACACTCAGCGTGTCATCTACCGACAAGAAGATTTGAATGTTTTGCCTGCGATATCCATGTGAAAACATCAAAAGAAATATTTACACATTGGCAAGCGGAATGTGTTTTCATGCGCGAAAACTTAAAAGTTCATCAGGCTACTACACAGCGTTATTTTGTGTGCAACGTATGTGAAAATAAATTCCAATCATTGGAACTATTACATGAACACCGGTAAGAAATAATATATATATATATATATAGACTTTCATGGAATATATACATATAAGCTGTTTTCTTTTTGCATTTTATCT